>CAWUFW010008116.1:600000-927115 GCA_963921515.1 Calotriton arnoldi | reverse complement strand
CATTTCCCCCACATTTCTGTGGTGGAAAGTTCTGGAATCTGCGTGGATCCACAAATTTCCACCCACCCCGCGTTCCCCAAAGTCTTCCGAGAAAATGGTACCTCACTTGTGTGGGTCGGCCTAGTGCCTGCGACAGGAAACGGCGCAAAACGCAACGTGGTCACACCTCAATTTCGCAGTGAAAAATGAACCTTTTTGGCAAAGTGCCTAGCTGTAGTTTTTGAACCCTAGCTCTGCTGGCACCTAGGGAAACCTAGCAAACCTATACATTTTTGAAAACTAGACACCCAGGGAATCCAGGATGGGGTGACTTGACTGCCTCCACCAGGTTCTGTTACCCAGAATCCCTTGCAAACATAAAAATTGTCAAAAAAACACATTTTCCACACATTTCTGTGGTGGAAAGTTCTGGAATCTGCGTGGGATCCACAAATTTCCACCCACCCCGCGGTTCCCCAAAGTCTTCCGAGAAGAATGGTACCTCACTTGTGTGGGTCGGCCTAGTGCCTGCGACAGGAAACGGCGCAAAGCACATAGCGTTGTCACACCTCAATTTCGCAGTGAAAAATGACCCTTTTGGCAAAGTGCCTAGCTGTAGTTTTTTAACCCTAGCTCTGCCGGCACCTAGGGAAACCTAGCAAACCTATACATTTTGAGAAACCTAGACACCCAGGGAATACAGGATGGGGTGACTTGACTGCCTCCCACCAGGTTCTGTTACCCAGAATCCCTTGCAAACATAAAGAATTGTCAAAACCACATTTTCCCCACATTTCTGTGGTGGAAAGTTCTGGAATCTGCGTGGATTCACAAATTTCCACCCACCCGGTTCCCCAAAGTCTTCCGAGAAAAATGGTACCTCACTTGTGTGGGTCGGCCTAGTGCCTGCGACAGGAAACCACGCATAAACGCCAACGTGGTCACACCTCAATTTAGCAGTGAAAAATGACGCCGCTTTTAGCAAAGTGCCTAGCTGTAGTTTTTGAACCCTACCTCTGCCGGCACCTAGAAACCTAGCAAACCTATACATTTGAAAACTCAGACACCCAGGGAATCAGGATGGGGTGACTTGACTGCCTCCACCAGGTTCTGTTGCACCCAGAATCCCTGCAAACATAAAATTGTCAAAAAAACCACATTTTCCCACATTTCTGTGGTGGAAAGTTCTGGGATCTGCGTGGATCCACAAATTTCTACCCACCCCGCGTTCCCCCAAAGTCTTACGAGAAAAATGGCATTCCTCACTGGTGTGGATTGGCCTAGTGCCTGCGACAGGAAACCGCGCAAAACCCCACGTAGGTCACACCTCAATTTCGCAGTGAAAAATGACCCTTTTGGCAAAGTGCCTAGCTGTAGTTTTTGAACCCTAGCTCTGCCGGCACCTAGGAAACCTAGCAAACCTATAAATTTTGAAAACTAGACACCCAGGGAATCCAGGATGGGGTGACTGGACTGCCTCCCACTGAGGTTCTGCTACCCAGAATCCCTGCAAACCTAAAACTGTCAAAAACCACATTTTCCCCACATTTCTGTGGTGGAAAGTTCTGGAATCTGCGTGGATCCACAAATCTCCACCCACCCGTTCCCCAAAGTCTTCTGAAAAAAATGGTACCTCACTTGTGTGGGTCGGCCTAGTGCCCGCGACAGGAAACGGCGCAAAAGCGCAACGTGGTCACACCTCAATTTCGTAGTGAAAAATGACCCTCTTTTGGCAAAGTGCCTAGCTGTGGTTTGTGAACCCTAGCTCTGCACGGCACCTAGGGGAAACCTACCAAGACACACATTTCTGAAAAGTAGACACCGGGGGCTTCCAGGAGGTATGGCTTGCTGTGGATCTCAACGTTTCCTACCCAGAGTCCCTGCAAACCTCAATTTTAGCTGAAAAAATCACTCTTTTCACACATTTGTGTGTGGGAAAGTGTGGCATCACTGGCCTCACACAATGTCCCACCACTAGCGTTCCCCAGGTCTCCCGATAAAATGGTGCCTCCCACTTGTGTGGGAGGCTCAATACTCGCACGGAGCAAGGGCCCACAACGTAGTGAGGCGACCTCAAAATGGCCTTTCACAAAACTACCTGGTTTTGCAGGGGGTCACCTGGGTTTTGGCCCGTGCTCGGCGGCAATCTAGGAAACCTGCCAGAACCACACACATTTCTGAAAAGTAGACACCCGGGGGCTTCCAGGGAGGTATGGCTTGCGTGGATCCCCCAACGTTTCCTGCCCAGAATCCCCTGCAAACCTCAATTTTAGCTGAAAAAAATCACTTTTTCACACATTTTTTTGTGTGGGAAAGTGTGGCATCACTGGCCTCACACCAAATTTCCTACCACCCAGCGTTCCCCCAGGTCTCCCGATAAAAATGGTGCCTCACTTGTGTGGGAGGCCCAAGTACCCGCGACAGGCAGGGCCCACAACGTAGTGAGCGACCTCAAAATAGCCTGTCACAAAACGACCTGGTTTTGCAAGGGGGGTCACCTGGGTTTTGGCCCCGTGCTCGGTGGCCATCTAGGAAACCTACCAAACCCACACATTTCTGAAAAGTAGACACCCGGGGGCCAGGGAGGTATGGCTTGCGTGGATCCCCCAACGTTTCCTTACCCAGAATCCCCTGCAAACCTCAATTTTAGCTGGAAAAAATCACTTTTTCACACATTTCTGTGTGGGAAAGTGTGGCATCACATGGCCTCACACAAATTTCCTACCACCCAGCGTTCCCCAGGTCTCCCGATAAATGGTGCCTCACTTGTGTGGGAGGCCCAAGTGCCCGCGACAGGCAAGGGCCCACAACGTGAGTGGGCGACCTCAAAATGGCCTTTCTAAATCGACCTGGTTTCGCAAGGGGGGTCACCTGGGTTTTTGGCCCCGTGCTCGGTGGCCACTCCAGGAAAGCCTACCAAACCCACACATTTCTGAAAAGTAGACACCTGAGAGCTTCCAGGAGGTGTGGCTTGCGTGGATCCCCAACGTTTCCTGCAGAATCCCTGCAAACCTCAATTTTAGCTGAAAAATCACTTTTTCCCACATTTTTGTGTGGGAAAGTGTGGCATCCTAACCTCACACAGATTTCCTCCACCAGTGTTCCCCAGGTCTCCCGATAAACAGGTGCCTCACTTGTGTGGGAGGCCCAAGTACCCGCGACAGGCAAGGCCCACAACGTATTGAGCGACATCAAAATTGCCTATCACAAATGTTTTGGGCCCTTGCCTGTCGCAGCTATGGGCCTCCACCCAGTGAGGCACCGTGTTTCGGGAGACCTGGGAGGCGCTGGAGTGGTAGGAAGTGTAGTCAGCCCCGTGATGCCACGCTTGCCACACAAAATGTGTGAAAAAGTGATTTTTCAGCCAAATTTCAGGCTTGTAGGGGTTCTGGGTAAGAAAACGTTGGGGATCCACGCAAGCCACACCTCCTGAATCCCCAGGTGCTCACTTTTCAGAAATGTAGATTTGGTAGGTTTCCTAGGGTGGCCACGAGCCCCGGGCCAAACGTCATGGGACCTTCCGCAAGGCCAGGTAGTTTTGTGATGGGCCATTTTGAGGTGCCTAATGCGCTAGGGACCTCGCCTGTCGTAGTACTTGGGCCTCCCACCCGAGTGGGGCACCATTTTTATCGGGAGACATGGGGAAGCGCTGGGTGGTAGGAAATTTGTGTCAATCCCATGATTCCGCAAGCATACCACACAAAAATGTGTGTGAAAAAGTAATTCTTTCAGCAAAATTTCAGGTAGTTTGCAGGGGATTCTGGTAGAAAGCATTGGGGACCCACGTAAGCCATACTCGCTGGACTCCCCAGAGTGTCTAGTTTTCAGAAATGCGTGGGTTTGGTAGGTTTCCTAAGATGGCCGCCGAGCCCAGGGCCAAAAACCTCACTGGTGTGGGTGGTTCAAGTACCGCAACAGGCAAGGGCCCAAAACGTATTGAGGAGACATCAAAATGATCTATCACAAAACAAGCTGGTTTTGCAAGGGTAGTCACCTGGGTTTTGGCCCCGGCTCGGCGGCCATCTTGGGAAACCCACCAAACCCCACATTTCTGAAAACTAGACACCCGGGGAGTCCAGCGAGGTATGGCTTGCGTGGATCCCCCAACGTTTTCCTACCCAGAATGCCCTGCAAATCTCAAATTTAGCTGAAAAATCACTTTTTTCTCAAATTTCTGTGTGGGAAAGTTATGGAATCTACGTGGATCCACAAATTTCCTACCACCCAGTGTTCCCCCAGGTCTCCTCATAAAAATGATACCTCACTTGCGTGGGTGGGTCAAGTACCCGCGACAGAAAAGGGCCCAAAACCTATTGAGGCGACATCAAAATTACTTATCACAAAACAACCTGGTTTTGCAAGGGGGTCCCAGGAGTTTTTGGCCCTGGGCTCGGCGGCCATCTTGGGAAACTACCAAACCCAAACATTTCTGAAAGCTAGACACCCAGGGGAGTCCAGCGAGGTATGGCTTGCGTGGGTCCCACAACGTTTTCCTACCCAGAATCCCCTGCAAACCTCAAATTTAGCTGAAAAAATCACTTTTTCCATACATTTTTGCGTGGGATCACCATGCCGGCACAAATGTCCTACCACCCAGCGTTCCCCTTGTTCTCCCGAGTAAAATGATACCTCACTTGTGTGGGTGGGCCAAAGGCCTGTGACTGGGAAGAGCCCAAAACATAGGGATTTAGGGTATAGCACCGAGAATTCTAAGCGCTACTATTTTTTTAAAAATACGTTTGTAGCCAGTTCTGCTTTGGACACCCACACAAGTGAGGTATCATTTTACTCGGGGAACAAGGGCAACGCTGGGTGGTAGGACATTTGTGCCAGCACGGTGATTCCACGCAAAAATATGTGGCAAATATGGTTTTTTCAGCTAAATTTGAGGGTTGCAGGGATTCTGGGTAGGGAAACGTTGGGGGATCCACGCAAGCCATACCTCATTGGACTCCCCAGGGTGTCTAGTTTTCAGAAACGTGTGGGATTGGTAGGTTTCCTAGATGGCGGCGAGCCCGGGGCCAAAAACCAGGTGCCACCCCCCCAAACCAGGTAGTTTTGTTATAGGTAGTTTTGAAGTCTCCACAATACGATTTGGGCCATTTCCTGTTTCAGCCACTATGCCTACCCACACAAGTGAGGTACCATTTTTATCGGGAGCCCTGGGGGAACGCAGGGTGGTAGGAAATTTGTGGATCCACGCAGATTCCAGAACTTTCCCACACAGAAATTTGAGTAAAAAGTGATTTTTTCTGCTAAATTTGAGGTTTGCAGGGCATTCTGGGTAGGAAAACGTTTGGGGACCCATGCAAGCCATACCTCGCTGGACTCCCCAGGTGTCTAGTTTTCAGAAATGTGTGGGTTTGGTAGATTCCCAAGATGGCCGCTGAGCCCGGGCCAATAACCCAGGTGACTTCCTTGCAAAACCAGGTTGTTTTGTGATAGGTAATTTTGATGTCTCCTCAATACGTTTTGGGCCCTTGCCTGTCGCGGGTACTTGACCCATCCACGCAAGTGAGGTACCATTTTTCATCGGAAGACTCTGGGGGACAGCTGGGTGGGTAGGAAATTTGTACATCCACGCAGATTCCAGAACTTTCCACCACAGAAATGTGAGGAAAACGTGATTTTTTGGACATATATTTGAGGTTTGCAAGGGTATTCTGGGTAACAGATCCTGGTGAGAGCCACGTCAAGCCATCCCATCCTGGACTCCCCTGGGTGTCTAGTTTTCAGAAATGTGTGGGTTGGCTAGGTTTGCCTAGATGGCCGGTAGAGCCCGGGTCCAAAATCTACAGCTGGGACCACTTTGCAAAACCAGGTCGGTTTGTCACTGTGAAAATGTGATGTCGCCTCATATAGGTTTTGGGTCGTTTCCTGTCGCGGGTACTTGGCCCATCCACACATGTGAGGTACCATTTTTCACGGAAGACTTTGGGGAACGCGGGATGGGTGGAAATTTGTGCATCCACGCAGATTCCAGAACTTTCCACCACAGAAATGTGAGGAAAATGTGTTTTTTTGGACATATGTTTAGGTTTGTAAGGGATTCTGGGTAACAGATCCTGGTGAGAGCCAGTCAAGTCACCCCATCCTGGATTCCCCTGGGTGTCTAGTTTTCAAAAATGTATAGGTTTGCTAGGTTTCCTAGGTGCCGGCAGAGTTAGGGTTCAAAATCTACAGCTAGGCACTTTGCAAAAAAGGGTCCGTTTTCACTGTGAAAATGTGGTGTGTCCACGTTGCGTTTGGGCCGCTTCCTGTCGCGGCCACTAGGCCTACCCACACTATGTGAGGTGCCATTTTTCTCGGAAGACTTTGGGGAACGCGGGGTGGGTGGAAATTTGTGGATCCACGCAGATTCCAGAACTTTCCACCACAGAAATGTGAGGAAAATGTGTTTTTTTTGACAAATGTTTCAGGTTTGCAAGGGATTCTGGGTAACAAAACCTGGTGAGAGCCAGTCAAGTCAGCCCAATCCTGGATTCCCCTGGGTGTCTAGTCTTCAAAAATGTATAGGTTTGCTAGGTTTCCCTAGGTGCCGGCAGAGCTAGGGTTCAAATCCAACAGGTAGGCACATTCAAAAAAGTCAGTGCCTAGTGGGCTTTCTGCCGCCCTGGGGGGGGGAAATCAGGGCTATTGCCCCGATATGCCCCCGAGGGGGCAGAAAGACTGTGGCTATTCTTTTGGGGGTCGGCGGCATTGGGATGCCTATTCTGGTCAGCCCCCACCCTCCGTATAAAAAAGCCAGCATAATCGCTGGCACATAGTGGGCTTTCTGCTCCCCGGGGGCAGATCAGGGGCTACTGCCCCCATCTGCCTCCTGGGAGGGGCAGAAAGACAGTGACATCTTTTTTGGGGTGGGTGGGGGCATTGGCATGTCCATTCTTGGCAGCCCCCACCCGAACTTTGTAAAAAAAAAAAAATCCCTGGTGGCTAGTGGGCTTTCTGCCCTCCCGGGGGGCAGATAAGGTGCTATTGCCCCATCTGCCTCCCAAGGGGGCAGAAAGACTGTAGCATTTTTTTGGGGTGGGGGCATTGACATGCCCATTCTGGGCAGCCCCCACCCCTACCTATATAAAAAAAAATCCCTGGCGCTTAGTGGGCTTTCTGCCCCCTCCCGGGAGGGACAGATCAGGGGCTATTGCCTCCATCTGCCTCCTGGGGGCAGAAAGTTTTTTTTTTCTTTGGGGGTAGGGTGGGGGCATTTGCATGCCCATTCTGGGCAGCCCCCACCCCGGGCCTATAAAAAAATAATCCCTGGCATCTAGGGTGTTTCTGAACCCCTGGTGGGGGCAGATTGGTGGCCACTGCCACCATCTGCTCCCCGGGGGGCAGAAAGACTGGAATTTCGTGGGAGGGGTGGGGCATTGGCATGCCCATCTTGGGCAACCCCCACCCCATAAATGTATCGAGGGGAAAGAAACCCTGGTGTCTAGTGGGCTTTCTGCCCCCGGGGGGCAGAAAGACTGTACCTTTAGCGGCGGGGTGGGGTGGGGCATTGGCATGCCCATATTGGGCAGCCCCCACCCCAAATTATAATTAAAAAAAAATCCCTGGTATCTAGTGGGCTTTCTGCCTCCCAGGAGGGGCAGAAAGACTGTACCTTTGCGGCGGGTGGGGTGGGGGCATTGGCATGCCCATATTGGGCAGCCCCCACCCCTAACTATAATTGTAAAAAATCCCTGGTATCTAGTGGGCTTTCTGCCTCCCGGGGGCAGATTGGGGGCTACTGCCCCATCTGCCCCAGGGGGGCAGAAAGACTAACTTTGTGGCCGGGGAGGGGTGGGGGCATCGGCATGCCCGTCTTGGGCAGCCCCCACCCCTAACTATAATTTAAATAAAAATCCCTGGTGTCTAGTGGGCTTTCTACCCCCGGGGCAGATTGGGGGCTACTGCCCCCATCTACCCCCAGGGGGCAGAAAGACTAATCCTGGCAAATATTTTATGGGGGGAGCAAAGGCCCTTGCCCAAGGGGCCGCTCCCCTCCCTGGTGCCTAGTGGATGGATCCCTGCTTGGGGATCGCCCTCCTGGGGCGATCCCCAAGCAGGATCCACTAGGAGGGGTACCATTGGAAAGGGAGATTCTCCCTTTCCAACGATACCTCTCCTGAGTTTCTACGTGCTCAGGGGCTGAGATAGCCCCTGAGCACGTAGAAACTGAAACTGAAATGAGCCTCTTGGCTCATTTCAGTTTCAGTTTCACTGAAATGACACTCAGCGCGACGTGCGCGCCGATCGTCATTTCAGGAAACCAGGGGGCCTCGGGAGCTGGGGAAGCTCTTCCCCAGCTCCCGAGGCTTTAGGGGATTAAGGGAATCCTCTGGTGCCCGCACCAGAGGGATTTCCTGCCCTGGTTCCATGACGAGCTGGACTCGTCATGAGCACACGAGCACTGTGTGCCATGACGAGTCCAGCTCGTCATGAGCATGGAAGGGGTTAATGGAGGCATTTGGCAGAGGTGCCATATCCCAGACGTACCGGACCATAAATAACAATATGCCCGATTCCTTGATACAACTGAGGGAAAGATGGACACAGGACCTGGGTGCAATGGACGACATTGACTGGTAGGAAGCTCTGATGCATCCCTGGGAGGCAGCGATAAAGGTGCGCTTGCGCCTAATTCAATTTAAGGTGTTACACAGGGTTTATTATGATCGTCAGAAGCTACACAAGATGGGTAAAGCTCCTATGTCTACATGTCTGAGATGCTCAGTTGACATAGGTTCCTTCATGCACAGGATATGGGAATGTCCTCAGAACAGACATTCCCAACTAAGGTCAACCAGGAGCTCCCGTAGGTACTGGAGACGCAACTCCCCCTTGACCCTAGATTCGTTTTACTGGGAATCCCTAATGATGTGGATCTCCCCCGCTTTAAACTCCTATTTAGCGCCCTGGGCCTGGTAGTGGCTAAGAGAGACATAGCGACGTACTTGAGCGCCCCAGAGGCTCCCTCCTTACAAGAATGGCGTTGAGGAATGGACCTCTAGATGGCGGCCGAGAAGGTGACAAACCGTAGTAGGGGCTGCCCCCGCACGTTTGTTACCATCTGGGGATGGTAGAGGGCATACTATGGAATGGATACAGTGAGTGATGGCACCAAGATATCTGGTGGTACTATGGGTAGGTGGGCTTAAGAGGTCTAAGGGAGAACACAGAGGGCTGTTCAACTTGGCCATAAGAGTGTTTACATGTGTTGGATATGTGTACCTATTTGTCTGGATTAATGCACTGCTCACGACAGACCTGACATGGCAAATATGTATACTGTGTTCACTGAAATGGGCGCTTGTTGCGCACGAAGGTCAATTGTTAACTTCATGTTTAAAAACAATAAAAATACATTTAAAAAAATGCCCATAACCACGTGCGTTTGTAGGCATTATCAATCCAACCCGCTTAAAACCTGGAAATTGTTGGGAATTTACTCGAGCCAAGGGCTGCAATAACTCTCCTTCCTGGATGGGAAGCGGAACACAGCTGTCCCTAGTTTGGTGAGAGTGGGAGAAAGGCTTTTCACACTGCGCTGGATCGAAGAAAATAAGAGTGTTCTTGCACAGGAGGCTCCATTCTACTCATGCGTAATGCTGCGCTATTTCACACAGTGGGGAGATTTTACATGACATTCCCAGAAGTATACCTGGAAAACACATGCCGGACGGAGTTTCCGAGGCGCTCTTCTGAGAATCACAAAGGTTCGGTCAGACTGAGCTGTCCATCGCCGCCCATACTTTCAGAGTTCTTTTCGGGCTTTAAGCATATAACTGTCAGGCACATTTTCTTTTTATTACTTTAAAGTTTTGGGGGGGGGGAATAGGGGGAGCAGCACGGACCACTGACACTGGATTTGTGTGAAAAGGGCCACTTTTATTGAAGCAGGTGCACATCATATATAGAAAACCTGGGCCTTACGCCGAACAAAATTCAAACTATACAAATATGTTATCTGTGTTAAACTGCCTCCCACCCCTAAAAGTCCCTCCCTCCCCCCCAACTTAACCTGCAAGTCTCTACCTCCTCCTGTGCTGATCTTCAGCAATTGAGTCTTTAAACCTCCAATACATATTTACCGCAACTATTAACCTCTAACTAAGTAAACTTCCTAATGAACCGTAAACGTCCTGCCTCGTCCAGGCGTGTGCCTGTCTACCCGTTCCATTTCACCCTAGATTGCAGCTGTCAAAGACAATAAAGATCTCTAACCCATGCTAACTTCTCGGCCAACCGACACCCAGAAATGCACAGACATTAATGCACGTTCAAAACTTTTGCACTTCCTGCACCTGCAACAGATACAGCTCCATCCCATAGTACGAAAGATGTATCCGGTCCCCGCTGAAAAATTCCGGAGCATTGTACTTCAATTTGTCAATTGGTCTATCCGTACCTCTTTCCCTACAGAATGCTCTCATTTCTCTGTTGATCTTTTTCCTTGTTTTCTCTATAGCCGTTGGCTTGATAGCCCCTTGCCAGACTCACCTAGGTATGAACTCCATCTACATGATGTGGCATCCTGACCACTGCCTTTGTATCTCCTTTAAATCATCCTTCATCACTCTCATAAAAAACACCCCTTTTTCAACAACTAGATCATTCTCCCCTAAATGCAGCAACAAAACATTGAGGCACTTCCCTCCTACCATCAAGTTATTCAAACAAGATAACAGTTCTCATCATCGCATGCGTCCTCTGCCATGCCGGCGCACTTGAAATCCGCTGAGGTCAAGTCTCAAATTGGCACCTTGTCTGCTCTGCCCCACCTGCCTTTCAGCCCATTTAACGAACGAGTGCCCCACTATCCATATCTATAATCCGGCAAACTCTGAGCCTGGAACCGAACCTGGAAGAAAAGTGAAATGGAGAAATGTACTAACAATACCCTTCCTCTTACTGCACATAGCGCTGAAAACATTCAGATGTCCATCCACCCAAGTCCCTGATATCTGCCCTGCTCCAACCCCTCTGCCTCTATTGCCATACCAATGCGGAAAGAATGTGTCCCAAAACCTTTTGCATCCACACCCAACCGTGTCAACACTTTTCGCAGAACAGCCAATAGCTGATATTCTGTGCGGCCTGTCATCAATATGCCTGAAAACCTGAACTATACCTCCTTAGAGATTTCGCCCTCAAATAGGTGGCCCATTTCACTGGACAGAAACTAGCCACAGGGTACCTACACAGCAGGATGGATCTACCCTGACCTCTCTGATCAGTTTTTGACTTATGTAGCCAAACTTGTAACCCCCTCGTCACTTTATCCCAAACAACCCCCCAAGAGCTCAGATACCCTAAATGCCACAAAGAACATCCATGACATCAGTGTCGAGAACAAGACGTGTTCATCCTCCCTTGTGCATATCTCCGAGAGGGGCCCGAATACCTCACAAAATGACCCCCCCCCCTCTCAGGCCCAATACGCCCCTCCTCTGTGGACCATCCCTCTAACATCCTGATTCTCAGCTCCCCTGCTGATAGGGCATAGCCCCAAAAAAGTTTCCCTATAAAAAAAATGCCTGGCAGTTTACCTGCGATTGTGACTCTGGACTGCCCCTTAGCAATCAACTTTAAAATGAACTGGACCACATCTTTTCCGTGCCCCAGCATCACGTCTCCTCTGTGCCCCACCATCTATAAAGTCCCCCCAAGCCTCCTTGTCGACAGGGCCAGCAACTCTAACACCAGCTGTAGCATACTCTGTCGCCTACTGACCATAGCTCCTGTGGCAGCCTGGTCCTCACTCGGTCTGCCGCCGTGGCCAGCCCATGAAATCTCTCCCACTCTGATCGAGACAAGGCATCCGCAATGATCTGATAGAGACTTCTAGCTGCAGATGCCATACCTTTGAATTTCCCAGGCGTTAGGCTGGATCCGGAAACTTTTGCTGAGCAATACCCCTTGTGTGCGACGTCGGGTGGCTCCATTCGGCTCCGCGTGACGTCGTTGGCGTCGGTTATGACGTCGCAGTGCCTACATAGGCGCCACCCAGGCGCGCGGACGTCAGTTCTTTTCTTTCCGTGCCAGTTAAGCGCCGATCCGGGAAGAGCTACCCTTCTGCCGATTTTCGGCAGGCTTTTTTCTCGACTTTTGCCAATATTTTTGAGTACGACTTCGTGTGCGAGGGATGTCTGTTAGGAAGACAGGTTTTAAACCATGCGGGACTTGTTCCCGCATGATGCTGGTTACCGATCCCCACCGCGTGTGTCTGTGGTGTCTTGAACGCGACCACGATTCAAAGTCGTGTTCAGACTGTCGGGCGATGGCACCGAAGACCTTGAGGGAGCGGGCGATGAAGTTGCTTGCGGCCCGGCAGTCAACACCGTTAAGCAAGACTCCGAGGAGGTCACGGTCCCGTTCGAAGAAGAAGAGGTCGCGGGAACCGCTCACGGAGCCCTAAGTCCTCTTCCTCCCATTCGAGGTCATCTGGGCACTCGGGGAAGAGGCACAAGAAGAAGAAGAAGTCCAAGCGGACTTTGACTTCACCTGAACTGGCGTCCGTCGTCGAGAGAGGTAAGGAGCACCGACGCTCTAGGCACTGTTCTGCGGAGCCGGAGCCTGAGTCGACTTCGCGCCTCCCACCCTTTCCGGGAGCCGGAGCGACTCCCGCTCAAATTAAAGATTTTTACGAGGCCATGCGCCGCGTATTTGAGCGGAATGGTGAGCCCGCGGGCCCCGCAGGGTCGGATGGGGCCTCATTGGGTTCGACGCCGTCGGCTTCGGCCACAGCACCTGTGGGGCCTCAGGGATCTGATTCCGGGTACAGGTCGATGCCGGTCGTGTCAACACGACCTCACCCGGCGTCGAACCCGAAGTCAGTGCCTGCGACGTCGCCGGTGCCCGTCGGCGGCGCAAGCCCCATCCTCATCCCCAACGACACAGAGCCGGAACGGCGTCGAGCGACGCCGGTTCCGACGTCGACAGAACCCAGGGGTTCTATGTTGTTGCCTGACCACTTTGTGGACATGCTGGGCTCAGCAGAGGAATGGGAGGAGTCTGGAGACCCATTAGAGAACCAGGATGTCTCTGAGGAGACTATGGACTGGTATGGGGAACTTGGGGAAGCCAGTGGTCTGGATACTTCCCCAGACACTGGCATGCTCCCTCTGCCTACAGTGGCTACAGAGGAGGGGGCATCCTATGCCATGGTGGTTAAGAGGGCAGCTGAGGTCCTTGGACTGGAGCTGCCCTCAGTGCAGGTCAGGACTAATCTCATGATCGAAGTGCTTCAACCTGGGGCTTCCACCTCTGAACCCCTATTGCCCTTTAAAGAGGCACTCATGCACGTCCTTCTAGGAACTTGGTCCAAGAATAGCAGAGGGGCTCCTGTGAATAGGACAATTGCCCGCCGCCACCGCCCAGCTCCGGGCGATCCAAAGTTCCTCAGCCAACACCCCACCCCAGAAAGCTTGGTGGTGCAGGCCTCTACTTCCCAGGGCGCATTCCCTTCCGCCCCTCTGGATAGGGAATCCAAGAGACTGGACTCCTTTGGGAAGAAGATGTTTTCTTCCTCCAGTCTGGCATTGCAGTCGGTGTATACCGCATGCTTATTGGGCCATTTCTCCCACTCTCTTTGGGAGACAGTTGCGCAGGTGCTGGCACAAGTCCCGGAGGAGGCCCGGGCTGTGCTCTCCCAAGCTGTCAAGGACGGGAGAGATGCAGCAAAATTCGCCATACGGTGTGGTTTGGAATCGACCGATTCGCTGGGCAGGTAAATTTCAACGATGGTGGCCTTGAGGCGCCACGCCTGGCTTCGTACAACTGGCTTCTCGGGGGATGTCCAAGCCAATTTTATGGACATGCCCTTTGATGGAACCCGCCTTTTTGGGGAAAAGGCAGACTCTGATCAGGTTCAAGGACTCTCGAGCTACGGCCCGATCCTTGGCCATTTCCTCCACTCCTCGTGGCCAGTCTTCCCTTCGCCCCTTTTGTGGCAGCGGAAGGGGTTTCCAGCCGCGTCAGCCCTATCCTAGCCACCGTCTCACTCAGACTACCCAAGCCGTGCGTGGACGTGGACGCAGTACATTCCGTCCTCGGAATGGAGGCCAGAAGTCGTCTGCCACACTGTCCCCAGCAGCCGCAGCCTCCAAGCACTCCTAGGCTGATTCTGCAGGACCACACTACTCCAGTGGGTGGGAGAATTCGTTATCATCTCCCCCGCTGGAGATCTGTAACAACAGACAAGTGGGTCTTGCAGATCGTCCAGGAGGGCTATTCTCTTCCTTTCCTTTCTTTCCCTCCTCCTATTCCGCCAATTCAGCAACGGCTGGCGGAAGATCATTTGAAGTTGCTCCAAGAGGAAGTTTCAGCTCTTTTGGCCAAGGGAGCTATAGAAAGGGTCCCAGCTTCAGAAGTAGGTGGTGGCTGTTATTCCCACTACTTTCTGATTCCTAAGAAGAACAAGGGACTTCGGCCCATTTTAGATCTTCGGACACTCAATCTCTTCCTCAAAAAGGAGAAATTCAAAATGCTCACATTGGCTCAGGTCTTGTCTGCCCTAGACCAAGGAGACTGGATGGTGGCGTTGGACCTGCAGGATGCATATTTTCACATTCCCATCCTGCCGGGCCACAGGCGTTACCTGCGGTTCAAGGTAGGCCACGAGCACTTTCAGTTTACCGTGCTCCCCTTCGGTCTTACCAGTGCCCCTCGGGTGTTCACCAAGGTGATGGCGGTGGTTGCAGCTCATCTGCGCAGGTTGGGGGTTTCAGTCTTCCCCTACCTAGACGACTGGCTGTTGAAGGCGTAATCGCCCCAGGCAGTCATCTCCCACCTTCAGACTACGGTGGACCTCCTGCATTCGCTGGGGTTCTCTATAAACGTGCCAAAGTCACACCTGACTCCTTCTCAGATGCTCCCTTTCATCGGAGCTGTTCTGGACACAGTGCAGTTTCGGGCTTATCCTCCCGAGCAGCGAGTCCAGGATATTCAGGTTATGATTCCGATATTTCATCCTCTATCCTGGATTCGGTGAGGTTGACTCTGAGGCTGTTGGGTCTTATGGCCTCCTGCATCCTGTTGGTAAGACACGCCAGGTGGCGTATGCAGGCTCTACAGTGGGACTTGAAGTTCCAGTGGACACAGCATCGGGGAAATCTCACCGACGTGGTTCAGATCTCGGAAGGAACTGCGAAGGATCTGCAGTGGTGGTTAACGAACCGCGACTGGGTCAACGGCAGATCTCTCTCCCTTCCCCAACCAGATTTCATAGTTGTGACGGATGCGTCACTTCTCTGATGGGGCGGCCACATGGGAGAGGCAGAGATCAGGGGTCACTGGTCTCCGGCGGAGACGGGGCTCCACATAAACTTGTTGGAGCTCAGAACGGTTCGGTTGGCATTGAAAGCATTTCTTCCCTCTGTCAAGGGGAAGTTAGTGCAGGTGTTCACGGACAACACCACCGCCATGTGGTACTGCAATAAGCAGGATCGAGGTGGGGTCGTGGACCCTTTGTCGAGAGGCCCTGCTTCTCGGGACATGGCTGGATCAGCAGGGCATAACCCTGGTGGTTCAACACCTGGCAGGTTCTCTGAACGCCAAGGTGGACGATCTCAGCCGTAGATGCCTTCAGGATCACAATTGGTGTCTGCAGTCGGAGGTGGTGCAAGGTCTCTTTCAGCAGTGGGGAAAACCTTGGTTAGATTTGTTCGCCTCCGAAGAGAACGCGCAATGTCAGCAGTACTGCGTGCTGGAGTTTCCAAGGTGGCTATCGCTCGGCGACGCGTTTCGTCGTGAGTGTAGCTCAGGCCTGTTGTACGCCTTTCCGCCCATACCACTCCTGCCCAGGGTTCTGAAGAAGATCAGGAGCGACTGGGCCCAAGTCATCCTTGTGGCGCTGGACTGGGCAAGGAGAGTCTGGTATCCAGAGCTTCTGAGCATGAGTGTCGATCCTCCGATCAGCTGCCCCTTCGGGAGGATCTTCTGTCGCGGCAGCAGGGGAGGGTTCTCCACCCGAACCTGTCAACTCTGCGCCTCCATGCGTGGAGATTGAGCGGCGGTAGTTGATGGCTTTTGACCTTCCTCCCAAAGTCTGTAATGTTATTCTGGCGGCCAGGCGGCCCTCCACTAAGTCGGTATATGCCTGCCGTTGGCGGAAATTTGTATTATACTGTACAGAAAGGTCTATTGACCCCCTTTCTGCTCCTCTTTCTACTGTCCTTTTGTTCATTTCTGCTCTGTATGCTTTGTTGCGGCTGCCAGACCAGCCTTCTCTCTTTAAATCTCCTATTGTAAATAGATTTCTGAAAGGGCTGGTTCATTTATTTCCACCTACACCCTTTGTTATGCCACAATGGGACCTTAATTTGGTCCTCACTTACCTGATGTGGGTTCCTTTTGAGCCTTTGCACAATTGTCCCCTCTGGCTGTTGGCCATCAAAACAGCCTTCTTAGTGGCGATTACATTGGCCCGGAGGGTGAGTGAATTGCAGGCGTTATCCAGCTCGCCTCCTTATCTTATGTCCTTTCCGGACAAGCTGGTGCTTCGCACCAGGGCATCTTTTTTGCCAAAGGTTGTGACCCCATTCCATCTGGGTCAGTCCATTACTTTGCCCACTTTCTTTGCTCCCCCACATCCATCTAAGGAAGAGGAACGTCTCCACCGTCTGGACCCAAAAAGAGCGTTGTCGTTCTACCTTGACCACACAAAAGAGTTCCGGGTGGATGACCAACTCTTTGTGGGGTATGTGGGAGCATTGAAGGGAAAGGCCGTGCTGAAAAGAACCATCTCTCGCTGGGTTGTTCTCCGCATTAAAATCTGTTATGCTTTGGCATAGAAGCAGCCCCCTGAGCGATTAAGGGCCCATTCCACCAGGGGAAAGGCTGCGACTACGGCCTTGTCAAGGGGTGTCCCAGTCCAAAACATCTGTCAGGCAGCGACGTGAGCATCACTGCACACATTCGCAAAACATTATTGCCTTGATGGTCAAGTGCGCAGGGAGGGGTACTTTGCCCGCTCAGTCCTGCAGGACTTTTTAGTCTAGGTCATGAGTCCGCAACTCACCGCCGGGATGGTATGGCTCGGGTATCTGATTCAAAGGTAAGGAATCTGCAGCTAGAAGTCTCTATCAGATGAACAAGTTACTTACCTTCGGTAACGCATTATCTGGTAGAGACTATCTAGCTGCAGATTCCTTACAGCCCCACCCATGCCTCCCCGCTTTGCGGACTGATGTGGTAGGACTAGGGTTACTCCCCTTTCAGGGCCCTAGTTTGGCACACGTTTAAGTCAGTCACTTCGTGGCTCTGCGCTTCTGGGGTGGAAAAAACAAAAAGTACTGACGTCCGCGCGCCTGGGTGGCGCCTATGTAGGCACTGCAACGTCATAACCAACGCTACCGACGCCAACGACGTCACACGGAGCCGAATGGAGCCACTCGATGTCGCACGCAAGGGGTATTGCTCAGCAAAAGTTTCCGGATCCAGCCTGACGCCTGGGAAATTCAAAGGTAAGGAATCTGCAGCTAGATAGAGTCTCTACCAGATAATGCGTTACCGGAGGTAAGTAACTTGTTCTTATTGTCCACACCTAGCAAATGTTAGGCCGGATCCTACCCCTCTTGCAGCATCGGACTAAACCTGTGCATCCCACTCAAAAGTCTGCCATGGCCATCAGCAGCATTCCGTTGAAAGAGTCCAAAAAGAAACACCACATTCTCAAATCCACTTTTGTTCCTGTCGATCGACTGCCCCCACGACCCCTTTCTGCAGACTGATGTCAGCTGAGAAGACTCAGTTGCCTGTGGTTTCTAATGTTCTTTTTGTTTTCTGTGCTTCGTATAGTAAAGTGAAGCAGTGGGAGCTCTGAAACTGGGGTTTCGTTTAGAGCCCAAGTGATCTACCTTAGAGGCCCCCCTAAGTCTCCCTCAGCCCCCCCTTATGCTACACAGACTTACAAACAATCCTCCGTTGGGCAGTTTCTCACCTACCGCTGCTCAGTTTCGAAAGTTCTCTGTGCCTTAATGCGAGATGTTTTATTCCACTAACCTGCACTGTCTCTGGTTTGTACATATGGCAGAGAGCATGCGCCATATCTCATTTTAAATCATTTATTAAGCAGCGAGGCCATAATGAATCATCCATCCTCACCTGGTGGGTCTGTGTCTGTGCCTTTTCCAATCAATGATTATGGCTGTAGCAGGAGCGGGCGGGGTCAAGAGAGGGGAAGGCACAGAAGGCTAGGGAGAGGTGCAGAGAGACGCGGTCTTCAAGTACCTCGTGCCTCCTCCACTCTCTAAAGGAGGCCAGGCTCTGACGTCTGTAAACCAGCACAGAAGGCAGGAGAGAGGAGCAGAGAGAGACGGTCTGTGTACCTTGTACCTCTTCCACTCTCTTTAGAGGCCAGAGTCTAACATCTCTATCACAGCACAGAAGACAGGGGAGAGGTGCAGAGAGACACAGTCTGCGTACCTTGTACCTTTTCGACTTTCTTCTGAGGCCAAGCTCTGATGTCTGTAAACCAGCACAGAAGGCAGAGGAGAGGTGCAGAGAGGCGCGGTGTCTGAGTACCTCGTACCTCTTCGCCTCTCTGCAGAGGCGATGCTCTGATGTCTCTATCACAGCACAGAAGGCAGGGGAGAGGAGCAGAGAGAGACGGTCTGCGTACCTTGTACCTCTTCCACTCTCTTTAGAGGCCAGAGTATAACATCTCTATCACAGCACAGAAGACAGGGGAGAGGTGCAGAGAGACACAGTCTGAGTACCTTGTACCTTTTCGACTTTCTTCTGAGGCCAAGCTCTGATGTCTGTAAACCAGCACAGAAGGCAGAGGAGAGGTGCAGAGAGGCGCGGTGTCCGAGTACCTCGTACCTCTTCGCCTCTCTGCAGAGGCGATGCTCTGATGTCTCTATCACAGCACAGAAGGCAGGGGAGAGGAGCAGAGAGAGACGGCCTGCGTACCTTGTACCTCTTCCACTCTCTTTAGAGTCCAGAGTCTAACATCTCTATCACAGCACAGAAGACAGGGGAGAGGTGCAGAGAGACACAGTCTGCGTACCTTGTACCTTTTCGACTTTCTTCTGAGGCCAAGCTCTGATGTCTTCATCACAGCACAGAAGGCAGGAGAGAGGTGCAGAGAGAAGCGGTCTTTGAGTACCTGTGCCTCCTCCCCTCTCTGTGGAGGCCAGGCTCTGACGTCTGTAAAGTAGCACAGAAGGCAGAGGAGAGGTGCAGAGAGGCGCGGTCTAGGAGTACCTCGTACCTCTTCGCCTCTCTTCAGAGGCGAGACTGACGCCTCTATAACAGCACAGAAGGCAGGGGAGAGGCGCAGAGAGTCACAGTCTGCATACCTCATACCTCTTCCACACTCTGCAGAGGCCAGACTCTGACGTCTGTATAACAGCACAGAAGGCAGGGGAGAGTTGCAGAGAGATGCAGTCTCTGAGTACCTCGTACTTTTACCCTTTCTGTAGAGGCCAATCTCTGATGTATCGATAACAGGGCAGAAGGCAGGAGAGAGGAGCAGAGAGGCCCAGTCTGCGTACCTTGTACCTCTTCCACTCTCTTCAAAGACGAGACTCTGACGTCTCTATCACAGCACAGAAGGCAGAGGAGAGGTGCAGAGAGACGCGGTCTCCGATTACCTCTTACTTTTTCCACTCTCTTCAGAGGCGAGACTCTGATGTCTCTATCACGGCACAGAAGGCAGGGGAGAGGTGCAGAGAGGCCCAGTCCGTGTAACTTGTACCTCTTCAACTCTCTTCATAGGCAAGACTCTGATGTCTTCGTCACAGCACAGAGGGCAGGGGAGAGTTGCAGAGAGATGCAGTCTCTGAGTACCTCGGAACTCTTCCACTCTCTGCGGAGGCCAGACTCTGACATCTCTATCACAGCACAGAAGACAGGGGAGAGGAGGAGAGAGGCACAGTCTGTGTACCTTGTACCTCTTCCAGTCTGCAGAGGCCAAGCTCTGACGTCTCTAACACAGCACAGAAGGAAGGGGAGAGGAGCAGAGAGGCACAGTCTGCGTACCTTGTACCTCTTCCACTCTTTTCAGAGGCGGGACTCTGGTGTCTATCACAGCACAGAAGGCAGTGGAGAGGAGCAGATAGGCACAGTCTGCGTACCTCATACCTCTTCCACTCTGCAGAGGCTAAGCTCTGACGTCTCTTTCACAGCACATAAGGTAGAAGAGAGGAGCTGAGATACGCAGTCTGGTGACCTTGTACCTCGTTCACTTTGCAGAGGCCAAGCTCTGACGTCTCTTTCACAGCACATAAGGTAGGAGAGAGAAGCTGAGATACGCAGTCTGGTGACCTTGTACCTCTTTCACTTTGCAGAGGCCAAGCTCTGACGTCTCTTTCACAGCACATAAGGTAGGAGAGAGCAGCTGAGATACGCAGTCTGGTGACCTTGTACCTCGTTCACTTTGCAGAGGCCAAGCTCTGACATCTCTATCACAGCACAGAAGGAAGGGGACTGGAGCAGAGAGATACAGTCTGTGTACCTTGTACCTCGTTCACTTTGCGGAGGCCAATCTCTGACATCTCTATCACAGAACAGAAGGCAGGTGAGAGGTGCAGAGAGGCACAGTCTGCGTACCTTGTACCTCTTCCACTCTCTACAGAGGCAAGACTCTGATGTCTCTGTGACAGCATGGAAAGCACGGCAGAGGAGCAGCGAGGCACGGTCTGCATACCTTGTACCTCTTCCACTTTCTTCAGAGGTGATACTCTGACGTCCCTATCACAGCACAGAAGGCAGGGGAGAGGAGCAGAGAGGCCCCGTCTGTGTACCTTGTACCTCTTCCACTTTCTTCAGAGGTGAGACTCTGACGTCCCTATCACAGCACAGAAGGCAGGGGAGAGGAGTAGAGAGGCCCCGTCTGTGTACCTTGTACCTCTTCCACTTTCTTCAGAGGTGAGACTCTGACGTCCCTATCACAGCACAGAAGGCAGGGGAGAGGTGCAGAGAGGCACAGTCTGCGTACCTTGTACCTCTTCCACTTTCTTCAGAGGTGAGACTCTGACGTCCCTATCACAGCACAGAAGGCAGGGGAGAGGTGCAGAGAGGCACAGTCTGCGTACCTTGTACCTCTTCCACTTTCTTCAGAGGTGAGACTCTGACGTCCCTATCACAGCACAGAAGGCAGGGGAGAGGTGCATAGTACCAGCATTGGCAACCTACCCCACCCCTCCAACGTAACATGCATGCTCATAAATAATCACACAACACATTTCTTGTTTGGGTAAAAATTGCTGCAGGTTTATTACATACACCGTTATGTAATATGGTGGGTTATCTTACGGGCGATCCAAGGGCAGGCAACCCTCTAGGCCGCCTGCCCGCCTGATGAGCCAAGCAGCACTGGGGCGAACCCCATCTGTGCTGCCACTTCTGGTGATCCTCTTCCCGGATCACGTGACACATGGTTCCTTATTACTCACGCCCCTTTCAGGGCGGAGCGTAGCATAGCAAACCCCCGGTTGTTCAGGCCCACAACCGCCCGAAGGACTAACGGGCGCCGACACGGTTTTCTAGGAACCTCCCATGAGGCTCCTAGGATTTGGCTCTGGCACCCACCATGGTGCCGCGCAGAGGTACCCTTCTGTACCCCTCTGCTTCCAGATCGCCCTGTAACTCCGCCACAGCTCTGGAGGTGGCCACCGTCGCCGCCAGAGCCCCCACCAAAACAGCTCCTTTCTCACCTGCAACCTCTCATTTCCAGGCCTCCTGCAAAGCTAGGGAAGAGATCCCTCCCACTGGTGATAGATGAACCCCATCTATCCCAATAGCCCTACTGCTAGCCTGGATCAGCTAGTGTCTAATGCAACACAAAGGCCCTTCTGCCCTGTGAAATTGTGTCAAGAACTATCCACCCTCCTGTGTCAACTCTCGGCGGGGCAGATCCGATTCCCTGGTTCACATTGCCCCATGAATTTGCTGAGCTCACCTAGCTGCCGTCCATCTAGGACGGTGTGTCTAGCACACCTGTGTCCCCACTTAAGGGACAGCTGCCCGCTTGTTGGGAGACCGCTCCTACACCCACCTGCCTACTTTAGGCTATTCGGGCGAGAAGGATTATACTTTAACCTTTGCACCGTCCATTTGCTTTCTACTCATGACGCACAGGGCTGTCCATAACTAGACGTGTGTGACGATGAGCCCTTGTCATGCATCCCTTACTTCTTATGGGAATTTCGCAAGCTCAGCTCCCTTCGTGGTGAACCCCCCTAGGGATACCAGCTAGAGAATCCGTCTGATTAATGCAGTGCGCACTGGCTGCCATATGGTGCCTAACTTTAAGGATTGGCTAAGTCCTACTTTGCCCTTTATCCCAGCATATTCCCGAATAGGGGGTTCACACTGCTCGCCTTGCCTTTTGTGCTTGGCACCTTGTCCCCCTTTCTTGGGGATGCCGCACAATGTGTTAGCTGACGGCACCACCGCCCAGTGAGACTAATATAGCTAACCGGGCAGGGCATTTGACCTGAACTGCAGGAAAAGTCGACAGGCTAGAACCCTCCCTGCGAGGGCCCCCGAATAGGGGGCAGGGGCGTTCGCACTGCCCACCCGAGGGCAACCCCAGCGGTGGAAAATTACCAGCTCAGTTAAATTTAGCTTTTTG
Source organism: Calotriton arnoldi (assembly GCA_963921515.1). Lineage (NCBI taxonomy): Eukaryota > Metazoa > Chordata > Amphibia > Caudata > Salamandridae > Calotriton > Calotriton arnoldi. The sequence continues at coordinate 904,572 of CAWUFW010008116.1, read as the reverse complement.
TTGATCACTGGACATGCCAAATGTTCTTTTACATAGTAGCCTTTTGTGCTTGACACCTTGTGTCCCCATTACTTGGGACAGCAGCCCACTGTTGGCTGACAGCGTCACCACCCAGCGTGGCATCTATTACTGACCGGGCGGGCGTTTGCGCCTAACTGCAGGATCACAGTCAACTGCCCTTGGTTCTGGGGTGCACTTGTTTCGCCCCGTTGCCCAGACGTATGCACAAACCCCTATGCTTGCTACCCTGGTGAACACCTTAATAGTATCGAAGCTGGTTTGAAACAATGTATGTCTTGCGCCCACTACTGGAGACACCTCACCCTTTCGTGCAATTACAACTTACGCAGCGCACCCCGCTTGCCTAACTGCCATCGGATCACAGATGCACAGTACCTACTGTGCCTCTCCGACCTTGGATGCTTTAAACCTGCCACAGTGACGGAAACCCAGCTTCCCAGTTCCCTGTTTAGCTGCAGTACACCTTAAGTGGGTCCGCTAGGAGATGCCACAAACAGACACACCTATATGTATTGTGCCCACTATTGGAGACAACTCACCCCTTCGTGGAGTGACAACTACACGGTGCCTACCCAAGTCAGACACACCTAATGTATTGTGCCCACTATTGGAGACAACTCACCCCTTCGTGGAGTGACAACTACACGGTGCCTACCCAAGTCACCCAACCGACAAGTTGGCCCTGACTACCTTGTGTTCTGGTGCCAGGTTAGGGAAGAGCCTTGCCTTCACTACCTGCCCCCCTGGGAAACACAAAGACAGTGCTCTGGCCGCAGCGCAGCGATGCCCTCGTGTAGCGTCGAACCCCTGGTCAAATAAGAGTGACAACTCCAACTTACTTAAGACTACACCATGACCATGGGTGGAGTTTAGCTCTTCCCCAAACTTCTGCTAGCGTAACCCACGGTCACGCCTCCTGTTCAGTTCACTTTAGTGATTCATGGCACTGACCCACAAGGGCCTGATACTGGGCTGTGTAAATGGGGCCCAGGGTGACCTTAACAGTCGGCTTGGTGTAGATGGGTGCTAACAATACCTGGCTGAAGTGCAATACCTTTAACAGTCAATCCTGACAAGATGTGCCAGTGCAGGTAGAAGCAAGGGATATCCAGCCCACCTTACTTCATGTCCCAGTGATCTGAGTAACTTAGTGAAAGATGCACCTTTGGACTGGTAGCGGAAACTGTTACTTACGCCTGCAAATGCTCTGCTCAGCGCAGCCCGCCAGACTAACGAAACGTTGTCAATTTGGCTGTCAACTTTGCTGCCTGTGCCACCCTTCCGCCCCATGGAAATTGTTCTGGGCTCTCGCTCACTACCCTGCTGAGTGATCCCACTGTATTCACAAGATTCATTAACAATTTCCGCTTCTGACTGTACTTGGTAACACGTTCACCCCATGGTATCTTGGCGCTGCATAACATGTTTGTTACTCAGCTCCATGGTACTTGTTTTATCGACCTCATAAGGATGAAATGCATGTTGATTGCAACCTTGTTGGTGTACATACATAGAAGAGCAGACTAGACACCCGAGTATGAATTACTCTTGTGCAGCTTACTGCTTTTTAAATTAAGCCCCTGCTCGCAAACTGGGAGAGGGATAGTGCAGTGGGCACAGTTAACAATGCTTCCATCAGGGACAAACATCTTGCTAACCCGGTTTGAGGAGCAAGCACGATGATGCTGAACATGGGCGGGCCCATGAAATCCCACCCTTATCCGTCCCCCCGCCAAATTCTGGTAGGAGTGATCCTAGCACAATTGCGGCACTTTGGTGAATGTGCCAGGTTTACAATGATCTGTACTCGAAAATACCAGGACTGAGGAAGGTCTGACCTCGTTCGAGTGCCACCAAGATTAACGTGTTTGTACAAGTGTGAGCATTTTGTGTTGTACTAATGCGCACACGTCATAGCAGATAAGAGGCTGCTCTGCTTCCGGTGGAGGGTGTTCGAGTTTCTTGGGAGGGAGGGCACAGGGTCTCCAGAGTGGACGCACCCTGGCCGGCCCACGAGCAGCCACAAAGTGGCACACAGGACAGCTGAAATGTGACATCCAAAACAAACAGTGCATACGAACCACCCCTGTCAACTCCCACTCCATGCAAAATCCTCCCTTGGGCTGGCCCCACCATGATCAAACAAGACATCTCGACTGAGCATGTGAGCGCCGAAGCTTCCCAGCTCGCCGACAGCAAAGAAGCGGCCAGCTCCCATCGTCCTCACCAGAGGGCACCGGTTCTAAATCCGGCCCCCCACATAATCTTGGGCAGAAAAGTTAACCGGTGAGGATATCAACTTCCTCATCTGCAAAAGCAGGAGTGCTGGCCCGCATGACCTAGCCCCTTGGTGCTACAGTGGGCAGCCACCCCTGGCGGCAGTGGTCTTACCAACTCTCCTCCGAATTACACAGCTATAGGGGCTCCAGGTCTAGGGTGTGAGAAAAGTCTTAGTGACGTAGCCCACCGACCGTTTATACGTGTAAGTGGCTGGCCCCCAATATGGTGTGACCAAAACAAGGCTGAAACAAAGGAGCATGGGGCCTTACGCAACGGGGTCTTTGTGTACTGGAACATTACTTAGCCCCGCCAAGAACCATGGACATCCCCTAAATGCGGGTCACCAGATCGTCAAAGAAATATTGATGGATTAGAGACCTATACCCCATCCAAACTGCCGAAATAAAATTGGCGAGAATAGTTCTATGAAAGAAAAGCATTGAGTGACCCGCTCAAAGCCAAAGGACATATCAAACCACTCATGTCTACTTAGCTGAGAGGATGGAGCGATGCCCCTATCGGTATTGGTGAATGGAGGCATAGTCATTTATGTACACCAAAGTGGGGGACCCAGCCCCCCAAGTGGCCTTCCCACTTAGGGCACCCTGGCAGTACAAAGTAGTTTAAGGGGCCTGTCCGTGACTATTGTCTGTCTAGGGACCAGGATGAACCATGATATTATCACGACCAAAGTCTGATGTCACTCCAACCATTACATTGCAGCCCATGTGCTGTAACACTGCGATACCCAAAACATATAGAACATAGCATGGAATCGCCATACACCCCTTCAGAATAGCAGTGGGATGCACTGTCCGCCGCCGGCCCAAATAAAACAGAACGAGGGAAACCACACACTGTGCTTAATAGCACCCGCCGCATGATGCAGAAAGCAGATACGATACCCAATAGTGTAAGCCTTGGGCGGCACACAATGAAGGTAGTTGCTGGACAGGCAATTTAGTGGAAACTGTTCAGGTATAGAGAGGGGACAAAGAATGACATGGGTGTGAGACCCACTTGCAGCGCATCTTCTAATCAAAGGAGCAGCGCCCTGCAAGGAGCATTTAATTACTGTATCCGGAGCAACTGGCATGTCCTGAAATACTGGCAAGTCGCTCAAGGGTGCAGTTGGCGCCACACCGAAATTACCTAACAAAGCAGACCATGTGCCCCTAGAAGCACTGTGCTGGAGGCGCGTGACACAAACAGCGCCACCCCGGCGCCAAACAGGGACAGGTTGAGGTTCGATCCGGGCATCCAGCCTCCAGAGGACCAGCACCACCGCGTGTGGCCCGCAGGTTAACCTAGCAGCTAAAAGGGGCTGCATAGGCGGGCATGGGATCACCACAAATGAGAAAGTCAAAGACAGCGAGGCATAAAGAATAGCCTAAGTAAACGTGCACGGAACCAAGTGGGGCGTGTGTGCCAAGCCAAAGTGATGTGCTATGTCCTCCGCCAGACAAAAGACTTCCTGGATATTTGTACCCAGCAGGAAGAGCGTTCGCAATTTTAGCCTAACCGATGGTAGAACGAACAACCTTCATCCTCATCCCCAGCCGAAATCTTGTGCTGGCAACTCCCCTTCTTCCAGTGTGGAGCTGATGCACACTGTATGCCACGCTTGACCACTGTAACTAAAACCTGTGGTGCACTGATTTTAGACAGCGCCAAGGTGTGCACTACAAGACCCAAGACCCAGAGGGGGGGATATTATAGTCTACAAAATCTAAGCTTAACCTGGTCCCTCATTCAAACTTAGTTTGGCCCACGGGCCCTCTGTCTTCTGCAAGATCCGGCATCGTGGTGCTTTATTTTTTTATTACGTTCAAAAGGACAGGGACGTCCCTTCCGTATATACTCGAGGTGACGTTGCCTTCCGACACCCGGAGTCGCAGGATGTTACACCGACGCTGAGACTCCACTAGCTCCTTAGTGCGATATTCGGCTGCGTTCGCTCGCCTATGGGCCACATTACCTCCTATTAACCATCTGCCCTGGAACCCAGGCTCCTGTTTATCGGTTGCAGGCTCGATCCCGGAGCCCCCACAAAAGAGAAATCGATCAGGGAGACCAAGTTGGTAGTGGGGATTGACCTGGCCAGACCCACGGGATGGTGTGCCCTTGAGGACCCCGGTTCGTAGTCCCATCTGGGCTGCCTGGCCGTAACCCCTGGACCGAATCGGCAGGACGCTCGGTACGCGGCATAAGCAAGGCTGCTTGTCCATAAGGCAGGCACCTGACCGGGTTGGTCGTAACATGACCCCGATCCGTCGTTCGGTGGTCCTAGATTACTACACCCCCGCTTTCCAAACTGGTCGTGAGTGTGCAGCGAGACCCAACCCGTAGGGAACTCAACCAAGACATCACAGCTTTTAATATTGCTTTAGGGACTCATTATCTGGTTGTTATATAGCGCAACTTATAGCGTTTTACATGGGCACAAGCTACATAGTACAAGGACGTCATACTTTATAAACACAGGATGTTAGGCTCGAACCTACTTCCTCCCTCGAAGGTCGGCTGCTCTGTCACAGGCCAACGCCTCGCCCACCACTTGGTGCCCGCGGGCAGACCTCCGGGCATTAGTGCCGCCCCCAAGGGTTGGGCCACCTCCCTGATAGGACCCGCCGCTTCTTCCGTCCCCAACGCAGCCGCGGGCTGCACCCAGACAAACGGTGCGCCGCCTGCCCGCCACCGTTTAAGGACAGGGGCGGGCACTCTGCCCCTTCCGTTCAAGGCCTGTAAGCCCTGGGCCGGCGCGCCACGGCACTGCTGGGAAGCACAGGCACACACGCGGCCCCCTTGGCACTAACCAGGAGGCCCCAGGGACTATGACAGCCGCCCGGTGAGCCCCCGCCAACGAGTCGGCAGCCCCACCATGACACGCAGCGGTAAGCCCGCCCATTTAAGAACTCGCCCCCATTTAAGAACTCGGCGGCCGCCGGTGTGCCCCGCGATCGCTGAGGACAAGTAACCCGAGGTGGTCGCCCCTTTAACTCCTACAAGGCGCTGCATATTGGCGCCTCACCAGCAGCGGGCCACAGTCGGGGCCGCCGGCAGACAATATGTGCCGGGAGGTGGGGGGGAACTCATGAGTGCCCCCAGCCGGGATAGCAGCACCCCAGAAGAGAAAGGGATGGGGGGGCGAATCACCGCGACAACGCTGACGGGGGGCTACCTCAGGCGGCGCACAGATGATCGCCACCCCCTCCGGCGACCCGGGGGGGGCAGCAGTTACACATAGCCCCCAGCGGGCAGGAACTCTGAGCCGCCCTATCCGTTTTGGACTGGTCAGCTGGATGTGAGCCCCATCAGTTATTTGTGGCGGAGACTGCGGGCCTGCTACTGCTGTGGTCGGGTGCCCTCGTGAGCCCCAGCGACCCAAAGTGTTTTACCTATTAGCGTCTAAACATAATTAGCGGGGGCAGAAAACACGAACGTACAGCCACCTCAGACGGCCCTCCCTGCCGGGTTAGCAGCTGGTAAGGGTGGACACCCCTGTCTTCCGGCAGGCCCGCTCCCTACTCAATGGACACTGGGGCCTCCTACATGCGAGGCATGCTCTCGACTACCGCTCTATCTCCCCACCTCTAATGGCAGGATTCAGACCACCCCCTGCGTGGCAGCATTATTCACCAGCGTGGCAGCGTAGCACAGAACCCTTCCGCGCCTCGAACCCGGTATCACCCGCATGACAGCATTAAGTGACCCGTTGCTAGGCCCATTACATTCTGTTAAGCACGGGGGACGTTAGCTAATATGCCCAAATCAAAGACCCTGCCGCGCTCGAACCCTCGCCCCTATGCCACCTTAATTACCATCGGAAAGCCCCCGCCAAGGGGCAGGCGACCCGGGCCTATTCACCCCAACGAGCGAGCCTGCCACACTTCCCGTGGAGCACTACGTTGTTGTGCCTTGGGAAGTGTGGGCCTGCACGGCTCCGATCTAATAGCGCAATGCTGAGGGGAAAACAAAAGTATGCCCCCCAGCTGACCCAGGGCCGAGGAGCTCACCCGACAGCGGCCTAACTACCCCCGTGTGTAGGGCCCGAGCCTTAACCTAACCACGCCGACTTGGACGGTTGGGGGGTGGGCGGATGCGATTATAAACTGGGGGCAGACCACTGCCGGTCGCCCCCTTTCTACCACTCCCCACTGGGCCCGCACTGCACCTCGGCAGCAATCCCAACCAAATGGGCCTCCGCTGGGCCTAGTCCCGAAATCCACGGAGCCCGCAGCCTCTATGGGCCGAGGCGACCACGGCCAGTGGATTACAGGGGGGAGGGCGACTCACCTCAAAACCGCCAATGGCTAACGAAACGACCGACCCGATGAAACGACCCCCAACGAAGACGACCACCAACGAGGGAACGATCCTTCGACGGCGTGTCCGGGCGCGCAAAGAGGACGACAAGATGGTGGGGGAGGCCTATATACCCCTCCCCCTGTCCTCGCGCCCCGGACGTGATTCTAGCCTATCGCGCTGCGACCAGGCTTGGGGGACTCCTCCCTGAGTCCCTGCCCCTACGGGGGTGTGGGGTGCCCAGCTGGCACTAGAGGGCTGCCCTCTTTAGTGGCCCCCTGCGGGGGCCTCGGACAGCCGCAGAGAGGCACAGTCTGCGTACCTTGTACCTCTTCCACTTTCTTCAGAGGTGAGACTCTGACGTCCCTATCACAGCACAGAAGGCAGGGGAGAGGTGCAGAGAGGTGCAGAGAGGCACAGTCTGCGTACCTTGTACCTCTTCCACTTTCTTCAGAGGTGAGACTCTGACGTCCCTATCACAGCACAGAAGGCAGGGGAGAGGAGCAGAGAGGCCCCGTCTGCGTACCTTGTACGTCTTCCACTTTCTTCAGAGGTGAGACTCTGACGTCCCTATCACAGCACAGAAGGCAGGGGAGGGGTGCAGAGAGGCACGGTCTGCATACCTTGTACCTCTTCCACTTTCTTCAGAGGTGAGACTCTGACGTCTCCATCACAGCACAGAAGGCAGGGGAGAGGTGCAGAGAGAGGCACATTCTCCGAGTACCTCATACCTCTTCCACTCTCTCCAGAGGCGAGACTCTGACGTCCCTATCACAGCACAGAAGGCAGGGGAGAGGTGCAGAGAGGCCCAGTCTCTACGTATCTGTTCCCATAGGCCATGTAAGTTAGGTTGCTGGGGGTGCTGCAGCATCACAAGAAATAATCCTGCTGGAATTCAAAAGGTGAATGAGCCATAAAGATGCCTTCGGATATTGTGTGTATTCTGTCACATTTCTACGCATTCAAGACAAAGATAAAATATCAGACTATTGCTTCTGTCAAATTGCTGCTGATTTGGTAAATAGAGTGTACTTTTATTTCTGTGACAGCAAAGTGAGAGTGTTTTGTAAAAGTGATCTAAGTGACAATCCTGCTGCGGTACAGGAAACGAAAGAAAAGGCTCCAGCATGCCAGTTTTTTTTATAACACACAACATTTAATATCGGGAAATGAACTATACACGTTTGAAATTAAATCAGCAATTAGAAAAGCACAAATGAGGAACTTTTTGTATTTCTGAAATGTGATGGAAACAATGACTTCAATAGGATCAAAAGAAATCAAGACATTTGGTGATGAGCAAGTGATAAATATTCACTGAAACTCGATTTCCACACAATATAATTTTTGCACTGTATAGTCTTTCCAGTAAAACTGCGTCCATGCAAATTTAGTGGCCATTTCAACGGAAAATGTGCTGTCTGGTAATGGCAGAGCACTACCTCACTAGTGCTCCAAAATGCACCACCAGCTACATACCACACCCTTACCACTCTCCTGCTGAATGAGCGTCAGAAAGTCACTAGCCCGGCCAACACCAGCGGCAGGGACACAGGGCGCGCGCCACCGCGCCTGGCTGCTATAGTAGTGTTTTTTGTATTATGCTCTGATCTTTCACAATCCCCACTCTAAAAATTGTTCCGGTACCATTGCCTCTTCCACTCTCTTCAGAGACCAGGCTCTGACTGGCATCTGTCTAACACCACAGCAGACGGGGGAGGTGCAGAGAGGGGCGGACTCTGAGTACCTCTTCAGAGAGCAGATTTTGATGTCTGTATAACACTACAGAAGGCAGGACAGAGGTGCAAGAGGCGCGATCTCTGTGTGCCTCTTCCACTCTCTTCAGAGACTGGTCTCTGGCATCGGTAATACCACCACAGCAGACAGGGGGGAGGTGCAGAGAGGGGCGGTCTGTGAGTACCTCTACAGAGAGCAGATTCAGACGTCTGTATAACGCTACAGAAGGCAGGACAGAGGTGCAAGAGGCGCGATCTCTGTGTGCCTCTTCCACTCTCTTCAGAGACTAGTCTCTGGCATCGGTAATACCACCACGGCAGACAGGGGGGAGGTGCAGAGAGGGGCGGTCTCTGTGTGCCTCTTCCACTCTCTTCAGAGACTAGTCTCTGGCATCGGTAATACCACCACGGCAGACAGGGGGAGGTGCAGAGAGGCGCGATCTCTGTGTGCCTCTTCCACTCTCTTCAGAGACTAGTCTCTGGCATCGGTAATACCACCACGGCAGACAGGGGGAGGTGCAGAGAGGCGCGATCTCTGTGTGCCTCTTTCACTCTCTTCAGAGACCAGCCTCTGGCATCTGTAATACCACCACGGCAGACAGGGGGGAGGTGCAGAGAGGGGCGGTCTCTGAGTACCTCTTCAGAGAGCAGATTCGGACGTCTGTTTAACACTACAGAAGGCAGGACAGAGGTGCAAGAGGCGCAATCTCTGTGTGCCTCTTCCACTCTCTTCAGAGACTAGTCTCTGGCATCGGTAATACCACCACAGCAGATAGGGAGGAGGTGCAGAGAGGGGCGGTCTCTGAGTACCTCTTCAGAGAGCAGATTCGGATGTCTGTATATCACTACAGAAGGCAGGACAGAGGTGCAAGAGGCGCGATCTCTGTGTGCCTCTTCCACTCTCTTCAGAGACTAGTCTCTGGCATCGGTAATACCACCATGGCAGACAGGGGGGAGGTGCTGAGAGGGGCGGTCTCTGAGTACCTCTTCAGAGAGCAGATTCGGACGTCTGTTTAACACTACAGAAGGCAGGACAGAGGTGGAAGAGGCGCAATCTCTGTGTGCCTCTTCCACTCTCTTCAGAGACTAGTCTCTGGCATCGGTAATACCACCACAGCAGATAGGGAGGAGGTGCAGAGAGGGGCGGTCTCTGAGTACCTCTTCAGAGAGCAGATTCGGACGTCTGTATATCACTACAGAAGGCAGGACAGAGGTGCAAGAGGCGCGATCTCTGTGTGCCTCTTCCACTCTCTTCAGAGACTAGTCTCTGGCATCGGTAATACCACCATGGCAGACAGGGGGGAGGTGCTGAGAGGGGCGGTCTCTGTGTGCCTCTTCCACTCTCTTCAGAGACTAGTCTCTGGCATCGGTAATACCACCACGGCAGACAGGGGGAGGTGCAGAGGGGCGGCCTCTGAGTACCTCTTCAGAGAGCAGATTCTGACGTCTGTATAACACTACAGAAGGCAGGACAGAGGTGCAAGAGGCGCGATCTCTGTGTGCCTCTTCCACTCTTTTCAGAGACTAGTCTCTGGCATCGGTAATACCACCACAGCAGACAGGGGGGAGGTGCAGAGAGGGGCGGTCTCTGTGTGCCTCTTCCACTCTCTTCAGAGACTAGTCTCTGGCATCGGTAATACCACCACGGCAGACAGGGGGGAGGTGCAGAGAGGGGCGGTCTCTGAGTACCTCTTCAGAGAGCAGATTCAGACGTCTGTATAACACTACAGAAGGCAGGACAGAGGTGCAAGAGGCGCGATCTCTGTGTGCCTCTTTCACTCTCTTCAGAGACTGGTCTCTGGCATCGGTAATACCACCACGGCAGACAGGGGGGAGGTGCAGAGAGGGGCGGTCTCTGAGTACCTCTACAGAGAGCAGATTCGGACGTCTGTATAACGCTACAGAAGGCAGGACAGAGGTGCAAGAGGCACGATCTCTGTGTGCCTCTTCCACTCTCTTCAGAGACTAGTCTCTGGCATCGGTAATACCACCACGGCAGACAGGGGGAGGTGCAGAGAGGGGCGGTCTCTGAGTACCTCTTCAGAGAGCAGATTCGGACGTCTGTATAACACTACAGAAGGCAGGACAGAGGTGCAAGAGGCGCGATCTCTGTGTGCCTCTTCCACTCTCTTCAGAGACTAGTCTCTGGCATCAGTAATACCACCACGGCAGACAGGAGGGAGGTGCAGAGAGGGCGGTCTCTGTGTGCCTCTTCCACTCTCTTCAGAGACTAGTCTCTGGCATCGGTAATACCACCACGGCAGACAGGGGGGAGGTGCAGAGAGGGGCGGTCTCTGAGTACCTCTTCAGAGAGCAGATTCTGACGTCTGTATAACACTACAGAAGGCAGGACAGAAGTGCAAGGGGCGCGATCTCTGTGTGCCTCTTCCACTCTCTTCAGAGACTAGTCTCTGGCATCGGTAATACCACCACGGCAGACAGGGGGGAGGTGCATTGAGGGGCGGTCTCTGTGTGCCTCATCCACTCTCTTCAGAGACTAGTCTCTGGCATCGGTAATACCACCACGGCAGACAGGGGGAGGTGCAGAGAGGCGCGATCTCTGTGTGCCTCTTTCACTCTCTTCAGAGACCAGCCTCTGGCATCGGTAATACCACCACGGCAGACAGGGGGAGGTGCAGAGAGGCACGATCTCTGTGTGCCTCTTTCACTCTCTTCAGAGACCAGCCTCTGGCATCGGTAATACCACCACGGCAGACACGCAGACAGGGGGGAGGTGCAGAGAGGGGCAGTCTCTGTGTGCCTCTTCCACTCTCTTCAGAGACTAGTCTCTGGCATCGGTAATACCACCACGGCAGACAGGGGGGAGGTGCAGAGAGGGGCGGTCTCTGAGTACCTCTTCAGAGAGCAGATTCGGACGTCTGTGTAACACTACAGAAGGCAGGACAGAGGTGCAAGAGGCGCGATCTCTGTGTGCCTCTTCCACTCTCTTCAGAGACTGGTCTCTGGCATCGGTAATACCACCACGGCAGACAGGGGGGAGGTGCAGAGAGGGGCGGTCTCTGAGTACCTCTACAGAGAGCAGATTTGGACGTCTGTATAACGCTACAGAAGGCAGGACAGAGGTGCAAGAGGCACGATCTCTGTGTGCCTCTTCCACTCTCTTCAGAGACTAGTCTCTGGCATCGGTAATACCACCACGGCAGACAGGGGGGAGGTGCAGAGAGGGGCGGTCTCTGAGTACCTCTTCAGAGAGCAGATTCGGACGTCTGTATAACACTACAGAAGGCAGGACAGAGGTGCAAGAGGCGCGATCTCTGTGTGCCTCTTCCACTCTCTTCAGAGACTAGTCTCTGGCATCAGTAATACCACCATGGCAGACAGGAGGGAGGTGCAGAGAGGGGCGGTCTCTGTGTGCCTCTTCCACTCTCTTCAGAGACTAGTCTCTGGCATCGGTAATACCACCACGGCAGACAGGGGGGAGGTGCAGAGAGGGGCGGTCTCTGAGTACCTCTTCAGAGAGCAGATTCTGACGTCTGTATAACACTACAGAAGGCAGGACAGAGGTGCAAGAGGCGCGATCTCTGTGTGCCTCTTCCACTCTCTTCAGAGACTAGTCTCTGGCATCGGTAATACCACCACGGCAGACGGGGGAGGTGCACTGAGGGGCGGTCTCTGTGTGCCTCATCCACTCTCTTCAGAGACTAGTCTCTGGCATCGGTAATACCACCACGGCAGACAGGGGGAGGTGCAGAGAGGCGCAATCTCTGTGTGCCTCTTTCACTCTCTTCAGAGACCAGCCTCTGGCATCGGTAATACCACCACGGCAGACAGGGGGGAGGTGCAGAGAGGGGCGGTCTCTGAGTACCTCTTCAGAGAGCAGATTCGGACGTCTGTATAACACTACAGAAGGCAGGACAGAGGTGCAAGAGGCGCGATCTCTGTGTGCCTCTTCCACTCTCTTCAGAGACTAGTCTCTGGCATCAGTAATACCACCACGGCAGACAGGGGGGAGGTGCATTGAGGGGCGGTCTCTGTGTGCCTCTTCCACTCTCTTCAGAGACTAGTCTCTGGCATCGGTAATACCACCACGGCAGACAGGGGGAGGTGCAGAGAGGCGCGATCTCTGTGTGCCTCTTTCACTCTCTTCAGAGACCAGCCTCTGGCATCTGTAATACCACCACGGCAGACAGGGGGGAGGTGCAGAGAGGGGCGGTCTCTGAGTACCTCTTCAGAGAGCAGATTCTGACGTCTGTATAACACTACAGAAGGCAGGACAGAGGTGCAAGAGGCGGGATCTCTGTGTGCCTCTCACTCTCTTCAGAGACCAATCTCTGATGCCTCAGTATATAACTGAACTGAGCCCTGCTTCTTCTGATGCCTTAGTGGTCACTTCAGGACACTATATATTTCGGTGACGAGGGTGGAATTGTACACTCACGCAGTCACTTCGGGATACAATAGATCCCTGGGTCTCCCTTCCATTACTTGAAAGATGCTCAATGATTATATATTTCATGTGCACCTTTTCTTTGTAATTTTTATCTACAATCCCTGTACGTTGTTTTTGTGGAATAAAAACAGTACACATTTCAATTTATCCTCACGCCATACTATTTGAAAATGTTCTGATGTCTTAGTTGTGTCCTTGTGCTGCTTTTAGTCTGCCCATTGTATTTTTAATATTTAAAAAATATATATAAATTTTTTGAATAACAAAGACATGTACTTTGTATTCCTCATCATGCCCTTCTGTTTGGAAAAACTGAAATGCTCCTTCCCAGTCCATTGTTTGCCTGATCTATGGTGAACCTCTGAGTTTTTCCAATCGGATCCTAGATCCTGCGTATACATATGACTAGGAGTACACAGTTGTACAGCTCACTCCCATCGCTTAAAGACGCCTTAACAGGACGCGTCTCTATTAGTTGGACTTAGAGGGCATTGGAAGCCTCTGCAACCACTGCCTCACCCTGCTCCTTTAACTGCATGTCCTCCTCCAGGTACAGAATCATGTGTTTTATTTGTAATGACTTCTTGGTGTTTCAACCCACTTCTTCAACTCTTTGCTGGCCACTCGCCCACCTCCCTACTTCTCTGGTTGCACCCCTTGTTGTTTTGCCTCTCGTACCTGCCTCAGACCCCTCAGACCTGCTTCCTGAGGCGCCCAAGACATTCCTGCTTTCCACATTGACTGTTACTCTCTCGCTGTTTTCTCCTCCTCTTGTTGCTCGATCCGGCTGTGCCTCCAAGAGTTCCCACCTGTGATGTTGCACTTTGGAAGTAGGCACTATCTTTGGTGCCCACATAGGGGTATAAAGGGAAGTATAAACACCTCAATGAACCAATCAATCCATCACTCAGTCAGTCTCCAAGAAGCACCAGGAAATGGGCCCAGTGGGGCTGCGCCGTTCACATTCCTGCGTGTCCTGGCCAAGGGACAGGTGATTGGTGCGTGCACTTTCTTACGTATGCACCAGATCATTACGTTGCTTACCCTACTTTGATCTGTCCCATCACTGGGGAGGTGACCGCTTTAAAGCCTGAACCCTCCAAGTCCTGGCCCAGACCACAGCCATGATTCCTCCTTGGGTATGAAAAGAGTCATTAAATAAGAGAGCTATCTATGTTATTTTGTGTTGGTAGAATGACACAGAGGCCTTTCTCTATGTGCAGCCATTTTTATTGTGTTGGTGTAGAAGGTGCCAGAGTCAGGGGGCTTATTGCTGCTGCTGGTTTGCCTTTTTACAACAACAGAAAAGTCATAAAAAGGCTTGGGCCTAGCAGGAGACAAGCTGGGGGTCTGTGACTGTTTCATAAAGTCCAAATCTCAAGATAGGGTTAGTTCCTCCTAGGCCACCAGAGTGGCTGGTAGTCCTGTCGCAGGAAGACCTGAAGGTCAGATCTTGGTGCCCCCACACACCCGTTTGGGTGTCATGCTTCATCATTGGGCGCTCCTCGTTAGGCCGGCGCTGCAATGCCTGACGGGCCTGGGGGCTCTTTGTCAGAGATCTCTTAGATCTGAGGATGCTGTATGGATGAGTAAGGGTGATGGGGCTACTGGAGTAGCGGAGTGAGTGAATAGTGGCTAAAATAGACTGGTATCCAAAGAACAAGTTTATATGGCGAACAGATACCAGGTCTAGCTAAAAACAGAGGTGCTATCATGTGGTCTTGAAGTACCAGGATAGCTTCTAATGTGGAGTGGTCAACATGTTTCGAGCCTCGGGTGCCCAATGATCGCGCAGCACTTTGTCAGGACCAATAGTAGTGAGTTAAGCCCCTGTTTGGGGCTTTTAGGTCTCCCCTCTAATAGGGGATGGCCTCGTGCGGTTAACCGGCTTCACCTTTGGATGTATGCCGGTTTCTTGTTCCACCTAGGAGAGAGGGAGACATAAGGTGGAAAGATACATACGACAGGTGTTAAATGGCTAAATTCTCAAACACCCTAGCAGTACTTAGGTGGATTCATCCAAGTGTCCAGCACGCGCGACATGTGTCTGACCGGTCATACAGTGAAGTGACCAACGTTCGCTGAATGAAGTACAGGGATCCAAACTCAGCAAACATACATTAAAAATAATGGTAAAAACACGTAGAGTGACCGTGTGGGTGGTGGTGTGATTATATATATCTCTCTCTACCGCTCACGTGATCTGTTGGAAGAAGGTTTACATATGTGTAGTGGTATATACATAGGATATGGAAGTGACTTACCTCAAAAGAGGCGGAATAATGCTCCTTAGGAAGGACGGAGGGTCCCGATCAATATGAGGGACATCTTCATTGAAAAAGGGGAGGAAGCATTCAGGGCTGCAGGCTACTTATCAGGTATCTAGTGCTGGTATTAACATGTACTCTGTTAGTGGCGAAGGAATGCGCGCAGTTATATTAACAACATCATCGGAGGTATATATGTTAAGAAAACCTCTCTAACTCTACAGGTTACATTGTGGATGAAAGCCATTATGCGCTTTTATCATGCTATAAAGGCCATCCAAACAACGGAGTGGTGTGTGAGAGGCCGGGATGGTACTGCAGTGAAAAGAAGTGCTTTTGTAAGGAGGCGCCGCCCTACAGGGGTGGGTGTGATAGAAAGAGTAGTCTCCCCAGTTCTGTTGTGGCCGGGGGGAGCCCTTGTCGGGTAGTAGCATTCGTGGTGTCCAAACCCTGTCTTCACAAATAACGGAGCCACTCCTGTGTTCACGTGTCTAGTTCTAACGAAGATCACGGGAAGTGACTGGCAATATTGATAGTAAAGCCTAATGGACAGAGGGATTTTGCGGTGTCGAGCGGCCCAAGTATGCTGATTCAAAAAATGATTGTTTGGAGCCGGAGAAAGTTGTTAATTGAATCTTCCCATATTTAGTGAAAAGTAATCATTGCATGCAAAAGAGAGTCATAGGGAAAGTAAGGCCGACTGGCCAGAAGAATTTTGCGGGGATGAGCGCCCCAAGCATGCCAATTCAGACATGATTGTCAGCGCTGCCAAGTATCACGCATCACGCGTTAGACTAACGCATTTCAGTGTGGTGGTCCGCATCACCGCACTGAAATGCAAAGTCACGCATAAATTATAGCGCCTCCTCAGTTGTGAAGCCAGAGCGCTACCAGTATTCATAGACCAAACTGAAACTGAAACTAATCTGGAGTGGCAGCGTGCCGTGCGTGCTGCTCCCAGCATGCTTGGGGGCTGCTTTAGAGTCCGCAGCTCAGCTCTAGCTGCTTCTCTGGTGAATTGTCGAATATTCACCCAGCACCACGCGGCTTTGATACATTTTGTGAGCCTGACATGACTCACACACTTTAATAGCCAAGGGCCAAGGCAGGTCCGACGTCCAGCTGCTGCCGCCGGCGGTGCGGCTTCAGTTCACGGTAATAAGGTTGCAGGCTGCATTGGCAATGGCAGCGCTGCTCGTACGTGTGCCACGGTAAATTAAATGCAGCACAGTAAATTTGATACAGATCCCGCGACCAGACCCGACGACCCACTGGCTGCTGAGTGAACCACACCGACCGCACTGGCCACTGGAGCGGTTCCTCAGCAGCCCAGAGAATACACCACCACTCCAAAATTCACTTCTGTGCAGAGCTGTGCTGCGCCTCACTCAGAAGCATGCCTGGCCACGGTGTTTACAGTGGGAGTCGTTGTGGCCTTGAGGCGGCCCGTTAATGAATTCCTCGCCGCCTCGCTAAGTAAGTGAGTTCCTTATCTCTTTGCTATATAACATTCCCTATAAATAATAGCGATAGTAGTGCGTGGTCATGATGGTCAGCTGCAGCTGCCTGCTGCCCTGTTTCAAGCAGGAGCATGGCAGGCAGTGAGACGTGTGATACTACTCCAAACAGACATGATGCTGGGACTGAGGCTTTGCGTATGTCGCCCTAAGTGGGAAGGGTATGCCCAGACGTGGGTCCCGTGCTCACTACACCACTGGATTCAAGCCAGCCTGGCTGATGAAGGGTGATGCCCTGAAACCGGTCCCAGGATGCTTGTTTCCGGTCCAGGGAGGACCTGGCTTGGCAGTTCGGGCTGGACTGTTCCCATAAGGAACAGGGTCAAGACTGATTTGCATATGGCTGGGTCCAAACTGGGGTGGTGTGGTGAGCAAAAGAATGATGGATTAAACCCAGATCCTTGTGACTGGGGGTGAATGTTTGCATTGTCCAGCATTCCGTCCATCAATTGTTTCTTTTGCGTATGTCGCCCTAAGTGGGAAGGGAATGCCCAGACGTGGGTCCCGTGCTCACTACACCACTGGATTCAAGCTAGCCTGGCTGATGAAGGGTGATGCCCTGAAACCGGTCCCAGGATGCTTGTTTCCGGTCCAGGGAGGACCTGGCTTGGCAGTTCGGGCTGGACTGTTCCCATAAGGAACAGGGTCAAGACTTTGATATGGTTTAATAATACGCATAGAGTATATATGGACCTCCCCATTACAGTGGAAGACATGGCTCAGGTCATCAAAAGTTTGCCGCTCGATAAAGCCCCTGGACCGGATGGCCTGACCACCGCTTTTTATAAGTCCTATGTTGAGGAGCTGGCCCCCAGGCTGCTTGCAGTGCATGAGGAGGCATTGGAGGCGGGTGTCTTGCCGGCTTCAATGAGAGAAGCTGTAATTATAACACTGCTGAAGCCTGAGAAGGCAGAGGCAGAATTGGACTCCTATAGGCCACTGTCACTGATCAATGTGGACATAAAAATTTATGCTAAGCTATTGGCAAACAGATTACAACCGCTCCTTCAAATGATTGCACTCCCGGACCAATCAGGATTTATTCCTGGACGGTCGACGTCACATAACCTGCGTACACTATTTTCGGTGCTGCACTACCTCCACCCGGACGTGCGACCTGCTGCCATTTTTTTAGACGCTACCAAAGCGTTTGACACGCTGGAGTGGCCATATTTGTTTAGAATCCTACCACGAATGGGATTAAGTCCCTTGTTTATAAGTCGTATTAAACTATTGTACACTAAGCCGTTAGCACGAATCAGGGTGAATGGCTTGCTGTCCGATCAATTCCCCATCACGCGTGGCACGCGTCAGGGGTGCCCACTCTCGCCCCTGCTCTTTACCATTGCCATGGAACCCCTGGCTGCCAGAATTAGGCAACACCACACAGCACGGGGCATCGGTTTCAGCACGCGCAGGCTTCTTATTTCATTATACGCGGATGATGTGACCTTGTATATTCTTAAACCACAAGAAAATCTAGACCCGATTCTTAGGAATTTATTAGATTTGGAGGGCTGGCGGGTGTCTCCATTAATTGGAAGAAATCCGTGATTTTCCCACTGACGGACGGTACTCCCATGGTGACATCCGAGTTTCCCCTGAGGTGGGAGGCTGAGGCCGTCAAGTACCTAGGAGTGTGGATCAGCAGAGGCATGCGGGAAATTTGGAATTTAAATTTTGGCAGGGCGTACACGTGGCTGGAGGGAAAGGTGGCACTCTGGTCCAAATTGCCTCTATCCATAGCTGGAAAGATAGCGCTGACGAAAATGGTAATCTTGCCAAAATTTTTATATTTGTTTGTTAACGTGCCAATTCCCCTTACACAACATTTTTTCGCATGCTTGCGATCACAGCTGCTGTCTCTGGTTTGGGCTGGAGGGCAAGCCAGGGTTTCCTGGGACCTACTGACGGTTCCGCTGCGGCAGGGTGGTCTGGGTGCTCCGGATATGCAATTATATGCTCTGTGTGCCCAGGCACAGTTTCTTCACTTCTGGGTGCACCGGACGCCATATCAGCCTCATGTGGCGGTTGAGATTGATGCGGTGGCCCCTGTGCCACTTGGGGTGGCATTGTATCAGAAGTCACAACGCCCCAGGGGAGATGTAGACACGGCGGGCACCTTGCGATGGGCGTGGAATATGCTTCGGAAGAGAGCTAATGTCCCCATACTGTATGCGCCATCTGTGCCGCTGGCGCGGAACCCCATGTTGCCCTGCATTGAAGATGGGGTTAGTAAAACCCTGGCCAAGGAAATGAACTTATACACGTTCGCTGACTTATATCCAAATGATGAGTTTCGGCCCCCTGTTGGAGCTGAGGGTCACGCTGTGCCCTTTGCAGAATTGTTTGTATATCATAAACTGAAGGCTGCATGTCGTGCATTATGGACGGGATTTCCCGAGGCTCCCCCAACATTGCCAGCTTTAGAGCAAATCCTGAAATTGCCTTCACCGCGCAAACTAGTTACACGTCTTTATACAAGTATGCAAAATACAGCTCCGGTGGTGCAGCCGAAGTCCCTGTTACAGTGGAACAGGGAACTTGACCCCCAATTGACAGAAGAGCAATGGGACTTCTGCTGTAGGCCACTGACCGAACCTCCCCCAAACTACAGGCTTCGCCTGATACATTTTAAATTTCTACACAGATATTACAGAACGCCAGTGTGCCTCTACCGCATGAAGTTAAGGAAGGATGATAGATGTTGGCGGTGTGGGTATGCCTCGGCTTCCTTTCTCCATATTGCTTGGGATTGCCCACGGCTGTTTGAATTCTGGCAAGAGATTTTTACCGTGATTAATCAGATTGTTGGCAGGACAGATGCTCCCGCCCCAATGTTAGGACTTTTAGGGTATGTGAAGGATACACCGCCAAAGCAGCGCAAGTTGCATGCACTCCTTTTATTGTACGCAAGAAGGCAGGTTGCTATCAGGTGGGGGAGGAAGAAGATACCTAGTTTCAGAGATTGGCTGTCTGATGTGACTTATGGTCACACGCAACTTGGTGTGTTCTGGGAACTAATGCCCCCGACCTCGAGACCCCGGGACATATGGGAACCATTCTTAAATTGGGCGCGAGACAGATCTGAGTCCCCCATTCCCAGCCCCAGTGCGAATGCATAATGGCACATGACCTCTAGACACTGGTTTAGGGTGGATTGCACTTGTAGACTCCCCACATGTATGTATTTCCGATGCCGCAGATTCGGCTATTTCCTGCTGTTTGTTCACCAATAACAATGCACGTGCTGTTTCTTCCTGTGATGGACTATACTAAAGACTGTGATGCTGTATATGGACATATTGCCCCCTAGAATGTGCATGCCGTTCGTCTGATGTATTCTTTTTATCTGTGCCATTCCGAAATATTGTACAATGTTTTCTTTTGTACCTATGTGACGGTGTGCTGGCTGTTTTTTTTTTTTTTGGTCCTCATTCTGCCAATTTACTTGCTGGCAATACTCACTTTCCCTTACTGTGCACCGGACGGGAATAGAGTCTTTCCACACAAGAAATCTAGCTGCTTCCACTCCTACCCCTCTTAAGCAAAGCATGCAAAAGTGGGGGACCAAGGCCGACAGCTACTTATTGGCTTAATCATTGAACCACATTCCTCTGGCACCAATCAACCAACATAGCCCATGTCTTCTCTCGACTTCTAGGGTCGCATGCCATATCTTGTTGGCTTATGTGTATGATATTATTTTTACACTCAGAAAACAGGGGTGGAACAGCCGACTTCCAAGCCCTACAGATCTCTCGTCTTCCCAAAAGAATAACATAAAAGATTAATCTTGCAACTTTCTTATTTGAGACAACATTGCTGCCCTGATTTATTCCAAAAATATAAGTAAGGAAGTTACTTTCAACTGAATACCAGTAACATCCAACAAAAATTCACTGAGATCCATCCAAAATTTAGTAATCTCCGGGCAAGTTAAAAACATATGACAATCATCCGCTAGTGGGTCTTGACACCTAGAGCAAACATAATGAGTTCCAGACATTTTTGTTAGTTTCGCAGGGGACCAATATACCCGATACAAAGTAAAAAGATGATTCCGTTTAAGAAAAGCGGGTTTAACTGTCTCATGGAGTAATGCAAAAGAGTTCATCCAAGCCTCTTTCAAATTAATATCATCAACACCTTCACTCCACAGCTTTCGAATATCCTTCTCTATATCATCTTCTGCCTCAATCAAAATTCGATACCACAAAGCCACTTCTTTATTGATACCCCCGACTTTCATTGCTTGAATTAACCATGCATCATCCGTCTGGTCCCCCCAATTCTGTCTAGCCCACCAAGAAGAAAGTTGATAAAATTTAAATCTAGTTAATTGCCCGCAGGTACATGCTGTCAAAGTTTCCCATGTTGCCAAATCCGTACCTGATTTTAAATCACCCCAACATGTAATACCCGCTTGTTTCAATGGTAGACTGAGCAGATCATCTAAACATACTGGAGTAACTGGGGAAGCCCAAATTGGTGCATAATCAGAATAATAGGGTATTCCAAGTTTTTCCCGCATGTAAACCCAATTCTTCACTGCCTGTAACAAGATCTTCAATCTGACTTTTTTTTAAAACTTTGGATCCCCGAATTTAAAAAGAAACTGCTCAGGTTGATCCCCCAGATCACTAAGCATTGCCCTATACAAAATACCTAAAGTAGATTCATCTGGTTTATTTAACAACATTCGAAAATTCTTAAAATGAAAAACATGTGCATATACCCATATATCCGGTAGGGCAAGTCCCCCCTTCTCCAACTTTCTCCTCAGCCTTTTCCAAGATATACGAGCGCCCCTAGAAGCCCAAAGAAAACTACCAATCTTGCCCTGTAATTTTGCTACTTCATTTTTATTGAATGGAAGGGGTATAGCATTAAAAAGGAAAGTAACCTTAGGAAGTACAAACATCTTAATCAAGTTAACCCTGCCATATAAATTTAGAGGAAGATTTGCCCATCTAGTCAATAGCTTCCCTACTTCCTGACTTATCTTCCTCCAATTTACAATAGGAACATCGAGTAATTTCTGGGTGACTATGATGCCAAGATACCGCATCTGATGTTTTGCCCCCAAAGTCTGGGGCGATTGATTCCACTCCATGACTTCAGTTTTATCTTTATTAACACTGTACCCCGATACCTTCCCAAATAGTTCTGCTTTAGCCATCAAACTAGGGATGGCCTCCCGAGGATTTAACATATACAAAACAAGATCGTCCGCATATAAGGCTAATTTAACCTCTAAATTTTTAAACCTAAATGGAAGAATAGCTGGATCCTGTCTAATTAAAGCTGCAAAGGGTTCAATGTATATGTTAAACAGCAAGGGGGACAGCGGACATCCCTGTCTTGTTCCCCGCATGATACTAAAGCGATCTGTTAACTCCCATTAACTAACACTGTAGCACTAGGTGCACTATATAATAACTGAACTGCTTTTATTAAGTTCTTAGGGAATCCAAAAACTCTTAGGGTCTCCCAAAGATATTGCCAGTGAACCTGATCAAACGCCTTAGCAGCGTCGACAGCCACCAATGTTACTGGAAGATTAAAAGATTCTACCAAATCCACTACTCCTAGCATTGTGAAAGTTAATTCATTGAGCTGTCTTCCAGGGATAAAGCCCCTCTGATCCCTATGAATTAGGCTCTTAATAATCTTAGCGACTCTAGCTGCCAGTATCCCGGTGAACACTTTATAATCCGTGTTCAACAGGGATATAGGTCGATAAGATTCTGCCAGCAACGGATCTTTATTTGGTTTTAAAATTAAAACTATCGTTGCCTCAGCCCAAGATGTCGGGGGGTCTTTTCCATCTCTCAAAATGGTATTACAAAGCTTTTTAAAAACAGATATCATACTATCCTCAAGAGATAAGTAAATTTCTATTGGGAGGCCATCTGGCCCAGCTGCCTTCCCTCTTGCCATCTTTCTCATCTGTGATCGGATCTCTTCTTCACTTACTTCAGAAGCTAACATCTCTCTTTGATATTCGCTCAAGGAGGGGAGCTCAGCCTCAGCCAAAAATTCCACAATCTTTTCCGAGCCTGGGTTAATTTCCTCTTTATATAGCTTTGCCATATAACCACGAAGTTCAGCTCCTATTTTAATACTAGAATCTACTATGTGACCAGTTGAACTTTCCTTTAAACTACTTATTTGGTTTCGAACTTTATCGATTTTAGCTTTCCAGGCTAAAAGCCGGCCACTCTTCTCACCATATGAAAAATTCTGGAGTTTACTGACCCTCCATCTATTTATCAAAATCTGATCTAAAACATCCTGATATTCTTGCTGGAGGCTCTTCAACTCCTTGGTAAGAAGAGGCACCTCACGAACGGACTCTAAAGATGCCTTTTGCAGCTCTGATTCTTTAATTTGAATATTTTCCAGGAGCTCCTTCTCTTGCTGCCTAGCCTTACAATTTTTCCCTATCATAATAGATGTACCCAGAGCTCTCAGGAATGCCTTGAAGGAGTCCCAGATTACCTGTATTTTAGCTGACCCATTATTGATTTAAAAAGGAAACAACCTCTTCTTGCATTTTGACTTGAACAGCCTCATCTAATAAGATTGTCCGATCCAGGGTCCACCTTGTTATAGATCTCTTTTCCTGAAATCTCAAAGACAAACATACAGCAGAGTGATCAGAAATAGTGGCAGGGAGATGTTTAACCTTTTCCACTCCCTCAAGTAATATTTGATCAATTAAAAAATAATCAATACGAGAGTGATGACCATATTTCTTACTGAAGAAGGTGTAACCCTTCTTATCTCCCATCTTAATTCTCCACACATCAACTAGATTTAATTCTTGAATCATAGTTTTGAGTGTAGCCATTGATTGTACGGGAGTGACATATTTCGCTTTAGATGTTCTATCCAAATCAGATCTTTGAACTAAATTGAAGTCACCTCCTATAATCACTGGATTATTAATTGGTACAAGGGCGGCCTCTAATTTAATCAAAGCGTCTGGGTTATCTTGATTCGGGCCATAATAACTAACACACCCTAACACCCTACCCTGAATCTTGATATTAGCAAGTATCCACCTCCCAGACATATCTGTATCGTAACTTTCCAAATTAATACCACAGTTTGCTTTAATAATTATAGCAACCCCCTTGTACTACCCCTTTGATTAGAAGAAACAACCTCCTGAACCCAAGACCATTTTTTAAACATAATCAAACACTCACTTCTTTCCAAATGGGTCTCCTGTAAAAGAATGACATTAGCCTCAGATTTCTTAAGAATTTCCATTATACGCGCCAATTTTCTCATAGATCTCACCCCATTCACATTCCATGAGGTGAAATTCACTAAACATTTACTCATTCATAAGGTTAAAAAAATACCCTCTCTTTTTTAATCTGACAGGTAAAAAAACAATACTCTTCATTTTATTGCGGAAAGACGAGAAAAACAAGAAAAACCAATATTTTATCAGAAAAACATTGCAAAAAATACTATATGGCAGATTGAGGACACTCATTTTTTTTATTTTCTCCCAAATGCTCCCAACACCCCATGCCTCCCTCCTCCCAACCCCCTGGGGAACCCCCTTCTATCTCTTAGGGCGCAAGCGCCTTCGAGATACCCCCGTGCTGACAAGACAAATCCAGAAAAAAAAAAAAAAAACCACCATCCCTGAACTCTACAAATCGCATATACCTTAAGCTTAAATAGTAGTGTCATAAGGTCGTGAAGTACCAATCATCAATTCTACCTAATAAGCTCCCTTATCAGATTATGATTCCTTATCCCTACGACACATCATATGCCCTAACCTAAAGTCATATCAATCAAATCTTTGTTCTATCTTTGTTCTATCTTTATTCTGACCCTCCCATCTGCTTTAAAAGGGCATCTACTTCCTCTGGTTCTCGGATGTTTAACATTTTATTCTGCCACATGATCTTCAACATGGGAGGATACTTCATATGTACCTGTGCACCTCTCGACCGGAGTTCATTCATTTTTGAGCCTAAAAGCCACTGCCGCTCCGCTGCTCTTTTGCCCATATCAGATCGTATTAGATAAGTGGAGTCACCATATGTCAATGACCGATCTTTTAATGCACGAGTTAAAACAAGCTCCTTGATTGAAAAAGTAAGAAAATAAACTAATATCTTCCTCGGGGTTTTCCTCCCTGTCTGTAACCTATATGGGTCTCTATGCACTCTCTGGAGCTCTTTTCCCCAATCAATATCCGTTCTATCTGGTAGTAGCTCTCCCAACAATCTGGCGACAAACCCTTTAATATCCGCCCCTTCTGCGTTTTCCTTGATTCCCAAAAGGCGAATATTATTACGCCTAACCTGAAGTTCAAGCCTTTCCATATCCTGGGTTTTTTTTGGGTTGGAACTATGGTTCCTTTTGTTTGTATTTGCTTTTTGTATAAAATCCAAATTAAATTTTTTTTTTTTTTTTTAAAAACAGGGTCAAGACTGATTTGCATATGGCTGGGTCCAAACTGGGGTGGTGTGGTGAGCAAAAGAATGATGGATTAAACCCAGATCCTTGTGACTGGGGGTGAATGTTTGCATTGTCCAGCATTCCGTCCATCAATTGTTTCTTTTGCGTATGTCGCCTTAAGTGGGAAGGGTATGCCCAGACGTGGGTCCCGTGCTCACTACAACACTGGATTCAAGCTAGCCTGGCTGATGAAGGGTGATGCCCTGAAACAGGTCCCAGGATGCTTGTTTCCGGTCCAGGGAGGACCTGGCTTGGCAGTTCGGGCTGGACTGTTCCCATAAGGAACAGGGTCAAGACTGATTTGCATACGGCTGGGTCCAAACTGGGGTGGTGTGGTGAGCAAAAGAATGATGGATTAAACCCAGATCCTTGTGACGGGGGGTGAATGTTTGCATTGTCCAGCATTCCGTCCATGTCACGGTCACCAGGTTATCCTCAGGATCGGGTTGAAGCAAAAAGGGGTCCACCTCTCGACAGCCCCAAGTCCGGATAGAATTAATCCTCTCGGACTAGTGGGATGGTCAAGCGAGGGAAGGAAAGGGTAGGAACAGCGGGGAGGGAGACCTGAGAACAGAAAAAAGAGAGAGAACAGCTTTTAAGTTAAAGAACACTGTTTTAACTTTAGCTACTATGTCACAGAAGGCCCTACAAAGGGGAACTCACTCTACCTGTAAAGAAAAAAATAAGGAGGGCTTTCTGCCGGGCGAGATGTGAGGGTGAGTACAAGGTAACAGCACATTCCGATTCTAATGAAGAAACAGGTTTAGTTAATACCATGTCACACAGCAAATGGAGAAATGCACCCTCTATTGTACTCGAGAATTTTAAATGAAATGATTATACCTTCGTATAGAACATGCTTGACCCCACCGATTTATATCAGTTCAGTACTGGACACCCTCGACAGATCTCCCTAAAGTACGAAAGTATAATACAAAAAGCCAATGTTAACGGCAATCAAACAGGAGTATAGCGCTTCTGGCTTATCATTCAGCCATTCCAAAAGGTAGCCAGCAATTCTCATCCGCTACCACTGAAGAAATCAAACTCCAATAATTGGGAAGCCCTCAACATAAACCAGGGTTAGGAAGAACTTCAGTCATCCCTTTTTCTGCAGCAATAACGTAAAGGACTCATGCGCTCCCACTTTTGCCTCAAAGCGAGAGTGTTATCAATGCTCCTTCTCTTGTTTCACCCAAGCAAAAAATAACAGCATTTCCTCCCGCATGAGACCGTAGGAATTAACGTGTCTCTCCAACGGGAGGAACAGAGGATATGCGCTCGGGAAGCCTCCGGAGCGCCTGGCAGTGAAGTACAAGAAAGCAACAGGTGGTGCGAGATCGCACCCTTACCCGACTTCCTGGAACTCGGGAATCCACAGGATAATCGGCGTCTTCGCGAAGGCGCCTTCTCCTGTTATCCGGTTTTGCTGACGGCGCGTCTTACAGCGTGCAACGTCAGCGCGTGCGTTGACAGCGCTAGCGAATGACGGGAACTGTAGTTTCTTGTCCCGTTCGTCTCCGCTTCCGCAGTCAGTGCGTTCACGCTCTGTGTGCCCTGACAGTACACCCCCCCTTCGGAGAGCACTGACAGGAGCACGGTTTATCCGGGAACCTCCTATGAAACGCCGCTACCAGCCGGGGAGCATGTACAGAGGAGGCCGGTTCCCAGGAGTCTTCCTCGGAACCATAACCTTTCCAGGACACCAAGTACCATAGTTTCTTCCGGGTGATCCTGGAGTCCACAATACCCTTGACCTCATACTCCTTATCATGATCCACCCATAACGGAACTGGCCGCCTTTTAACCGGGCAGAAGGAAGGCTTCAGGAGAGAGACATGAAAGACCGGATGTATCCGGAAGTGCGCCGGCAAACGTAGCTGTACGGCCACCGGCCCCACCTGCTTGAGGACCCTGTAGGGGCCTATGAACTTGGGATTTAGGAAGCTATGCCTCTTGAATCGTATGTTTCTCGTAGAGAGCCAGACCAAGTCCCCCTTCTTGTATTCCGGAGCGGGCCTCCGATGCTTATCTGCCTGCCGTTTGTACTGTACTTTAGCATGCTTGAGATGTTGGGTGGCGTCAAGCAGGGTTCGTCTGATGTGCCCTACCCTCTGTTGTACTTCAGGGAGTTTAAGTGTGCGACTGGGCGCTACAAAAGGAATAAAACGAGGGTGGAAACCATAAGAACTGTAAAAAGGAGAGTGGTGTGTAGAGCTATGTGATGCATTATTATAAGCGATCTCGGCTATCCACAACCAGTCCACCCAAGCTTCCGTGTTTATGTCTACGTAGCATCGCAGGAATTGTTTAAGGGTCTGGTTCAACCGTTCCGTCTGGCCATCAGTTTGCGGATGGAAACTGGTGGACAGAGCGGACGAAATGTACAACCTAGAACACCAAACCCTCCAGAATCGTGCTGTAAATTGTGAGCCCCTGTCTGACACAATAGTACGCGGTAGCCCATGTAACCTGACTACGTTGACTAACAGTAGTGATGCTAACTGTCCTGCAGTAGGGAGCTGTTTGCAGGGTATGAAGTGTCCCATCTTTGTCAAGTAGTCCACAACCACCAAGATGACTGTATGCCCTTGGTCTCTAGGTAACCCGACTATAAAGTCTACCGACCATTGTTCCCATGGGTTTTCTGGAGTGTGCAAAGGTCGTAACAGGCCTTGAGATTTACGTTTATCAGTCTTCATTTGAGCACAGACATCACACCCCTTGACCCACAGTATTATGTCCCTGTGGAGAGAGGGCCACCAGAATTGACGTAGTGTGTTTTCCATGGTTTTTTGGCCACCGCAATGTCCGGCACACAGGAGGATATGGCACCAGTGAAAGACTTGCTGTCTTACTTCCTTGGTGGGTAATAGGACTTGATTTCCTTTCATGGGAATGCCTTGTCGCAGTCTCCATTCGGGATGGTGTCTGAGCCAGTCTCTCCAAGTGGCAGTCTGCATTCCCCTCTTTACCTTCTGTAAGAAGTCATTTGTATGGTTACACAGACTACTTGGTCAGGTGCGATGATTACCCTTTCGGGATTCGTTATATCTTCTGTTTGAGTGGTTTGTCTGGTCAGGGCATCTGCTTTCTTGTTGTCTCGGCCGGGCCTAAAGGTGATGATAAAGTGGTATTCAGCGAAAAACATCATCCACCTTAGCTGACGAGGAGACAGCTGCCTGGAGGATCTCATGAACTGCAAGTTGCGATGATCTGTGTAAACAGTGACTTGGTGTTTTGCTCCCTTTATCCAATGCCTCCATTCCAAAAAGGCGTCCCTAATGGCCAATAGCTCCTTCTCGGCGACAGTATAGTTTCTCTCCGCACTGTTCAGCTTGCCGAGACATGAAGGCAACTGGATGCAGCTGCCCTGTGGACGGATGTCTTTGTGAAAGGACGGCTCCCACTGCTACGTCGGAGGCGTCGGCTTCTACGATGAACGGTAATTCGGGATCAGCGTGGGCCAAGATAGGAGCGGAGGAAAAGGCTGCCTTCAGTGATTCAAAGGCGGTTTGAGCTTCTTCATCCCACTGGAAGGACACGTTCTTCCTTAACAGACGTGTAACTGGGGCCACCATGGTAGAGAGAATGATGAATAAAACGCCTGTAAAATTGGCGAAGCCCAGAAAGCATTGTATGTCACGTACATTCTTTGGACCTGGCCATTCAGTAATGGCTGTCACCTTCCTCTTAGCCATGATTTGGCCTGCTGGGGTGAGCATTACCCCCAAGAACTCCACGGTGGTGACGTGAAACTCACACTTGCTGATCTTACAAAAGAGGTGGTTTCTTTGCAAGGCCTGTAAGACAATCCTGACGTGTTCCTTATGCTCCTCAAGATCCATAGAAAAGACAAGAATGTCGTCTATGTAGACAACCACGAATCGGTCCAGATACTCCTGGAGGACGTCGTTCAGGAAAAACTGGAAAGCAGCCGGGGCATTACAAAGGCCGAAAGGCATAACAAGATATTCGTAGAGCCCGTAACGAGTCTTAAACGCTGTCTTCCATTCGTCCCCTCTCGCATCCGAACCAGATGATAGGCTCCGCGAGGTCGAGTTTTGTGTAGATCGTAGCCCCCTTTACTTGTTCCAGCAATACCGACACAAGGGGAGAGGGTACTGGTTCTTCACAGTAATGGCGTTCAATGCTCTGAAGTCGATGCACGTCCTGAGCTCCCCATTGGCCTTAGGTATAAAAAAGGGGGAAGCTGCAGGAGACCTGGAGTGACGGATAAAGCCCAAAGAGAGGTATTTATCTAAATACTGCCTTAGATGTAAATTCTCGGGTTCAGTCAAGCGTATATCCTGCTGCAGGGAACCACTGCACCCGGTATAAGATCTATCTGGCAGTCGTAGATCCTGTGTGGGGGCAATACCTCAGCCATGCTGTCACAAAACACCGTAGCGTACTTCTGATAGCATTCGGGCAGATCCACTTCTTTCTCCGCGGCCGTGGCGATGTGGTGGCGTAACGCTAAAGCCTTAGACGGAACCGTAGGGGATATATGCAGTGGGTGCTGCAGTACCCGGAATCCATCTTCAAAGTCAAGTGAGGCCAATCAATGGATGGATCATGTTTCTGGAGCCAGGGTAACCCCAAAATCACCCCGTATTTGGGTGCTTGGATAACGTTGAAGGTAATGAACTCGCAGTGGTCATCCTTGTACCATACCTCGAGCTCCCTCGTATTAAACCGAATGGGACCGGATTCCAATTGTTTGCCATCCACTGCAAACACACGTTCAGGGGTGCTCTTTGTAACCAATTCCACTCCTAATCTGAGGGCTTCATCTTCGTCCATAAAACAACCAGTGGCCCCAGAATCCACCATGACTTGGATCCGTTTCTTTTCATGACCTACAACGATATCCATGTTGACGAAAAAGTGTTCGGGGTTACTACTGGAATCGTTCTTCACTGAAGGGATTTCACTAAAGCTCAAGGATTCCCCTTCCTTACTCCTCAAGCATATTGGTTTTCCGACGGCTTGTCTGTTGCAACTGCGGCCACCTGTCCAAACCTAGGACGACCGTTTTTGGGCTTCACAGGGCACTCTCGGAGGTAATGCCCCTTCTTCCCGCAGTATAGGCACAGTCCCTGTTTCCGTCGGTATTCTCGTTCGTTGGGGGTGAGAGAGGCCCGGATCGCCCCTATCTCCATAGGTTCGGAAGGAGTCAATTCGTGCGCGGAGGTCTTTGGCTGATCAAAGCGCTGAGGGACCCGTTCTCTTCTTCTGTGGTCGCCTCTGCGTTCCTTTAGACGATGATCCAAACGTAATGTTAGTTCGATGAGCGCAGGACAGGTTCTGGGTTGAGGGTCCACTTGCGCTATAACATCCTTCAAATCCTCCCGGAGCCCTTGATAGAATAGTGCGGCTTGTTTCGACTCTGGCCATTCCGTCTCAGCCACCAATCGACGGAAGGAGTTCAGGTAGACCAATAGATCCTTGCTACCTTGCTTCAATTCAAGCAACTCCTTATCTGCTGAAAATGTTTCAGCCCTGCGATCAAAAGTCTTTTCAAACTCCTCCTTGAAAGCGTCCCAGTCATGGAGGAGAGGGTCATCTCGTCGGACTATAGGGACTGCCCATTGCGCTGCGTCCCCTGCTAGGTAGGAGATCAGGAAGGCGACTCGTGCTTGGTTAGTTGCAAACATCTTAGGTTTGCAATGGAAATGAAGCATTACCTGGGTTAAGAATACCTGCACTTTATGCATATCCCCGTAATATCTCTCAGGAGGGGCCAACGGGATCTGTGAGGGTACTTCCACTACCACTGCACTAGCCTGAGGAAGGGAAGAGCTACCTGCATCGAAAGGATTCCTCTGCATGCGCTCTACCCTCGCATGTAAAGCGGCAGTCTCAGTACCTGAAGTCGCCAGCTCGGACTGCACCAATACTAATGCAGCTAGGACGTCTTCCAGCGTCGCCATCCCAAATTCTACCCGACCAGGAGGATAAGTAAACGTGGGCCGATTATTCTGTCACGGTCACCAGGTTATCCTCAGGATCGGGTTGAAGCAAAAAGGGGTCCACCTCTCGACAGCCCCAAGTCCGGATAGAATTAATCCTCTCGGACTAGTGGGATGGTCAAGCGAGGGAAGGAAAGGGTAGGAACAGCGGGGAGGAGACCTGAGAACAGAAAAAGAGAGAGAACAGCTTTTAAGTTAAAGAACACTGTTTTAACTTTAGCTACTATGTCACAGAAGGCCCTACAAAAGGGGAACTCACTCTACCTGTAAAGAAAAAATAAGGAGGGCTTTCTGCCGGGCGAGATGTGAGGGTGAGTACAAGGTAACAGCACATTCCGATTCTAATGAAGAAACAGGTTTAGTTAATACCATGTCACACAGCAAATGGAGAAATGCACCCTCTATTGTACTCGAGAATTTTTAAATGAAATGATTATACCTTCGTATAGAACATGCTTGACCCCACCGATTTATATCAGTTCAGTACTGGACACCCTCGACAGATCTCCCCTAAAGTACGAAAGTATAATACAAAAAGCCAATGTTAACGGCAATCAAACAGGAGTATAGCGCTTCTGGCTTATCATTCAGCCATTCCAAAGGTAGCCAGCAATTCTCATCCGCTACCACTGAAGAAATCAAACTCCAATAATTGGGAAGCCCTCAACATAAACCAGGGTTAGGAAGAACTTCAGTCATCCCTTTTTTCTGCAGCAATAACGTAAAGGACTCATGCGCTCCCACTTTTGCCTCAAAGCGAGAGTGTTATCAATGCTCCTTCTCTTGTTTCACCCAAGCAAAAATAACAGCATTTCCTCCCGCATGAGACCGTAGGAATTAACGTGTCTCTCCAACGGGAGGAACAGAGGATATGCGCTCGGGAAGCCTCCGGAGCGCCTGGCAGTGAAGTACAAAAGCAACAGGTGGTGCGAGATCGCACCTTACCCGACCGTACTTCCTGGAACTCGGGAATCCACAGGATAATCGGCGTCTTCGCGAAGGCGCCTTCTCCTGTTATCCGGTTTTGCTGACGGTGCGTCTTACAGCGTGCAACGTCAGCGCGTGCGTTGACAGCGCTAGCGAATGTCGCGAACTGTAGTTTCTTGTCCCGTTCGTCTCCGCTTCCGCAGTCAGTGCGTTCACGCTCTGTGTGCCCTGACAGTCCATCAATTGTTTCTTTTGCGTATGTCGCCCTAAGTGGGAAGGGTATGCCCAGACGTGGGTCCCGTTCTCACTACACCACTGGATTCAAGCTAGCCTGGCTGATGAAGGGTGATGCCCTGAAACCGGTCCCAGGATGCTTGTTTCCGGTCCAGGGAGGACCTGGCTTGGCAGTTCGGGCTGGACTGTTCCCATAAGGAACAGGGTCAAGACTGATTTGCATATGGCTGGGTCCAAACTGGGGTGGTGTGGTGAGCAAAAGAATGATGGATTAAACCCAGATCCTTGTGACTGGGGGTGAATGTTTGCATTGTCCAGCATTCCGTCCATCAATTGTTTCTTTTGCGTATGTCGCCCTAAGTGGGAAGGGTATGCCCAGACGTGGGTCCCGTGCTCACTACACCACTGGATTCAAGCTAGCCTGGCTGATGAAGGGTGATGCCCTGAAACCGGTCCCAGGATGCTTGTTTCCGGTCCAGGGAGGACCTGGCTTGGCAGTTCGGGCTGGACTGTTCCCATAAGGAACAGGGTCAAGACTGATTTGCATATGGCTGGGTCCAAACTGGGGTGGTGTGGTGAGCAAAAGAATGATTGATTAAACCCAGATCCTTGGGACTGGGGGTGAATGTTTGCATTGTCCAGCATTCCGTCCATCAATTGTTTCTTTTGCGTATGTCGCCCTAAGTGGGAAGGGAATGCCCAGACGTGGGTCCCGTGCTCACTACACCACTGGATTCAAGCTAGCCTGGCTGATGAAGGGTGATGCCCTGAAACCGGTCCCAGGATGCTTGTTTCCGGTCCAGGGAGGACCTGGCTTGGCAGTTCGGGCTGGACTGTTCCCAGGGTCAAGACTGATTTGCATATGGCTGGGTCCAAACTGGGGTGGTGTGGTGAGCAAAAGAATGATGGATTAAACCCAGATCCTTGTGACTGGGGGTGAATGTTTGCATTGTCCATCATTCCGTCCATCAATTGTTTCTTTTGCGTATGCATGAGACAGGCAGCAGAGCTCCAGCCTAGCATTTGTTTTTAGGTCTCGCCTAGCGATGCAGCGCCATGCGCTGCTCGCCAGGCGAGATCTATTGTTGCCGACTTGCTTTGCGATGCGGGACAGGACAGGTGCACGCGTACGGCAAGTCCTGGACAGGAGATGTGCACGCGTATGGTGCGAGCAGGAGTTGTAATAACGCCGCAAGCCGTACGCGTGCACATCGACTGTCTGTGCTCAGCTTAACAGACAGGAGATGTGCACGCGTACGGCTCACGTCTTTACAACTCCTGCTCGCACCATACGCGTGCACATGTCCTGTCCAGGCGCGGCGTCCAGCATGCCTCCCGCCTCAACCCCACTCACCGGCTCTTGTGGGGACTCTGCGCTGCTCCCAGGCTGGTCTCCTCAATGGCAGGGGGGACTCGCCTCTTCACCCGGTCACTGGCGCAGCAACACGCGGGGCTCCGTCTTGCTCACAGGAGCCCCGCCTGAAATCTTGCTCCGGCCGCACCATGCGGCATTCACGAAGGCGGGGTGCCGGACTTCCCTCTGCGGGGTGGGCTCCCGCCGGACTTCCCTCTGCGGGGTGGGCTCCCGCCTCGCTTCTCCAACACATGGGGCTCCCTCAGCTCACGGGAGCCCCGGACACTTCCGGCCGCGCGCTCCATGCCCCGCCCATGCCCCACGCTACTGACGTCGTCGCAAGCCTTAAGCAGTTTCGCTTTAATGCGCACGCACGCTCAGCTCGTGATGTCCTCAGTAGGTAAGAACTTTTATACCTCTGCTGCCTGACATGTTCTGTTCTGTGAGGTAGGGACGATTGAGCTAGTGTTTCCATGCTGTACTTGCCTGGAGAGGAAGTGAAGTCTGCTGCATGTGTTGTGTAAGTGAGGAAGCTTGAAGTCCTGCTGTGTGGGGTGGGGAGGAGGCGGCGCTGGGGGATTTTATCGCACTGCATCGTGCAAGGTTTTCACTGTCTTGAGAGGAGCGAAGCTTGCACTACAGCTGTCTGTGTTTGCCTATGTTCTGTGTATATGAGGGAAGCTTGCAGTCCTGCTGGACTTGGTGTGTGCGCGCGTGCTGCAGCTAGCTAGGTTTTCGCTGTTATTTATGTAAGGGCACCCAGCACTGCCACCTGCCCTGTACCTGTTTATATTAGGGAGCCTTGCACTGTTGCTGTTCCATGCTTTACCTTTGTTGTTTGTTAGTAAAGCTTGGTAAAAACCTTTCCACTATGCAAAAGCAAACCGTTTGCTTTTGCCAGTGGTTTTTTAATATGCTTTGAATACATTGTACATGTAGCTTTTGGTATCTCACATACGCATGGGAGTGGTGCTGAGGCCACTTAAGGCTGTTGTTGTGAAAATTCTCTGAAACCTAGCACACGTCCTTACCTCGTGAGCTGTGCGATACAAATAGTTATTCGTGTGTTTAGGAAGCACTGTTACAGATGTCAAGAGCAGCAGTTTTATTGTCCTTGGCAGGTAAAATGATTTAATCGACCCCGAAGAAGCTACCGGTCTGTAACCTGAAAAGCTCGATACATCTCCACATTGGCATCTTAATCGGTTTATCGGGGACTCTGTTGGCAAAGTTAATCCTGCATTCACACATTTTAATTATCCGAGTTTTACCGCTGTGCACTATTTGAATGTATCGTTCGAATGCTTATACATTGCTGTAAGGTTTTCCAATGTGAGTGTAAAGCTTTTTTTTTTTTCTTTTCTTTTTGTACCTGCTCATCTTTCTCGTCCCGCCCCTGCCAACCGTCTTCGAGGTCCCGTGGTAATAGTGACAGGTGTAGGCTTACCGTTTCTAAGAAATGTTTTTCACTGTTGAACTTTGTTGACTTTCGTTTTTTTCTTAGAAGCATAAATTCCGCTGCGCGCGGCTCCTAAGCCTCTAGTACTGCAGCTGTTCAAAAACCTTAGATAATGTTGGACATCGCTAAACCCACGAAGGCATCTAAATGAGTTTTCTAATCGAACCCTCAAAGAAAATAAAGCTGGGCAGAGGTACATTTCTGTAGAAACATTTCTTTGAAAACGTAATTGTTTTTCACTCTAAATTTGGCATAATTCGGCGCAGTTAAGATCTTGCTTATTCAGTGGACTATTGCATCCATTGCAGGACTTGGATTGTTCAACTAGTGGCAAGTTCGAATCCCACAGCTTCGCTGCCTTTGTTTGCTTCAAGTTTTTTTTTTTTTTTAAACATATCTTTTATTGTCATTTTTACAATATAGATTGCAATAATATGGTCTTTGCACTTTACAAGGATCACTTCAACCAGGTTTGACATTGTTACAGGTAAAGTGCCATGCATACCCACTGAAGGATATCTTGGCCTTCTGAATCACGTCCATATCTTTTAACAGAGCGACACTCCAGTCCGGGAACTTCTTGCAGTACACGCTAGCATATATAAACAAGCATTTGCAATGCAACAGGTCACGCATTTACGCAAGTTTGAGCTATTGACATTGTAAATGACAATGCCTTTTATTTATGTTTTGGTTTTTGAAACAAATAAAACGCATTGTCATTTACAATGCCAATAGCTCCAACTCGCGTAAATGCGAGACCTATTGTATTGCAAATGCTTGTTGTGGTTTGCCTCGGTTCGTGTAGGGGCTTCTCAGCATGGTGTGATCAGTTTATGCAGCGGGAGGCACGTGGTTCTGCTTAAGTCCACCCTTGGAAGATCTATCCTGTGTTTGTAGGGAGAGGGAAGAGGGGGGGGGGTGGACGGGGGTTATGGAACATGAGACTCATTTGCAGACAGTATGGTCTCTCACACCCTGTTTGGTATAGTGTGTCCCAGTGCCCTTCCATTTCTGGTGTTATGCAGCATTTTTAAGAACTTCTTAGAGTTTCTCGTTGCTCAAATGGGTGCAATTGCTAATATTTATATGTTTCCCTAGTCTTCATTGCTGGATTTTGCTCTCAGCAAAGTGTCACTCATAGTCATTGAATGTCACTCATACTTATACTGGATTTATGAAAATGTCACACATAAGCAATCTGAAATCTTGGCAGCTATGGATTGTTAGGAGCCGCAGAAAGTTGTAAGTTAAATCTGCCTGTATTTACCGAGTGATAATCATTGCTTGCGTGAGTGAGTAGCAGGGGACGAGGAGCCGTACTCCATGACTGATTAAAACATTTTTAGAGCGGATCTTAACCAGAAGCTACACCAGAGGTATAAAAAGGTCCCCACCCCTGCACACTTACTTGTTGGTGGTCAGGACTCACTGGTCTCACCTGCCCTCCTCCATCGTCCTGGAACACCGCGACTAAGAGACGGCGACGCGGCGTCTCTCACATGGTCACGCTTTCCTCTCTGCTAGCTACACCGCTGACCATAACTCGTGCATCTAGTGCGGTGGACATATTGGAAATGAAAAAGTGCATACATGTCTACTATTTCCTGTTATATGGTTGTGTTAGAACTTATTCTGCTAGAAGTAAGGTAACGATGAAGATATAAATGTGGCTTTGAGTTCCTCCGTAGAGGCCAGAGACTGGGCCTCAGGTCTATGTAAAGATGTTGCAATGGTGTCACATGGAGGGGGAGACAGTGGCTAAATGTGGTGGCCATTTTGAAATAACAAAAGGTGGTGTTCTATATAGGAATTAACCGAGGAAAGTTGTATCCAAAGCAGAAGGCCACTATTTGTGAATGACCTGAAGGAACCTAAGGTCTATGTAAATGTA
Source organism: Calotriton arnoldi (assembly GCA_963921515.1). NCBI lineage: Eukaryota > Metazoa > Chordata > Amphibia > Caudata > Salamandridae > Calotriton > Calotriton arnoldi. Next base: position 867,696 of record CAWUFW010008116.1, on the reverse strand, counting down.
TGGCGATAGCATATCAGGTCTATGTAAATCTATGGTGATAGCATAGCATGATGGCGAAAGACAGTGGTTTGATGTGATGGCCATTGTGAAGTAACTGCAAGTGTAGGACATGACCTGGGGAGGTTGTATCCAAGTCATAGGTCACTAATTTCGAACACCCCAAAGGGGTGTTGTATCACATGGAACACGAAGGCATTTTTTACATAAGGTCCCTGGTATGGATGTAAACTTAACTCCTGTAGAGAGTACCAATCCCCAAAATCAGATGGTATTGACAGAGTTGGTCGGGAGGGCACGACAACCCAAGGGGCCTGAAGTTAAAAGGTGTATCTTACGATAATGCACCGTCTGTCCAGCCCCTACCGGTTCAGTGGGATTGTATCCCATAAAGGGTGAACCGAGTGTTCGGTCAGGTATGCAATAACAGTGTAGTGTAACACTGTGAATGTTCAGGTATTGAGTTCTTGCCACGGTATTTCATCGTTGAGGCCTGTAGTGTGAGTGGACAAGCGGAAAATCCAACGTTGCTCCATCTCGAATAGTTTCTTCTTTTCCCACGATATGTTGGTTTCAAGTACCGTCCAATATAAGTCCTCCACTGATTGGTGATCGTCAATGAAGTGTGCGCTCATTTTGGTTGTGTTCCCTTTACAGCGGATGTTGCTCCGGTGTTCGATAATTCTGGTTTTTACTGATCTCGTAGTCATACCTATGTATCTAAGTGGACAAGGACACTCAATCAGGTTAATACAGTTCTTTGTATTGCAATTGGTATGAGTTCGTTGGGTCCAGATCTGGTTGTGGTTTAAGACTATCTCTTTCGAGTGTTTAGTCAAGTGGCAAACTCCACATTGACCGCACGGGTAATGTCCTTTGACCGGAGGTAAATTCCAAAGTGGTCTTTGTACTTGTTGTTCCTTCCTTTGGGGGCGAGTGTGGACCAGCATGTCTTGAAGGTTGCTAGTTCGTTTGAAGGCGAAGCGTGGCATGGGGATGTCAAGTTTTCCAGATTGGATGACCAGCCAGTGTTTCCCTATCACCTTCTGTATCCGGTTGGAATTAGGTGTAAAGGTCATCACACAGGTGATGATGTCTTCCTCCTTTCTTTGCCCTGTTTCCAATAGTGTCTCCCTGTGGTTGTTCTGAGCCCTCTTGCGAGATTTCTTTATCACAGATATGGGGTATTTTCTGGCCTCCAAGTTCTTGCTCAATAGTGTGGCTTCTTTGTGAAAGTCCGTAGTAGAGCTACAGTTTCTGCGCAAGCGTAGATACTGGCCAAAAGGAAGGTTGTCCCGGAGCACTTTGGGATGGTGACTGTCGTAGTGCAGTAAGTTGTTTCATAAAGTCCACCAGAGGCGCGCTCCATTATGGGTACACGCTTAGCATAAGTGAGCAGTACATGTTGCTGCCATGCTCAAGTCAGGAATGGCCACCTTACAAGCAGCACTGTCTTGCAGAGGCACAGAACAAGCACTGCCCATGCGCTTTGCCTGGACGTGAGCCACAGAAACACTGGAAATAGCAGATTGGTTCTCCGCTGCTTCAAGGCCTCATGGGGCGCATTGGTCTGTCCTTGGTCCACTCTTGTTTTGCTTCTAAGCTAACTACCCTTGTGACATCATCTCCTCTTTCCCTTTCACTTATTCTCTAAATACCAATTATATCCAAATCTTTTACTCTTTTAGACCTCTCACAACTTTAGTGCAATCCACCATTGGATGACTCTCCTCTCCATCTAAACACATAGATACTCTACATTCCCACCACCTTCACACCTACCTCCCTTCCTCACCCTGCCTCTTTCCCCCCAGACGCTCAGACGCCATCAGGCAGGAGAAACCTCAGCATGTCTTCTGCTCCACCATGTGATTGCTAGTTACTGCTCCAGCCAGGTTCTTAGTATACACTGGATTCACCCAGATATTCCTTTCCATGCAGGCAAAGCCTTCATCACTTCCATAGTCCTAAGGAAACTCAGCTCTTCCAACAAGCCACCGGTTAGTCTCCCTCACTTCCCCTTCACCCCACTGGACCTCATTTCAACCGTAGCCCCAAGAACTGTAGACCTCAGTGCCAGGACAGGACTCGATTCAAGCTCTTGATTTTGGCATTCGAAGCTCTCAATGAAACATCCTGTTATCGCTTCTAACTCCTTCTCTGCTGCGCCCCGGCTCACAGCGAATGATCCAAGCGTCCCTGAGTTGCATCAGTGTCCTGGTCATCTAACTTGCCATTTCCAGCCAACCTATGTTTAATCTTCTAATTTCATGGCTTCAGCTCGGTTCTCAAGTCCCTCCTCCTGTTGAACGCCTCCATGGGCAATGTCATCATGGCTTTCCCATCCCTCTCTCTCCAGTACAATGCTGATATAAATGGGTGTATCATAAATCATACATATCATATGCTTGTCATTGTCTTCCCTCCCCAGCTGCAGCTATCTTCTGAGCACGTGTATCCACTCAATCTGACGTCAGTCTTGTGCACCATTATCTTATTGCTGTATATGTAGAAATACTCCATTCTGTCCATGTGACAGCCGCACAGCCCACAGCAACCCCAACAATACAACGCAGACTCATGTTCAATGATCAGGTAACAACACGTTTATGGAGTCTAGAAAAAGACGCGTCCGCAAAGGGGAGGTGGAAGGCGAAAGATGTTTATAACATCATTGTACCCTCCACCCCCTCCCAGGAATGCAGCCTCCTAAGACCGCCTAGGTAGGTGGACGGTGTCCTAGAGATCCCACATCTACCCTGCCCTGACTCAGAAAGGCACTATTACAAATCTGACAAATGGCCTGGTCTTGGTTTCAGCACCACACCTCAACAAACTACTCCTGAATTCCATTTGTTTACCATTGAAGTAATGTTCTCCCAAAATGTTCAGCTTGCAAATATTTAGATTTAAATATTTGTAATTTATTAGCTACATGGGCAGCAGAGTGCTGCCGTAAAACTGCAGCAATGTATCGATAAGGCAAGGCGAAAGGGGGTGGAAATGAAAAGAAACCCTTAGAACATTTCTCTTGGAAACAGTAATAAGCATAGCCTAGGTGTATAAAACTAATACAACTAGACCAGTAGGTCTGGAGTAGCCATAGAAAGGTGCGATAAAGTAGGGGAGAGGGTGGCTCTGGGATATAGTCGGGCGAGATGGGTTCTGAAGGCTTTCTAGAAGGATAGCAGAGAATGGGTTACATCTTAGTTCAGCTGGTAAGCAGCTCCGGAGTGTTCCTGCTTGGAAGGGTAGTGCATAGTTTTGCATTTTGTCTTTTTCGGAAATTCCATGGTATGGCAAGATTTAGCTCTTGGATCATCATCAAACAATCTTTATTCTGCTCATTAAAACCATAAAAGAATACATAACACACAAATCAGTAATGTACAAGCATTAATACTTGGCAGCAATTTAGACGGGATTGTAAAAATTAATTCATAAAATGACTTGTGCATAAGGAATGGTAATATTAACAACAACCTAGAAATAATCCCCCCCATAATAGATGGAACAGCTCATTTGGCAGCAATTTAGACAAGGATTGTAAAAATGAATTCATAAAGGGACTTGTGCATAAGGAAGGGGGATATTAACAATGACCTACAAATAATTCATCCTGTAATACATCAAATAACTCATTTATCTATCACTCGATGGTGATGCTGAAAACAAATTAAAATAGTTAAAACAAAGGTTAAAACATTATTTGCCCACCATATTTCTCAGTCTTACTACAGCCGAGTGAATTTATTAACCATTATGCAAATTAGTTCTAATTGCAGTAATTGAAGATGAATTAAGGCTGGCCTGCATCTTCAAATATTTAAGGACTTGAGTAATGGGTTTAAAAACTGTTTCCTGGGCACAGTGTAAAACGTGCACAAAAAAAAGTAGAAATTGAAGCATGGATTGCACCTGCTCTGAATGCAATGGGCACGGCACAAGGCCGGCTTTGCCATACACTTCTTTTGGGCTAGAGTAAATCTAAACCTAACCAGATAGTGTCTCTGGTAATGATGCAGTAAAATATAGTGATAAGGCTTCATGCGATTAGTGGCAGTTATAGTGTGATGAGCAGTCACTCACCTCTTGCTACACTCTGAGACTGGATGTATGACGGAACCACGCATGCCTTTACATCGCTGTGATTACACCGCATGCGTCTCTACCAGGCATGCCTTTACATCGCCGTCATTACAATGCATGCGTCTTTACCACGCATGCCTTTACCACGAAAGGTTTTACCACACATATGCCTTTACCACGAAAATGTAAGTATTTTACAGGTAAGTATAAACCCTTATATGTATGTAAGTATTTTACAGGTAAGTATAAACCACGGCTACGTATATATAAAGGCTTTATACTTACTTGTAAAGTACTTAAATTTTCATAGTAAAGGCATGCATGGTAAAGGTATATGCTTGGTAACATTTTTACAGGTAAGTATAAACCGTATATACATATATATGTGTGTATGTATATATATATATATATATATATATCACCTTAGTAACCTACAACCTCTAAACCCATACCCACTCTAAACCCTAAAATTACCCTTGCCACCTAAAAACCCATACCCACCCTAAACCCTAAAAATACCCTTGCCACCCAAAAACCCATGCCCACCCTAAACCGTAAAATTACCCTTGCCACCCAAAAGCCCACGCCCACTCTAAACCCTAAATTTACCCTTGCCACCCAAAAACCCATACCCGCTTCTCCTCAAAGTCCATTTCACCAGCAACTGCCCAACTAAAGACGGGTGCGTCGAGGGTGGAACTCACTTAAAATGCATTGCCAAAAACAGCACGGAGCACTCACTGGGTATCAATATGGTCTTCAATAACAGCAAACGTGTTTCATCGATGATGCCATTTTCAAAGCTGATAATTACATGAAGCCAACACTGATTACAGCCAGTTTAAAAATCACGAAGATCGCTACCGTTAGTGGAAAAGGTGGCCAATGAGAGGGCTGCAATATTCATAAATAAATCAAAATATATATATATATATATATATATATATATATATATATATATATATATATATATATATATATATACCTACTGGCTGTTGCCAGTAGGTAGGTATAGTTAGGACCATGTCTCTATAGGAGAAAAGTTTTTTTATTTGCCTATAACTTTGGCGTCGTTTGACGAATCTACATAAACTTTTCCGAAAAAAGTGTGCAGGTAATTCTAGTCGTGCTTAGAAAGTTTCGGGGTGATCCGTCAAGCGGGGGGGCCACAAAAAAGGGGTAAGGAGGTCAAAAAAAGTGTGTTTCCCATGTTAATTGCCATAGAGTCTTTACACATGCCTGCAGCCTGAACCGCTGGATGGAATTACATCGAATTTGGCAGAAAGCCAGATTTTGTTCCGCAGATTGTGCTTTATGTTATTTGGTGTAAATCCGTTCAGTAGTTGTTGAGAAATTCAAGAAAATCCAAATTTGTATATCTACGACCGCAACTAATTTGTGATTAGCTTGCCACGAAACACAAATGCGCAAGCCAACAGGAAAGCCGTGATAGGCTGGCCGCAACCTGAGCAGAGAGTTGCGGCCACCATTTTAGTTTATCAGAACAGTCCCTGGGGCTCAAATGAAATGGCAGTAACTGGCATGAGGGGTCAGGTTGGATGTACCCTGACCGCGTGGGTGGGATTTAGGGGTGTTTCTGAGGGAACAGCATGGGCAGAAAACATCGAAGAAAAAGTGTTTCTGCCACACGCGATATTTGCGAATTCGCCGCGATGCTCAGCACTGCTCCCATGTAACGTTGCGATGAATTCGCGAATATCTGCAATTTAAAAAAAATATATATTCACACACCCACCCTCAGTCAAACAATCAAAGACACACTCCAAGACACTTACACATCCACTGACAGGCCTACTCAGACACTCATGCATCCACTCAAAGACCCATTTAGAGACTCATGCACTCACACAGCCACTCAGAGACTCATGACTATTCACAGACCCAGTCTGAGACTCATGCACCCAGTCACAGTCACTCAGACACTCTTGCACCTATTCACACACTCACTCAGAGACTCACACACCCACTCACAGACCCACTCAGACACTCATTCACCCACTCACAAACCCCTCAGAAACTCAGACACCCACTCACAGTCTCACTCAGAGACCCCCACATCCACTGACAGACCTACTCAGAGACTCACACACCCACTCAGAGATGCACGTGCCCACTCACAGACCCACTGTGAGGCTCATGCACCTACTCATAGACCCACTCAGAGACTCACACACCCACTCACAGGCCCACTCAGACACTCATGCACCTACTTACAGACCCCACTCAGAGACACATGCACCCTTTCACAGACCGACTCAGAGACTGATACACCCACTCACAGATCCACTCAGAGACTCATGCACCCTGTCACAACTTGCTCAGACACTCATGCACCCACTCACACACCCACTCAGACAACCACACACCCACTCCCAGATCCAATAAGAGTCACACACCAACTCACACACCCTCTCAGAGACTCATGCACCCACTCACACAGCCACTATGAAAGGTTACAGGTTACAGTTATGAAAAACATTTTTTTTAAACTGTAGAGATTTACTGAAAAAAAACAAAGGTTACAGAGACATTATAGTGAGGAAATAGAATTAAAAAACCTTAGAAATTCATTGAAAAAAACAAAGGTTAAGGGATGTTATATTTAGGCTCACATTTCACTCGTTCAAAACCATAGAAATTCAACAGTGATAGTTATCTGAGCTAACTATAACTTACGCCCCCGCAATGCACTGATTATGACCTCACATATTACATCACTCATTGCATGGTCAGTAACATCACTGATGAAACCATCCAGTGAGTGCAAGTATTTTCTAAGAGTTTATAACTGTTAAACATATATACTTAGCTACTACAAAAGTTACATTAGTATGTTAGGTGTACTACTAATAAGTGATGCTACTTCTAACATATATTATGTGAGTGGCTGTGTGACTGTGTGTATCCGGGTGTGAGTGGGTGTCTGAGTGGCTGTATGGGTGAATAAGTGGGTGTGTGAGTAGCTGTGTGGGAGAGTGAGTGGCTCTGTGAGTGACTGTATTGGTGAGTGGGTGTGTCAGTGGCTTTATGGGTGAGTGGGTATGTGAGTGCCTGTATGGATGGGTGAGTGGATGTGTGAGTGAATTGGTGTCTGAATGGCTGTATGAGTGAGTGACTGGGTGTGTAAGTGGTTGTATGGATGAGTGAGTTGCTGTTTGAGTGGGTGTTTGGTTAAGCGAGTTGGTGTGCGAGTGGCTGTATTGCAGAGTGAGTGTCTATATGAATGGCTGTGTGGGTGAGTGAGCAGATGTGGGAGTGCTTGTATGGATGTGTGAATGGGTATATAAGTGGTTGTGTGGGTTTGTGAGTGCTTGTATGGGTGAGTGAGTGGCTGTGTTGAGAGACTGTATGGTTGAGTGAGTGGGTGTGTGAGTGAATATATTGGTAAATGAATGGGTGTGTGAGCAGCTGTATAGGTGATTGTATAGCTGAGTAAGTTGTTGTATAGGTGAGTAAGTGGTTGTATGAGTGACTGTATGGGTGAGTGAGCGGGTGTGTGAGTGATTGTATGGATGAGTGAGTAGGTGTGTGACAAATTGTTTGCATATGTGAAGAGGTAGTGAGACGTTCCGTGGTGTGAGTGTGGGTGTATAAGAGGTTGTTTGGGTGTGTGAGTGGTTCTGTGGATGATGTCATCAGTGATGTCACTGATTTTTTCATGAGTGATGTAATATGTGAGGTCATAAGCAGTGCATTGCGGGGGCGTAAGTTATAGTTAGCTCAGGTAACTATAACGGCTGAATTTTTATGGTTTGGTACGAGTGAAATGTGAGGCTAACTATAACTGCCCTGTAAACTTTGTTTTTTTCAGTGAATTTATATATACACATATAAACACAATATATATATACACATATATATAAATAATACCCTTACCTGCGAAATACTTACATTTTCGTGGTAAAAGCATGCGTGGTAAAGGCATATTCGCTGTAAAAATATACGTGGTAAAGATGCATGCGTTGTAAAGCCTGAATTGTAAAGGCCTGCATGGTTCCGACCACATAGTAAATGCTGCTTCCCCTGAGACTTCTCTTCTCCTTTCCAACACGGTGAGAAATTCTATTTTAATACGAGCTTTGTATTTTGTAGTTTGACAGCTGCCACTGCCATTGATATTACTTTGGGGCTGAACCGCACCTGCAATCTGAAATCCCTGGTGGGACCGTTGTCCCAGGGGTTAATCCCTTAACTCCGTGTTGCCCGCATTCTCCAGCTTTCCTGCACACCCTGGTGGGAACTACCAGTCCCAGGGTGCAACGCATTTTCGCCCGGAGCCGCGAGCGTGGGGGAGGCGCTCACTCCAATCTCGCGCATAAAGTGCTGCCTCAACCCCCGCGGCGCGGGACGCTCACGCTGGTAATCATCTCCGTTTGACAGCTGCCACTGCCATTGATATTACTTTGGGGCTCAACCGCACCTGCAATCTGAAATCCCTGGTGGGACTGTTGTCCCAGGGGTTAATCCCTTAACTCTGTGTTGCCCGCATTCTCCAGCTTTCCTGCACACCCTGGTGGGAACTACCAGTCCCAGGGTACAACGCATTTTCGCCCGGAGCCGCGAGCGTGGGGGAGGCGCTCACTCCAATCTCGCGCATAAAGCGCTGCCTCAAATCCTGCGGCGCGGGACGCGCCCGGGCCAAGGGCGGGCCCGTCCTGCGCCTGTCGGCGATGGAAGGAGGCGGGGCCACCCCCTTTGAGTTTGTTTTTACGGGGCTGTCATCCAAGCGACAGCAGGGGTAACAATTAGCCTTGAGGCGAACAGTATGGACTGCACCACGACAACGGGATTATCCATCTGATTTGCCAACACATTTGGAAAGTCAAGCGACACGAACTGGGAAACAAGGTACTGACTTGTAATACAAAAAAAAAAAGAAAGCACCGTATTTTTTGTCATTTGGGGTATAGCAGGCCCACCCTAATTCAAAAACTTGTTATATGAGGTGCGCCGCGTTTAAAAGATATTTAATACTTTTTATTTTTTGAATAGATAGCGAGGCTGTGGCCCTTGGCTTATTTATTTATCTACCTGCATATTGCTAAATTGTGACAAAGGCCGACCTTATGCGCATCAAGTCTTGGAAACATTGTACCATATAAATATAGTTAATTACGAACTGTAACCCAAAGAGTTGTTTCAAGTTTTTGCCCCCAACTTATCCCATATCACGCTTAAATCTTAACCATTAGAAATGGGAAAAAGAAAGTATACAGCAACAGTTGACAAAAAGGGTACCCCAGAGAAATCTCAAAACACGCTTTTAAAGTATATTACAGGAGCCATGGGGGCGATCGAAAAGCAAATTTCTACCGTTGAGGAGGCATTACATATAAATAATGACTGTGTCCCCACCCTGAGAGCCGCAGTCGATGAGTATCATGATCCTGAAGCATCTGTTGACTTGATAGAGAATCACACCAGCAGCGCTGAAAATATTATTATAGAGCCTGGCCCTAGAAAAGAGCGCAATACACATGGTAAAATCAAGGGAAATGGCTGCGTCCAACATCACCCCGAAACAATTTCTCCATCAAAGTCAAACTCCCCCCCTCCGAAACGGGTCAGAAAGCCACGGATTAACCCCCCCAGGACCCGCACTGCACTAGTGAAAGAGCAAGCAAAACAAGTCACCATTCACCTACCGGCCACAGAACATTCAGCCCTTACCCCGGTACATCCAAATCTAGAACCAGGGAGGCTAATAATTGAAAAATTAGATACCTTAGCTGAAACCATTAAAACACTAGATCACCATGTTAACGATATCTTGGGCTCTATTCAAGCACGACTAGTGAAGGTTGAAACAAGAACTAACTCGTGCTTAGAACTCTTGAATATTGTTGCTACTGCTGGTGTTACTAAAACCCGAGAGAAGGTGTCACATTTAGCTTTACATGACACCTCAATGCAAACTGACCCTGACTCATGTAACACTCTGGCTAATGGACCTGGTCCTCAACCTTCTAATCCCCAAGGCACATAAATTAATACAACAATGGACAAGGTGACCACAACCGCACAAGTACTCCAATTGGAAGATAAAGGAGGAAGCAAAAGTGGCATTGCAGCCCCTTCTTGGGGCTCAAGCGAGCATAAAATAGATCACACAGTACATATATGGGACAGGTTGGATCTACCACCCGAGGTTACACCAGACGTAGCAGTATTAATGAATGTCCCTCCCCTCCCTAATGACAGTAGAGAAAATTGGGTTTCGCTAAGAAATAAATCACTAAACTGGCTGGGCACCAGAACAGGGTTAACCATTTATTTAGCGAATTCAAAATGGCAAGAAATTCCCTGGTGACTGCATTGTTTTAACGTTTAAGACACCGCTCCTAGTTGAAACCATCTTGAACCGAACAAGATCTATTAATATACATTTAGACAGGATAGCAACCGTCCCACTAGGATATTTTTATCAACCGAAACCGGACATACACGATGATAGACCCATACTAATAACAGCTGAGAGACTAAGGTTAGATTATTGTTATCCTGTTCAAACTTATCGTTTTCACTGCCTATCAACCCTAGATGGTTTAGACTGACTCGTTGACCACCACTCCATGGGTAATACAAAGAGAACAGCAAAATGTCACTCTATGGATAAGGTTACTGTGGGCAAATCCTATAAACTGGTAAGCGAGGAAGGTGAAACATCCATAGAAGGTATGACAGACCCACCTAGCAGTATAAAAAATAGAGAGGGTAAGTGTGAACTTTTAGGATTCCTAAGTTGGAACGTGGCTGGCCTGAAGAGGAATAGATCTAACTCAGGATGGTTAGAGTTTGTGACACCTTTCCAAATCATTACCTTGCAGGAGATGTGGCTCACTGAGCCTCTCCACATTAACGGCTTTAGGACGTATTTTACTCCGGCCATTCACTCAACCAAAGGGCGGGCAAAGGGGGGACTGTGTACCTTTGTGTCGAATAGTGTTCGATTCGATAGCATAAAAATGCTGACCCACAATCCATTCTACCAATTACTCCTGTGTGAGTCACAAAGGGCAACAAGATTGGCTATAATCAACTTTTACAACAATGCCACAACTGGGGAAATTATAGATACCCTGAACAGTCTGAGTAGGGACACGGAACACATTATATCAGGTAGCAACACTCAAATTATTACTTACTGGGGGGGTGACTTTAATATGCAACAATGTCATGTTCAGACGGATAAAATCTGTGATCTGATAGACCAAGAGGGTGACGATCAGTCCTATTTTTGTCATGGGTGCTATGGGGACAAGCTTAATGAAACAATGTTTAAACTTGACTTGGTTTTTGCTAACGAAATTGCCTCCCCGTTTGTGGACCGTAAAACAACTTTCTACGGTAGGAATAGCCAGAGTATCATTGATCACATCTTGATCTCCTACAGGTGTTCAGGCTACCTGTTTAACTTTACTACGCACACAATACCATTAAGTGACCGTTTCCCAATGAGTATACACATCAACATGACACTTTTTTTTAAGCAAGGACTTAGCAGGATGTACAAACAGATAAGCGAGATTGAGCTTGCAAGGAGCAACGGTTATTCCTTGCGCTGGGCCCAGATTAACCAAGATAACCTTCTCTCCAAGTTGGTAAATAATAAAAGGAGAGACTTTGAGTGCTGCCTAGATGAGTCAAGGTCAAATGTCGAAATGATTACTGCTATCGATAACAGAAGGCATTAAAGAAGGCCTATTTGTTGCAGGCGAAATGGCCAAACATATGGAACACGGGTGGTTTGACTCAGCATGTACCAAAGCTCCAAAAAAAACTAAAAGAGGAACTACATAAAACTCCAAGAAACCCTATAAAATATTTGAATATTAGCAGGCATTAAAATCACGGAAATCAAATCTAAGAGAGAAGGCATGGGAACAACTGCAGGAAGCAAGCTTCAGTAACGATGCAAGAGCTTTTTTTGTCCTCATTCACCGCCAACCTCACTACACTTCGCACCCAGAGAAAAAGTAGGGAGTTAAAGAAAGGACCCGCCTACTAATATCAAACGTACATGGATGCCAGTGAATACCAAGTGAGATAACTCTTCTACATAGCTCCAAGAGCAAGATGGCAATCATCCAGACACTTCCCGGAGGGAACCGGAAGTGACCCGACTTGACCAAGAGAGCATTGAGGCAGCATAATCATAGGACACGGGGGAAAAAAAAACCCTAATCGCCCAAACGCACTCGCAATAAATCCCAGAAAGCTATCCTCTTCTTGCTGCAGGTTCTAGCCAGATCCAACTTGGAAACCTCAAACACTGAGGAAAGCCAGTCCGCAAAGGAAGGAGGCATGGATTCGGTCCATCTTTTACAAATTTGTCTTCTGGCCAGCAAAATAGCATAAAAAAGTAACAATCTGGATGGACCGGAAACTTGATGAGTGAAGCCAAAGATGATCAAAGAGAGGTCAATGTGCAGAGGGTAACCCAAAATGTTGGCCAAATAATTTTCAACACTGGCCCAGAATGAAACCAAGGCAGGGCAGTCATTAAACATATGGATATCTGAAGCTAGAGTCAGACCACATTTCTTACAGCAGACTGGTGACCCCTTAGAAAATTTAGAAAGTTTTTGGGGAGAGAAATAAGCCCTATGGATGGTAAAGAGGTGGTTCCTCTTCAGCCAAGCTGGTTTAACTGCCTCATACAAGATCTTACAAGAATTCTGCCAAAGGTCATTGCAGTTATAAGCAGGTAAGGAGCCGCCCCACAGTTCTGTAGCCAACTTAAATTCCCCGTCTACAGCTTCAATTAGAGCTTGATACCAAAAGGAGACCTCCTTCTTCCCAGCTGACCTACTCACAAGCTGATGTTCCAAAAAACAACCTCCTCCTACTGGGTACTTATGAGATAGCTCCAAAAAAAACTAAAAGAGGAACTACATAAAACTCCAAGAAACCCTATAGAATATTTGAATATAAGCAGGCATTAAAATCACGGAAATCAAATCTAAGAGAGAAGGCATGGGAACAACTGCAGGAAGCAAGCTTCAGTAACGATGCAAGAGCTTTGTGGAAGGTTGTTAATTCTACTCCTATTGCAAACCCTTAAGCTCCAAGGATGGAGTTTGCAATATTGGAGGGAGAATGGATTAGCCATTTTTCTAAGATTTACGCACTTCCTGATACCCCAACTGTAAGAGGGCCTGTTTATAATTATGCTGAAAATGTCATGCAACTACAAACCTCTCCCATTACACCCTTCACTCTGGAAGAAGTTAAACACGCTATATCAGAGAGTAAGAGCAGCAAGGCACCAGGACCGGATACAATACCGGTCGACTTGTATAAGGGAAACATAGATTTATGGGGGCCTATGCTAACCCTGGTATTGAGGGCTTGCTGTTCAGAAAGGAAGTTGCGTACATGGGGAGAATCCATTATTGTTCCGATATATAAAAAAGGAGACAGGCTTAACCCAGCCTGCTACAGACCCATTTCACTCCTTGACTCTCTTGTTAAGATAGTAGGGCGAGTAATCTTAAAAAGGATGCAGGATTTGGCAGAATCAAATAACATACTGTCAGACCTACAATATGGCTTCCGCCCAGGGATAGGCATGATTGAGCAGAGCCTAAATTTAAACATGTTAATCGGAAAGTACGTCCAGGCTAAGAAAGGGAACCTATACCTAGCCTTTGTCGATTTAACATCGGCTTTTGACTGTGTCATCCATTCAAAGTTGTGGAAAAAACTAACGGACCTGGGAGTGGAGGCACCAATTATTATACTACTGAGGGACCTCTATTCGGACTGCAGGGCCAGGGTTAAATACGGTAAAGGGGGAGAATGCACTAAAGCTTTCAGTGTTAACAGAGGGGTGAGGCAGGGATGTGTCCTAGTCCCCTTCCTGTTTTCATTATATATTAACAGTGTAGGGGAGGTACTTGCAACGTCAACTAAAGACTTACCACAAATAGGAACACGCCCAGCCCCGGCCCTCTTATACGCTGACGATGCCGTCCTTATGGCTCGCACCCCCTTAGCCCTACAGTCCCTGTTGTCTAATTTTGCACATTATATGAAAGATCTTGGTCTCTTAATTAATATAGGGAAAACGTACATTATGAAATGCAGGAGGGCAGCTAAAAAGTGTAAAGAGATTAAAATCGGCGATATTACAATTAGTTCCACAAAGACATTCTCCTACCTGGGAGTCTTATTTGATCAAGATTGCCTATGGAATAAAGCTATTTCCAATAGAAAATTACTTTTTAGTAAAGCCTGTATGGCACTCAGGTGCTTTGCAAAACGTTTGGGTACTAACCCACCACAGGTAATGATGAAAATATACAAAGCTAAGTGCCCGAGTATAGCGACATATGGGGCAAGCTTGTGGGGGTATAAAAATTGTATCGAACTACAAACGGTGGAAAACAAACTTCTTAGATAGATATCTGCTTGCCGTTCCTAAAAGCACTTCTGCATATGTCACGCATGCAGAATTGGGGGCACAATACGTTACAGACATGATAAAGCTGCATCCAATACTCCTTTGGCACAAAATTTGGACTTCGGAGTACACAGTACTGAACCAAGCAATTATTAGGGACTTCCTGAAATTGAGTAAGCATAAAGAAATTTTATGGTTAACGTATGTACAATGCATGTTTAAAGACATGGGATGTAGTGAATACTATGAGAGACCTGAAACACTACTCACTATCAGCAAAAAAAGCCTAAAAGAGAAAGGCCAGAGGCATTAAGAGACCCTAAGATGGACACTCGAAGTCACGAAACCTAGTGTGCTAAGGAACCAGTTAATCATAACTTTGTTTAATATGCAACCTTATCTTATATCTGTTCTGCACGCTAGACATAGATTTGTTTTAACCCGTTTGAGATTGGATATTTTCCATCGATTAGTCACCTTCCCAAAGATGGGCAGCAAATTTGAACCACTGCCCTTGTGATAATCGGCTGGCCCAGGATACATTGCACGTGGTTCTTCTATGCAAGTTTTACACTAATCCACGGAAAAGATACATTGTCCCCATATTAAAAGACCAAGGCTTTTCTCAATGCCAGCCCACTTACTTATTCCTGCAATCACTACCCTCTCTAGAAATATGCTGTCGAATGGTGTCTTTTTTATGGGCGGCTTTTTATATCAGAAAGAACATGGTTTTAACAATTTGATCAGAATGAGCTGTATCAAATTTTAAATGTTTTTTTTTTTTATACGAATTCTTGGTGGCACTTAGATATGTGCAATGTAACATTTTTATAGCTATAATTTTTAATTCCTTTATAGCACATAGGCACTTTATAAACATTGGCCAGACATGCCCCCGATTAAACCTGTACACAGAGTGGGTCAGGACTTGTACATAATCATAATAGTTCAATATAGATGGCATTTTAAGTCTTCTGTGCATGTTTTAACTGATTATAGCAGGTCATGTATACTCTTGGATATATATTTTAGAATGATGTTTTAATGTTTGTTATGCTTTCTTGGATGTCTTTTATGCATTCGAATAAAGATCATTACTACTACGACTAGTGCACTCATGCCCTGTGGGTTTATAAAAAGTTCAGGTCTCCCTAACATGTTGAATTGTTCCTTTATATATGTTAAACATGGAATATTGCGAACATTGTCATGCCGAAGGCAATCAGTAATTATATCCTGGTTGAGAAGAGTCTCGGGTTTTGACCAAATGGAGAGCCATAGCATAAGATGTGCTAATTTAACACGATCTTCTAGATATGGAAATCCTAATTCCAAGTGACAGACCACTTTTTGGCCTCCTGTGATGCATGGCTTGGCTTTAAGATAGCTGGTGAGGCGGGATTTGTGAAGTGTGCATGTCATTTTGAAGTGGATTCTAGCTTCAAAAAGTAGCCAGTGTAGGGGTCTCAGAATGAGTGTAATGTGATCAGATTTGTTGGCGCCTGTGACAAGCCGAATCTCCGTGTAAAGGATGTCTTTGAGGTGAGATGCCGTCCATCTGGGTAGACCAGATAAAACAGCATTCACACTTGGCCAACAGATTGTACGTCTGCAGGAGAAATGGAGGGTTTCAATTTCTTTAGCGGAAGTGTTGGGGGAAAAAAAGCAGGTTGGTAGAATTTGGAGATATGTTGATTCATGGTTAGTGTTTGGTTGATGACATAACCAGGTGATCTGGAGCATAGGATCAAGTCAGTTGAGACATCAAGATTTGAGGGCCTGTCCAGCCATGTTTCAACTGGAGCAAAATAGTCTTTGCATGAAGGAGAAGGAATCCTCTTTTTGCTGGGTTAGGTTTAATGGGAAGGAGAACATACAATGTATTATTTTCTCCAGAAAAAGCTTTAAAATTAGTATGTCTGATGTATTTGAGATACTGCAGAGCATCATTCAGATATTGATGCCTGATGATCTTTCTGTCTTGAAGTATTAATCTTAAGGTCTCTCTAGTTAAAGGTTGAAGTGTGTGCAAGTGAAAGGGCGGAGCTTTCAGATGCACAACAGTTGATAGGTAGGGTGGGAGACCCAAAAGTTTTCTTATGAACTATTTTTATGAATTGTGATCTGGATGAGAGAAAATTAGAAAGCAATTCTAGCACCTTGAACCTCTATCCCCAAGGTTGATTGTGTCCAGAGTTGTTGAAAAGTCCATTAGTGATAGTAGCAAATGTTACCCTCATCAACAAAATTCAAGACATCTTAAAGAATGTTGAGGGTTGGTGTTCTGTTTCTGTACTGAATTCGGGTCAGAAACCAGATTGGAAGGAGTTTAAAAGGTTGTTGTCTGCAGTGTGTGGAAGAAGTTGGAGAGAACTATGTATTTTCGCAGGAAGGGAAGTTTGGAGACTGGGCAGCGTTTAAGAAAACTTTGAGGTCAAAGTTAGATTACTTTAGGAGAGGGAGATTTGAATAGATTACAGAATGGAATGAAACATACTTTTTATTGAGGATTTATTGATTAGAGAATAAATGGGTTTAAGTCTCGGCTGCATGCTTTTATTAATTCTCCTGGAATTAAGTCATTGATGTATATAGAAGGTTTAATTAAGGCGGTGTTCTGTAAAAAAAGATTGAATGTCAAGAGGTTCAAATGAAGACCATTTTAGAATCTTTCTTTCCGGAATATTGAAGGAGGTAGATCATTGCAATATATTTTTTAGA
This sequence comes from Calotriton arnoldi, assembly GCA_963921515.1. Lineage (NCBI taxonomy): Eukaryota > Metazoa > Chordata > Amphibia > Caudata > Salamandridae > Calotriton > Calotriton arnoldi. The sequence continues at coordinate 850,460 of CAWUFW010008116.1, read as the reverse complement.
TCTATGCGTATTTTTAGAATCTTCTCAAAGAAAATGATTTCTATGTTGCTGGTAATAATAGACAAACTCAGGATTTTACACTTTTGGGTGGAATGGGAGCAATGTTTGATCATTTGTAAGAAACGCTTGGATGATTTTTGATTTCTAATTTATAAAATTTGTAATGGTTTGTGAAAATCATTTGTAATGACTTTCAAATGCTCTTGGGAAACATCGAGGTAAAAGTGTGATGAGACTTTTCACATACTTATCACTCACAACAGCAATGCGCAGAATTTACTTTCTAATGAAGGAATTGCCAATTGGCTGTGTTGATGCTGAAGGATCTGGAAGGAAGGAGGGATGACTGAGACCACGAAACGGGGTTTCAGGAGGCGCTATCAAGATAGGTTAGTGACATTGCAGGCAGCCACAGAGGTACTGGTTCATTCTAATAATATCTCAGCTGTGTTACAGGTGGTGCGGAGCCGAGAGGTACCCTGCCTGGTCACTCTTTACATGGAAGTTATTGAGGCTACCCCACTAAAGACCCAAGTGGAGGCTGTTTTCTACCCACTATGGAAGTACGCAACAGGCATGAGTGCACTCTTTAAGGTAAACACATGCAAATAAAGATTAAGGCAGTGTCCCGAACTGTGGGCACGACCTACTGGCGGGTCACAATTTGAATTTGAGGGGTAGTGAAAGTCCAGGCAAAAAAATAAAAGATGCCTTAAATTTTGTATTTATCTTGTCACCTTTGCTGCGCTTCAAAGACAGAGGTCAAATATGAAGCTTTGTCTTCTGCTGCATTTTTAGGTCGAGCCTAGCAGTGCGGATGCCCTTCTCTGCGAGGCATGGTGTATTCAGTACATGGGCTTTAAGCCAGCCCATCGCTTGTCATTGGTTGTTTCCGGTGCCTTTCTAAATTCCTTACTTTTGAATGGTAAATCGTGCACATTTGTCCCTCCTTTTGCTCTGTCGTTCCCTTCCCTAAGGACTGACCCTGTTACAGGGCTCATTTTGCTTCTGTCCATTTCAGTTCGTTTTGCGCACTATTTTTTCTGATTACCTGCCTCATGTTCTGGAAATGTTGCAAACACGAGCAGCGGACCAGTGTTACTGCTTTTCCCTAACACCCACCGTTCCTCTGTGTGCTCTCCTCTTCGCACTTTAGCTTTCACTTATGAACTACAGAGTCTGGGTTACTGAACATCGAGTTGAGCAGTCACAAAGTTAGAATGTTAGAAATTTGACTGTACTCGCTAGCTCCCTTTCACCCAAACTTTAATTTTTAGCATTAATTATGTTTCACTCTCTCTGTAAACAGGGCTGTAAATCTTGTTCTTTATCTGGTCACAAATGTGGCAGCTGTGTCTCTGTTCCAAGTGGTAATTCCCCTTTCTTAGTCCTCTAGGCAGTGCTCCAGCTGCATATCTGTTCACAGTAGTAATTCCGTATTCTTAGTCCTCTAGCCAGTGCTGCTACCTGCTTCTCTGGTCCCAGTGGTATTTCCTCATCATTCTTACTCCTCTAGACAGTGCTGCAGCTGTTTCTCTGGTCCCAGGGGATATTCCTCATTCTTAGTCTTCTAGATAGTGCTGCAGCTGCTTCTCTGGTCCCAGTGGTAATTCCTCATTCTAAGTCTTCTAGGCAGTGCTACTAGCTGCTTCTCTGGTCCCGTCGGTAATTCCTCATTCTAAGTCCTCTAGGCAGTACTGCTAGCTGCTACTCTGGTTCTGCATGTAATTTTTCATTCAAGGTCCTTTAGGCAATGCTGCAGCCTGCTTCTCTGGTCCCAGTGGTATTTCCTCATTCTTACTCCTCTAGACAGTGCTGCAGCTGTTTCTCTGGTCCCAGTGGTAATTCCTCATTCTTAGTCCTCTAGGCAGTACTGCTAGCTGCTACTCTGATTCTGCATGTAATTTTTCATTCAAGGTCCTTTAGGCAATGCTGCAGCCTGCTTCTCTGGTCCCAGTGGTATTTCCTCATTTTTACTCCTCTAGACAGTGCTGCAGCTGTTTCTCTGGTCCCAGTGGTAATTCCTCTTTCTTAGTCTTCTAGATAGTGCTGCAGCTGCTTATCTGGTCCCAGTGGTAATTCCTCATTCTAACGCTTCTAGACAGTCCTGCCAGCTGCTGCTCTGGTCTCATCGGTAATTCCTCATTCTAAGTCCTCTAGACAGTGCTGCAACTGTGTCTCTGTTCCAAGTTGTAATTCTCCATTCCTAGTCCTCCAGTCATTGCTGCAGCTGCGTCTCTGGTCTCAGTGGCAATTCCTCATTCTTAGTCCTCTAGCCAGTGCTGCTAGCTGCTTCTCTGGTCCCCTGGGTAATTCCTCAATCTAAGTCCTCTAGACAGTGCTGCTAGCTGTTACTTTGGTCCCATAAATAATTCCTCATTCTAAGGCCTCTAGGCAGTGCTACAGCTGTGTCTCTGGACACAGTGGTAATTACTCATTCTAAGTCCTCTAGGCAGTGCTGCAGCTGTGTCTCTGTTCCCAGTGGTAATTCCTCATTCTTAGTCCTCTAGTCAGTGCTGCTACCTGCTTCTCGGGGCACAATGGTACTTCCTCATTCTTAGTCCGCTAGACAGTGCTGCAGCTGCTTCTCTGGTCCCAGTGGTAATTCCTCAATCTTAGTCCTCTAGGCAGTGCTGCAGCTGCTTCAATGGTCCCAGTAGTAATTCATCATTCTTAGTCCTCTTGGCAGTGCTGCAGCTGTGTCTCTGTTCCCAGTGGTAGTTCCTCATTCTTAGTCCTCTAGCCAGTGCTGCTAGCTGCTTCTTTAGTCCCAGTGGTAATTCCTCATTCTGATGGATACATCTGCCTGTGGATTCCTCACCTTTTGAATTACCCCTGCGCCAGCATTCCACGGAAACTTTTTTCCTAGCTCTCCCACGTCGACGAGGAAGTCACAATGGCACGGCTCCGCTCACGACTCCGTCTGACGTCATCGGAGCCACAAATAGACCTCGTCGGCGTGCTGACGTCAGTTCCCTTTTTTCCGCGCCGACGACTCGTAACGGTTTTCTGGGACTCTCCTTTAACTTCTTAGGTTACTTTGTTCTGTTATTTCCCTTGGAGTGACAGTCATGGTTTAAACCTTGTAGAGAATGTGGGGGCCATATGTCGATCACGGATCCCCACGAATACTGCTTGTGGTGCCTCTCTTCAGACCATGACGTCGATGGTTGCACCAGCTGTCGGAAGATGAACCCGAAGGCCTTGAAAGAGCGTGAGGCCAAGTTGTTCATGGCGAAGGCAAGGAAGGAGAAAAGAGGTCGAAAAAGATCGAAGTCGTCGACTTCGCATGCTTCGAAGTCAAAGAAGCACAAGAAGAAGAGGAGGCATGGTTCTCGGCGTCATTCGTCGAAAGGTAGGGCTTTGAGTTCGCCCTCTCCGACACTGAGGCATCGTTCTAGAGATGTCATCTCTCCATCGCCTTCTCCTTCTCCTCCAGCGACTCCGGCTCATTCTCCGACGCCGAGAGGTTCTCCGGCGCGTTCACCGACTCCGAAGGGTACTCCTGGGCCGAGCTCTTCGCCGGCGCCGAGGGATTCTAATGAACCTGTACCTGCGGCCTCTCCTGTCTTGGGCTCAACGTCACCGGAGCCTTCACGGCCTCGTGTGGATCAGGATACGGCTCCTTATCCACCCTTTCCTGGGCCTGGTACGGATCCATTGCAGTTCCTCAACGCGATGTATGGCATGTTTGCCAAGGCAGCCTACCCTACCGGTGCGCCTTCGGGCCCCGTGTGTCCACTTGCATTTAATTTGGGCGTTCCTCAACAATATGCCCAGGCGCCTTTCATGCCTTTTATGCCAACTGCGCCGTCCTGGCACTTTCCGGCTCCGAGGTTCTCGACGCCGGTCTCTCAGTCTCCGGCTCCATCTGGTGGTCGCTCTTCTTCTCGGCTTCGAGCGGCGCCGTTGCCCGCGTCGGAAGCTGTACCTTCGACGCCGGTGCCTGTTTCAACAGCGCCGCATGTGGCGCAGTCGACGCCGATTCCTGTTCCGAAGATGAGATCTAGGAGAGAGGCGCAGAGGCTTCTAGAGGAAGAGGAATATCAGCAGGATGAGGCTGAAGAAGATGAGTTTGAAGGCCTTCAGGAGGCAAGTGGATTAGACACTTCCCCAGAATGGGAACTTTCATCTCCAAAGGCTTTACCCTCGCAAGATGTTGCGCCTTATCATGCAGTTATTAGAAAGGCTGCTGAACTTTTGGATCTTCAGCTACCCACTGCTGATTTCAGACCGAATATTCTGACAGAGGTATTGCATTCTCCTTCCTCTGTGGTCGAGCCTCTTTTGCCATTTAATGAGGCTTTAACTGAGCCTATTTTGGAGGTGTGGAGGAAGCCCCTTTCTGCACCTGCAGTTTCAAGGACTATAGCAAGAAGGTACAGGCCTGCTCCAAATGATCCTGCATTTTTTTCAAGTCATCCATCTCCTGAAAGTTTAGTGGTGCAGGCTTCTTGTTCAAAGCAATCAATGGGGTCTTTTCCCCAGACTCCTGGTGACAGGGATTCGAAAAAACTAGAGCAGTCTGCTAAAAAGGGTTTTCTCCTCTTCAAGTATGGCTTTAAAATCCACTAATGCAACCTGCTTGTTGGGGAGGTATATTCATGCCTTGATGGACTCGGCAAAACAGTTAGTTCCAAAGTTGCCGGAGAATGATCGGAGCTCGTTTCAGGAGATCGTGGCGGATACCCAGGCGGCTGCTCGTCAGGTTATACAGTCTGGATTGGACACTGCTGATTCAGTGGCAAGAGTGATGGGCTCTTCTGTTGCTACAAGAAGGCATGCCTGGCTTAGGTCTTCTAGTTTCTCTCCTGATGTTCAAAATACTCTTCTTGATCTTCCATTTGATGGTTCCAGGCTTTTTGGGGAAAAGGCTGATTCTGCGCTGCAGAGGTTTAAGGACAGTAGAGCCACGGCTAAATCTTTGGGACTCCAGTCCCAATCTAGAGGATTTGGTTTTAAAAGTTATCGTGGTTTTGGAAGGATGTCTTCCTTTCGAGGCCGCCAACAACTTCAACAGCAGCAGCAGGGTCTACAGTACAAGTCTTATAGAGGGAAGAACAGAGGTCGTTTGCGGGGTGCAGCCCGTCAACTCTCCTCCTCCTCCTCTTCCTCTTCTGCCCCAGCCACTGGTGTCTCTGTAAAGCAGCCCTAGATCCCCCATCTCGGAGCATGCTGGTCCTGTAGAGGGTCAGGTGTCCCATTTTCTACAAGATTGGAAATCTATAACATCAGACCTTTGGGTTTTGAATCTTGTGGAAAATGGGTACGCCCTTCCCTTCCGGGAGTTTTCTCCTCCTTACCCTCCCTGCCAGGGCGCGTGTTCAGAGGACCATTTGTTGCTTCTACAGCAGGAGGTTCTTATGTTATTGCAAAAAGGTGCGATAGAGGTGGTCCCGGAGCAGGAAAGGGTTCAGGGATGCTACTCCCAGTACTTTCTGATCCCCAAGAAGGATGGCAGGTTAAGGCCTATTCTAGACCTCAGGGTCTTGAATTTTTACCTCAAGCAGGAGAAATTCAAGATGTTGACCCTAGCTCAGGTTCTTCTGGCGTTGCAGCAGGAAGACTGGATGGTGTCGATCGATTTGCAGGAATACGTATTTTCACATCCCCATCCTGAAGTCGCATCGGAAGTATCTCCGTTTCACGGTAGGGTCCCAGCATTACCAGTTTGCTGTCCTTCCGTTTGGTCTTACTTCCGCACCTCGAGTCTTTACAAAGGTGATGGCGGTGGTGGCAGCACATCTCAGAAAGTCGGGGATTCCTGTTTTCCCTTAGCTGGACAACTGGCTGCTCAAAGCAAAGTCGCCAGAGATGGTGCTTCATCATCTGCAGGTAACAGCGCGGCTGTTGTACGTTTTGGGTTTCTCGATAAATGTACCCAAGTCTCACCTGGTGCCCTCACAGCGCAACCTGTTCATAGGGGCAGTACTGGATACTACGGTGTGTTGAGCCTTTCCGCCTCTGCAGAGGATTCTCGACATTCAGGAAATGATTCCCTTGTTTCACGATGGAGCGGTTGTTCCAGTCCTGAAGGTCCTACGCCTGCTCGGTCTGTTCGCTTCCTGCATTCTGTTGGTCAACCATGCACGCTGGCACATGAGGGCGCTCCAGTGGTGTCTCCGCAGGCAGTGGTATCAGCACAACGGAGATCTCAGGGAGTCAGTCAGGATCTCCAGAGAAACTGCAGCGGATCTGTCTTGGTGGAGTGTGCAGGGCAACTTGTCTCAAGGAAAGCCCTTTCAGCTTCCTCCACCGGTGGCCACAGTGATCACGGATGCCTCCACTCTAGGGTGGGGTGCTCATCTGGTGGATCTGGAGGTCAAAGGTCTTTGGTCTCCAGAGGAAAGGTTGCTTCACATCAACCTTCTGCAATTGCGGGCGATACGTTTGGCACTAAAGGCCTTCCTTCCGTCCCTTCGTGGTCAGCCAGTTCAGGTTCTGACGGACAACACTACCGCGATGTGGTACTTCAACAAACAGGGAGGTGTAGGGTCGTATCGCCTCTGCAGAGAGGCTCTGCGACTCTGGTCCTGGGTTCAGGGCCATCAGATTTGTGTGATGGAAAATCATCTGGCCGGTGTGCTGAATGTACGTGCGGACAGTCTCAGTCGGCATTACTTGGCCGATCACGAGTGGCGGCTTCATCCAGAGGTGGTCCATCTCGTCTTCAAGATGTGGTGATTTCCTCGGTTGGCCATCTATGCCACTCGCGAGAACACGCACTGCCCGTCGTTCTGCAGCCTCCAGCTTCCGATGCAGGGAGCGTTGGGGGACGCGTTTCAGTTGGATTGGAGTTCGCAGCTCCTTTACGTGTTTCCCCCGATACCCTTGATTCCTCGAGTTCTGAGGAAAATTCTCCAAGACCGGGCCCAAGTTATATTGATCGCCCCGGATTGGCCAAGAAGAGTGTGGTACACAGATCTGCTTCACCTCTCTTTGCACCCTCCGCTCCATCTCCCTCTCAGGGCAGACCTCCTCTCGCAGTCGCAGGGGCAGGTTCTACACCCCCACCTCCAGAGCTTGCACCTTCATGCCTGGAGATTGAACAGGGCAATCTGAGTTCTTTCTCTCTCCCACCGGATGTGGTGGATGTTATTTTATCATCCAGGAGACACTCCACCAAATCTGTTTATTCCTCTAGGTGGTCCAAATTTGTTAAATGGTGTGGAGAGAGGTTTATTGATCCTTTGAAAGCCTGTTTGTCTAACATTCTAGAGTTTTCTCTTTCTTTGGCCCAGCAGGGTTGTGCTGTGGCTACAGTTAAGGGGTATTTGTCGGCTTTGTCGGCTTTTATATGTTTGCCGGACCAGCCGTCTTTGTTTAAGTCCCCTTTTGTTATGAGGTTCATTAAAGGCCTTTCCAATAAGTTTCCTCCCACTCCTTTCATTATGCCTCAGTGGGATTTAAATCTTGTTCTTACTTTCCTGATGGGGTCTCCATTTGAGCCTCTTCATAGTTGTCCATTGAGGCTTCTCTCTTTCAAAACGGTCTTTCTGATCACTATTACCTCGGCCAGGAGGGTAAGTGAGCTGCAGGCTCTTAGTTCCAAACCCCCGTTTTTGACCATTCTTGCAGAAAAGTTGTTCTCAGGACCAGGGCTGCTTTCTTGCCTAAGGTGGTTACTCCTTTCCATCTTGGACAATCCATTACCTTACCTACCTTCTTTCCTCCCCCTCACCCTTCCAAGGAGAAGGAGAGACTTCATCACCTCGACCCAAAGAGAGCTGTCAGTTTCTATCTGGACAGAACCAAGGATCTGAGGCTGGACAATCAGCTCTTCGTGGGCTATGTTGGGCGAATGAAAGGCAAAGCTGTGCACAAGCGGACTCTCTCCAGGTGGATTATCTTGTGCATTAAGATCTGCTACGCTTTGGCCAAGAAGGAACCGCCTGAAGGTATCAGAGCTCATTCCATCAGAGCTAAGTCTTCATCTTCTGCTTTGGCTAGAGGTGTTCCTGTTGTTGACATTTGTAAGGCAGCAACTTCGGCCTCCCTCCACACCTTTGCGAAGCATTACTGCTTGGATTCTGAGGTTAGGAGGGACGGCCATTTTGCACACTCTGTGCTTCAGGATTTTTTGGGATAGGTTGGTGGACACCCTCCTCCGGGAGTGGGACTGCTGTGAGATTCAATTCAAAAGATGAGGAATCCACAGGCAGATGTATCCATCAGAAGAACAAGTTACTTACCTTCGGTAACGCTTTTTCTGGTGGATACAGTATCTGCATGTGGATTCCTCACTGACCCACCCTCCTCCCCATTGTCCACCTTCGTATACCAAAGGTTTTATTGATTATTTGACAAGGTTGTTTTCCCTGTGTATTTTGAATGCCTTGTTTTTCGTTTATAGGAAATGCTTAGTTTCTTTTGCTTTTCCTATGATTCTTTATATTGTGTGTATTTATGTTTATACTGTATACTGTGTATACTTCAATTATGATGTTGGTCCACCTGTTCGCCTCGGAGGCACGGAAAAAATGGGTGGAACTGACATCAGCTTGCCGACGAGGTCTATTTGTGGCTCCGATGACGTCAGACGGAGTCGTGAGCGGAGCCGTGCCATTGTGACGTCCTCTTCGATGTGGGAGAGCTAAGAAAAAAGTTTCCGTGGAATGCTGGCGCAGGGGTAATTCAAAAGGTGAGGAATCCACAAGCAGATACTGTATCCACCAGAAAAAACGTTACCGAAGGTAAGTAACTTGTTCTTCTCAGTCCTCTAGACAGTGCTTTAGCTGCTTCTCTGGTCCCACTAGTAATTCCTCATTCTAAGTCTTCTAGACAGTGCTGCAGCTGCTGCTCTGGTCCCAGTGGTAATTCCTCATTCTAACTCTTCTAGACAGTGCTGCTAGCTGCTGCTCTGGTCTCATTGGTAAGTCCTCATTCTAAGTCCTCTAGACAGTGCTGCAACTGTGTCTCTGTTCCAAGTGGTAATTCTCCATTCCTAGTCCTCCAGTCATTGCTGCAGCTGCGTCTCTGGTCCCAGTGGTAATTCCTCATTCTTAGTCCCCTAGCCAGTGCTGCTAGCTGCTTCTCTGGTCCCATCGGTAATCCTCAATCTAAGTCCTCTAGACAGTGCTGTTAGCTGTTACTCTGGTCCCATAAATAATTCCTCGTTTTAAGGCCTCTAGGCAGTGCTACAGCTGTGTCTCTGTTCCCAGTGGTACTTCCTCATTCTTAGTCCACTAGACAGTGCTGCAGCTGCTTCTCTGGTCCCAGTGGTAATTCCTCATTCTTACTCCTCTAGGCAGTGCTGCAGTGTAGTGTAGCTCCTATTTCCCTAATAGGCTCTGCGCATTGGAATAATATCCCCTATAGGTTTGACATAGGACTAAGGTCAGTATGTCCCTATCGAGTATATTAAACTTAATTACTTGTGCCAGCTAGCTCAGAGGCCACTAGAAACTCCTTGACGACAAGAAGGGAGTAGTTTCTGGCAGCCGCAAAACATGACCACTTTGTTTCCCTTTAGAATCAGAACGTGTCCCAGAGTCGTGGAAACAATAGATAACTATTTCACTCAGCTCAATCGTGCATGCTTAGTTTTCTCAAAGTTACACAGAAAGAATAGACAGGCGTTTCAATAAAAGATTTATTGAACAGTCTTGTTTCTCGTGTAAGTAAAATGTGCTGTTACGATCACAAGACAGTATGCGAGATAAATAATGTATAGCGTAAGCAGTAGGAATAAATAATACTGCGATAGCATTATCTTTAGCAGATATTCATTTACATAAATAATACAGACTAAAAATGCGAGTGCTCATAAGATGCGTTGCTAAGCTAGTTCTACCCCAATGTACCTAACCTAACCTAGGTGTAGGGAGAGGTATGAAGTAGGTGAAGTATTCCTTACTATGGTATACTAAGAGTATGTTAAGTCTAGTATGCCTAGTATGCCAAGAGTCCCTCTAGGTTCTAGTCAGCTCCATACCTTAAGAATGAGAGAGGTGGGAATCTCTTTCCAGACTCGAACTCCAACACCCCGCAAGGGAAGTCAGATCACTGGAAGCTGGACTCTCTGCGTGCAGGGATGACAGTGTCTTCTCAGTGCGTCAGGCCGGGAAATGGGCTCCTCTGAAGTCGAGGTCTCCTCTGGTTTACAAGGGCTAGGGAAGGTATATTTATACCTGAAAGGCACCTCAGAACGTTAGCATTGACGTGAATCGGACAGCGGAAGACGTCATGGATGAACCCCTAAGGTATAATGGTTCATGCATAATAGATGAGTCCTTGAAGAAATCAATAGTCCTGTGCTAGGGAAATTCCTGAAGCCTAAGGCTCTGTTCTTCAAGAACTCGTTGTGACGTTAGGGTGGACGGATGTCGGAGACCATGCCTGTATTTGGAGTGCACGGTTTAATGCCTAAATAAGGACTGGGATTCTATGCCTATATAAGGGCAGGGCGAATTGTGCCTATATAAGGACATGATACAGGAAAGCCCGTGTATGGACACCCTAAGAGGAATACAACACCCACTCCACTTTCGTGTGTACGATAATACTAAAATGCTAAACATTAAATGGAGTACCGCATATTGCTAAAATATTTCATAAAACCATTTAAAAGGCATTTAAAAAACCTATTAGAATGCAAAAGGTACTGTACATTTGAAGCATTGCGTTTCATTTCAGGCATATAGTTAAAAATAAAATACAATATGAATGAAATGAGCAGTAATATTTACATGTGACAAAAAATTATCGATAAGTTGTTCAAAAAATCAAAGTCATTTCATGTCATGAAAATGAATGAACTTTTTAGACAAACAAGATGACTAAGTGTCTGTGGAAGTACCGCGAAGTCTGTACTATAAGGCTAGTTCTACTTTAAGCAGATTGAAGTGTCATTTTTGTTCGAAAAATGGACAAAAGTTCAATTTTGGGAAGAGTTCCAAGTTTTTGAAGTATGAAGGCCAAATTGTTACTGCATCTCTGGAACACTGTGGGCTGAATCAGAGTCAGTTTACGGGTCTGGTGTAAACATGAGATCATCTATTTCCGTAGACAAAACATCGTCCACTGCAGTTGGTGACATTCGGAACACCTCGTGTAGTAGATTAATTGCACAGAGATGTGAAGCATCGCTTTCAGCATAGGATGCCGCAGCAATGTTCGCGTCCGTTGTTACCTGTGTGCCTGTAGATCTTTCTCGTACCTCAGCAGCAGCCAGAAGCGACTGTGAGATCTCAATGAATGCTGACATCAGGATTGGCAGCCTCTGGGGACAACACAGAGCATGGGCCGTTATCGGGACCAGCAGAGTATCGACATCCGTTGGCGTAGCTGATGGAAATGTCAGACAGGTGTCCAACACGCATTCTTCACCGCATAGCAGGCATCGTAGAACAGGTAAGATGCAATCTTGCCAGATTGGTCTGAATGACAGGAACCACGTTGTGTTAAGGTCCCGTAGACGAGTCATGCCCAAAAGCTGTACTATTTGCTCACTGCACTTTCGTTCAAGGAGAGCTTTCTCCATTTCGCTCGGAGTGATGTCTGCGAATAGGCTGGCCATAGCGCAATAGCAGGAAGAGAAATAGAATTCCGGCAACAAGTGCTAGAACTAATGGTATGCAACCAAACACCGAATGTGCAAAGTTCGGGATGATTCCGAGTATTGCCTGGAAAGGTGCTAACAGACCGGAGCAGATGCTCTTAAATACATGTACAATTCCTGTTGTATCAGACATGTTAAAGATACGTCCTATCATTTCTACGAAATGTATAGGGCAGTTTGTACGTTTTAAAGTCTGTATCTCAGCCGAAGTCCTTGCTACTTGTAGATCATAGGTTTCTTTGGCCGAGGTCAAAGGCACTGTTTGCTGTAAAAGCATGGCTTTCATTCTGCTTAAAGTATCAAATCTTATAAAAGAGACGTTCAGCGAAGGCCATAGAGGCGACTCCCTGACTGTGTCTATTGGGGCAAACAATACTTGCATACAGCAAGTGACCCTGGAGTTGACCGTTACTAGATATGGGACGCCTGGCAACATGCCACAGCAACTTTGATCATTCAACATGAGGTAACTCCCATTAGAAAGTTGTCCAAACGTTGGATTAATCACAGCAGCTGGTGTACCCTGCTGATGGCAAGACAAATTTGCCACAGAACCATTACAAGCCCCGTGTAAAAAAATGTCCTGACATATAAGTGAACCGCTCAGTGCACGTTTACAGTGTGTACCGCTCAAAAACACTTCACGATCCCCACTCCAACATCTATATGTATACGGTAAATCCCAAGATGTCTTAATGTATTCCTTACCCAACCTTTCATATTTGCCTGCTTGCATTTGTCTGAGGCAATACTGAAACTGAAAAGTAGTCACAGGTAATGTGATTTTGCCATGAATGAGCCATTCTGTAGCTGGTTTTTCTGCCACTGTGAATGGTAACTTTTCCAGTTTTTCAATGCTCAGCACTGTATACTTTGCTCCTCTTTGTGCCAGTTCGATCTGTTTATCAGTTAGATTGTATTCTGCAAACAGAGCCAATGTGTTGATGAAACGCCAAGGCACATAGCCACGCACGCAAAGATTGCAGCGTCCAGCTTAATAACACAATAGAACGTAATTGAGATTGGCCTTGCTGTAACATCGCCAAATCTTGTTCTAGTATGTCGATAGCAGAGGATACAATGCCATCCAATGAATATATTCTGGAGGACAAAGTTGTTAACCCATTGTCGACCACAGAGAGGGTTTTCTCTAAATTAATACGATCAAGTTCACGTATTTGTTCTGCAGCCTCCATCTGTGACACTTTCCATGCTTCATTATAGGCAGCATAAATGCCGGCATATATGAAACGTTTTTGACGCGGTTTTCTTGGTCCAAGCAAGAATTCCCTAAGGTCTGCGTCTTCTTTAAGTAAAGATTACTGTTGTTTCACATCCTGTAGTGTAGATTTCTGCAGCCAATCGAGGCATAATTTACCTACACTGTATGTTGTTACTACCCCCGGATGCTGTCTTTGGACGTATCTTGGGTCTGGCCTATGAATAGTAAAGCCCTGAGTTTTATTCAGGAATCTTTCCTGACAGTTGTTCGTGTCTGTGGGCCAGATCAACCATTTTTTCCAATCAGGATTACATCTGTTGAGTTGTAGTATATTGTCAACTGTCTCCACTGCCTGTGTATTATTATCACTGGCAGGTGTTGGTACAGAAGGTGTGTTCATCTCTTTGATCTTGGCTAGTCCAAGACAAGATGTTTGTTGGACAGTTTCATTCAAAAACATTAGTTGTTCAGGGACGATGCAGGCTCTAAATAAAGCTTCTATCCCCTGCACTTGCCAATCTTTAGTACCCCAGACAGTTTTTGTGTCTATTGTGTCTTTCCAAAAGTCGAAACCCTGTCTAGACAGTTGGGCAATAAATATTGCAGAGTAAATCTGTTTTGTATTTGTTAACATAATTTTCAGTCCTGTCTTGTTTACATTTTTATAGTAAAACGTTTCTGGATCAGATGTATTGTAACCTGAAAAATATGGAAACTTGTTAGCAAATGTTTTTGAACTACCGTGTGGTGGTGTAGGACAATGCTCCCATTGGTTAAACATAAACACATTTCTAGGGTATGCAGATTTATGCAAATAATGATGACCATAATGGTTATAGCAATACAGCTCTTCATAGTCTGATGAACCCTCTAAATATTCATTTTTAGAAAATGCAGCAGATTTTTCTAGGTCAAACATTATGTCATTAACAGTCTCAAAGTCCCAATCATCTGAATAGGTACTGGACGTGATTAGATCACTTAGTGAAATTTTAAACAAATGTGGAATGTTCAATTGTTCCGTCGGTCCGAAGATATCAAAATCTGTTTTGTCCCACACTATACCATCCTGTCTAGGAACAGCTGTGATGTTCACTGTTGACAAGTCTCTTGCTTCACGGTGGGAAGATTTATGAGGTTTCAAAAGTACGTTCACGTCTTTTCCTTCAGTATTCACATGGATGTATCTGCCACTTATAAGCACGCTCACAGTTGTAACCAAAGCTAGCCAGAGCAGGAAAACAAAAAGTCCAGATGTAATCCAGAGTTCAATCCATGGAGAAACCAAATAAGTCTTTTTCAGAAAGTGAAGAAAGTCTTGTACTTGCTGCTTGAATTTCAATGATGTTGGCATCGTTTCAGGTTCACTCGGATCTTCTGAGAACGTATCAAAGTTAATGAAATAGCCAGAAGCAGTTCTGTCAGTTGTTGGAATTGTATCAAGATTTGTAGAAATCGCTGGAACCACGTTGATCACTCGCTACATTGGTGTAGACGGCTGTATTTGGATGAACTGTTACTTGGTTTTCAAGAGGGATGAGTTCCATTGCATTGTTGCTTAGTCCTCCATCTGTTACAGCTGAATTCTCGATTGTTATCAGTCTTTCAGTCTGAACCTCTTGGATAGTAGCGAGAGGAGTGTGTCTGCTACTAGGTCGGAGTCCACGAGGCCTACTATTTAGTATTGGCCACATACTGTGGTTTGATGAGGTCGATGGACACAAATCTTTTCTCCTTTCTTCCAGCAAGGGGCGGCAGAAGTACTGTTCTTGTTCCTTGAACTGCTAGGACAGGTACTGGTTGTCTGTAAGAAGGTCCAAATTCCTTCTTGTCCGCAATTTTTTCTCTGACTAGATCCCCAACTTTTGGAATCCAGACAGGCCTTGCTGGGACCGCCGGTTTGTCCCCAGTGGTGGTTGGCTGTAGGAATACGTTGCTTTGTTTCGTTCTTAACTCATTCATTTCCTGTAAAACAGCCAAACGATCTTTGATATCAAACGTTTTATTTTCCACCACTGTGCCTACGTGATCGAGATCTGGTACCCACATTCTTGTCCCAAATAGGACCTCATATGGAGTGACCCCCCCTAGAGAACTTCTTGGCAGATTATTCAATGAGCGTTGGACCCCATTAAGATGTTTGACCCACCCATCACCCGAACCTAATACCCTAGCTGTTATAGACTGCTTTATGTCCCGGTTTTTCCTTTCCACAACCGAATTTCCCTCAGGATGGAATGGAGAGGAGTACCGCAATGCAACGCCCAGACTGGCCATGACTTCTTTGTAAGCCCGAGAGCTAAACGCAGGGCCCTGGTCAGAATGTCGCGTGCCTATTGCGTATGTGCCGATAAAGACTCGCAAATCTTTTATAACAGTTCGAGCGTCAGCCGAGCGCTGAGGCCATATCCATAGGAACCTAGAGCAAGAATCCACTGCAACCATGATATATTTATAGTTACCGTCCCTTTGCAGGGGACCGCAGTGGTCCAGGTAAACACAAGCTAATGGTTTGTCTGAAATTAACAGGGGTGTCTGCGCAGGACGTTTCACTGTGGACACTTTCATTTGTTGGCATATATCACATTCTAAAACATAGTTCTTTGTTTGTTTTCCAATGCCAGGCCACCAATATCTTTGCTTGAGTAAAGATACTGTAGCAGAAACACCTGCATGGGCAGAAGCTATCCCTTACGTGTGCTGCTAGGATTAGTCCTAGCTCTGCGTTCCTTGTTTGGAATTACCCTATCCCCCACTCCAGGGATTCGAGCAAAAGGAACGTTGTTCGCATCAATTACATAAGAGTACTTGAGTGGAAACTTTTTGGTAACGCTGCACTGCTGCCCTTGCTTGAAGCATTGACAGCCAACATTATCTCACCGTCTATTTTTGTTTTTGAACGAGTGATCGCAGCTACGGAAGCCGTCTGAACAGCCCCCTTTGCGGCTTCGTCAGCCAATGAATTCCCTGCAACGTGAACGCCATCACGTTGATGACTCAGTGTGTGGATCACGTGAGCCTTTGGTAGTTCGTTTTTCAACTGAACTACTTGTTCCCAAAGCATTTTGTGCTTTATTGTGCCACCTTTCGCATCTTTGAAACCATTTTCAAGCCAGTTTTGTATATATTCATTATAAGACTGAACACAGTAAAAGGAATCGCACACTATTAGCGTGGGGAATTCTCGATCTGTACTTTCAAGTGCCAGTTTGAATGCTTGTAGTTCAGCTCGCTGAGCAGTACAATCCCCTAGAGATTGAGTTTTTGTGACCATAGGTCTGAAGATGCCATCTCGCATGCGACCTTTAACGATTGAACACGCTGCACTGTAAGCTTGCTTACCCCCTGTTGCGGGTTGTGCGGATCCGTCAGTGTAAATTATGAATTCGTACTGATCGAGAGGCAGAATTTCAGTAGGCAGAGGACATTCTTGTTCATATTGCAGGAATGCTTGTGTTTTTAAATCAGGATCAAAAACATATTCAACATCTGTTGCAGCAAGAGAATTAACCCATTGTATCCATCTTGGATGTAATGCTTTAGCATTTGGAATGCTTGCTTTTGTGACCGCTTCTAAAGCAGGTACTGGGGTTACGACAATAATGCGTTTCCCTTGGGCTAAGGCTCTTTCTTTTGCTACAGCGGTTTGAACTGCTGTTAGAATCTTTTCAGTTGAACTGAAGCGCATTTCCGCTTGTGTGTACAAATGAGATTTGTATGCAATTGGTATTTTGTCACCCTCATTGAAGGTTAAGTAGGTGAATCCATATTGACCCGAAATTATTCGGATCACCAAATTGCGTTGACTTACGCATGTTTGTAAGTGATTTGTTGCTAACATGTTAGCCTGTAGTGAACGCAAGATTTCTGTGTGTTCTTGTGTCCAATTTTTGATTGAAAAATCAGGTTTGATTAATGCATAGAGAGGTTTAACCCTTTCTGCGTAATTTAGAATGTATGTTCTTCCAAAGTTTAGGAAACCCAGGATGGATTGTAAGTTTTTTAGCGTTTTAGGAGGTTGGAGCAGCGCACACTTTTCTAAGAAGTTAGCTGCCAAGCTCTTGCCTTCACTTGAAAGCTCATATCCTAGAAATAGGACATTGAGATGGGCAATTCGGGACTTTTTAAAGTTGAATTTGTAGTCCTCAGAGGCGAAGCCCAGTATAATGGTGCTCACCCTGTTCAAGTGTCTGTCCAGGTCATCGTCTGTCAGATATATGTCATCGACATAGGACAATGCCTCATTGTCATAAATTTGTAGTAACTCCGTTACCCTCGCTGAGAATAAACCTGGGCTGTTCTTGAACCCTTGTGGGAGTCGACAAAAGTGACGCTGGGTCCCCATTATGGAGAATGCTGTTAAGTACCTGCTTTCAGGTGCTATGTTTTGACAAAAGAAACCATTTGAGATGTCTAATGTTGTTTTATATTTTTTACGCACAATGTTATTCATTAATGCTGTGCTATGTGCATTTTGCACTGCAAAGGTTTTTGAACAAGTGTTTAGGTGTCTGTAATCCAAAACTAGACGATATGTATTGTCTGGTTTGGAGACAGGAAACAAAGGATTGTTCATTGAGGAGGTGCATGTTTCAATCACCCCTTGGTATTCAAGTTGATCTAAGATCTCCCTGACCTGTTTTTTAGCTTCTTGCTTTATTGGATACTGCCTTTGTGCAGTTGGTTCATGTTTCAGATGTATTTTATGGTGAGGTGAGTCCTCATCCCATCCTACATGATTTTTATATAATGCTGGGGCCTGGGCTACTGCCCATTTCCTGGCATATGTATATTTTAGATGAATTGGAATATGGTTGGAGAAGGCAGGCATAATAATGTCCTCGCCGTGTGGGCACTCCCTGACAAATTGTGGTGGCCAGTCTTTTTCTGCTAGAAGTATGTCATAGCCCCTCGATAGTCTTTCCCAAAAAGTGCTTTCACCTGTCTAGGTATGTCTCCCTCCATCCGGAGTGTTATTTCATATAACTTTTGTGGAGTACTAACCCTGGTGTCTACAGTCTCAACTGTAATGTACTCATTCAAGTCCACTATCTCCAGAAGTTCCTTCAGGTTCTGGCGAACTATTGTGACTTCTGCTGCACTGTCCAGCATTGTCTGAGCCCATTCTCCGTTCTTGAGTTGTGTTCTCAGTATTCTCGGCATGTCTGATCTTCAGACCTGCTACTTTCTTTTTGGAGAATTGAGGTTTTGTTTTGTTTTTTGTAGCGTGTTTATCTTCTTTGGATGTCACGCGTTCTTCTCTATGTTTTGATCGTCCTCTTCTTTCCGAAGTCTGTGATGAGATCTGAAAGGGACGAGAGGAACGTGTATCAGTATCTTGATACCTGTCAGGTTTTCTCAAATTATCTCTATTCCTGAGGTTATACCTCCTTTCAGAGGGCTCCTTTTGAGGAGACCTACCTCGGGATTGAGAACGTTTCTCGTTTGACTTTTGTTTATTAGTCTCCCACTTCTTTTTAGAAGATGTAGGAGTTTGTTTAATTGAGTCCTTCTCAGGACTTTCAGATAGTTTCGGCTTCACTGTTCTCCCACCCAAACTATCTCTGCCTAATTCTGCATATGATTGTTCAATTATTCTGGGTAGCTCAGTTTGATGTTCTGTAACATCGAATTCCCTTAATTTTTGGCGGATCGCCACTGCTGCTGCCTCCCCTTTAATATTAGATAATATTATTGTTGAGACCTGGTCGAAATTTTTCAGTAATTTCATACCTAAATTTAGAGCAGGCTCTGCCCCGTATTCATTTTGAATTTGTTTCAGGACCATGTGTTTTAGTATAGATGGCAGCAAAGACTGAGCCCCAAGTGGTGCAGTCTTCCAGTTGTGGTGTGATCCCCATCGGTAAACTGATTGTTAGGATTCTGTGTTTCTCATACAGGCTAGTATTTGGAAATACTGCTTCGATTTGAGTAAGTTTTTGAGCTATCCAGAATGGAATTTGCTCACGTTTTGTGGGCATTTTACCCATGACTGCGTATAGAGTCTGTGGTGTAATCTTTAGTGAATTCCCCTGTTGGGGAGTTGGATTTGGAAGTGTCAATGGTGGTTGGACTGTGAAAGTCTGCATGACATATTGGACTAATTGTCTGTAAATTTTTATTAACTCTGTAAGTTGAGTAAGTAATTCCTCGTCTGACATCTCTTCAATGTCAGGATTAGGTGTGTAGCCGGCTAGAATCGGCCATGTTGCTCCTGGTCTACCTAGTGGACCGAGCCTGGTAATGTTTTTGTGATGTTTTAGGGCGCCTTTAAACCAGAGCTGATGCTCCTGGTATGTTAGTGGAATTTCAATATCCTCGAAAGGAATATATTCCTCTGGTGGATCATCTTCTTTGTAGAAGTGAAACACTTGTGTTGCTGGATTTGATTCAGGAAATATTACCCATGAATAGAATACCTCTGTTTGAAAGGATTCGTGTGCCTCTCTCACGAAAACTGCTCTACCACCTCTTGGTGGCAGGCCGTGTTTTATGAGTTTTAGAGTGATGGCTCTTCTTAAGTTTTGAGGGATGTCTATAACACCCTCCTCGGTTTCATTTAAACCTGTAATGTTAAAAACTGCTGCTAGGGCTGGATCAGCCGCAGCTCCACCGTTTCCGGTTTTAGTGTCGGAGCCAGGCATTTTGTTCTTTGAAAAAATGTAGAACAAGTTTCAAGGAAACAAAGATAAGGTGCACAATATTTTGGAACACTGTATCCTTCAACGTTGAGCAAACCAAACAGCTAATATATAGGGTGTTTCCCTATGTAGCCGTGGTGGATACTTAACCCTGCCCACTCCAGACGTCTTTTGGAGTATATGGGTAGGGGTCTCTGAGAGAAAAGCACAGCTGAGTTACTCAGTATCTAGCGTTAAATTACCGCCTTACCAAACGTTGGGCGCCATGTAGTGTAGCTCCTATTTCCCTAATAGGCTCTGCGCATTGGAATAATATCCCCTATAGGTTTGACATAGGATTAAGGTCAGTATGTCCCTATCGAGTATATTAAACTTAATTACTTGTGCCAGCTAGCTCAGAGGCCACTAGAAACTCCTTGACGAAAAGAAGGGAGTAGTTTCTGGCAGCCGCAAAACATGACCACTTTGTTTCCCTTTAGAATCAGAACGTGTCCCAGAGTCGTGGAAACAATAGATAACTATTTCACTCAGCTCAATCGTGCATGCTTAGTTTTCTCAAAGTTACACAGAAAGAATAGACGGGCGTTTCAATAAAAGATTTATTGAACAGTCTTGTTTCTCGTGTAAGTAAAATGTGCTGTTACGATCACAAGACAGTATGCGAGATAAATAATGTACAGCGTAAGCAGTAGGAATAAATAATACTGCGATAGCATTATCTTTAGCAGATATTCATTTACATAAATAATACAGACTAAAAATGCGAGTACTCATAAGATGCGTTGCTAAGCTAGTTCTACCCCAATGTACCTAACCTAACCTAGGTGTAGGGAGAGGTATGAAGTAGGTGAAGTATTCCTTACTATGGTATACTAAGAGTATGTTAAGTCTAGTATGCCTAGTATGCCAAGAGTCCCTCTAGGTTCTAGTCAGCTCCATACCTTAAGAATGAGAGAGGTGGGAATCTCTTTCCAGACTCGAACTCCAACACCCCGCAAGGGAAGTCAGATCACTGGAAGCTGGACTCTCTGCGTGCAGGGATGACAGTGTCTTCTCAGTGCGTCAGGCCGGGAAATGGGCTCCTCTGAAGTCGAGGTCTCCTCTGGTTTACAAGGGCTAGGGAAGGTATATTTATACCTGAAAGGTACCTCAGAACGTTAGCATTGACGTGAATCGGACAGCGGAAGACGTCATGGATGAACCCCTAAGGTATAATGGTTCATGCATAATAGATGAGTCCTTGAAGAAATCAATAGTCCTGGGCTAGGGAAATTCCCGAAGCCTAAGGGTCTGTTCTTCAAGAACTCGTTGTGACGTTAGGGTGGACGGATGTCGGAGACCATGCCTGTATTTGGAGTGCACGGTTTAATGCCTAAATACGGACTGGGATTCTATGCCTATATAAGGGCAGGGCGAATTGTGCCTATATAAGGACATGATACAGGAAAGCCCGTGTATGGACACCCTAAGAGGAATACAACAGCAGCTGCTTCAATGGTCCCAGTAGTAATTAATCATTCTTAGTCCTCTTGGCGGTGCTGCAGCTGTGTCTCTGTTCCCAGTGGTAATTCCTCATTCTTAGTCCTCTAGCCACTGCTGCTAGCTGCTTCTTTAGTCCCAGTGGTAATTCCTCATTCTCAGTCCTATAGACAGTGCTTTAGCTGCTTCTCTGGTCCCAGTAGTAATTCCTCATTCTAAGTCTTCTAGACAGTGCTGCAGCTGCTGCTCTGGTCCCAGTGGTAATTCCTCATTCTTAGTCCTCTATGCAGTGCTGCAGCTGCTTCAATGGTCCCAGTGGTAATTCCTCATTCTTAGTCTTCTATGCAGTGCTGCAGCTGCTTCTCTGGTCCCTTAGGTAATTCCTCATTCTAAGTCCTCTAGACAGTGGTGCTTGCTGCTTCTCTGGTCCCATCAGTAATTCCTCATTCCAAGTCCTCTAGGCAGTACCGCTAGCTGCTACTCTGGTCCCGCTTGTGATTCCTCATTCTAAGTCCTTGAGGCAGAGCTGCAGCTGTCTCTCTGTTCTCAGTGGTATTCCTAATTCTAAGTCCTCTAGACAATGCTGCTAGCTGCTTCTCTGGTCTCATCGGTAATTCCTCATTCTAAGTCCTCTAGACAGTGCTGCAGCTGCTTCTTTCTTCCTGTCGTAATTCCTCCATTCTAAGTCCTCTAGACAGTGCTGCAGCTGTGTCTCTGTTCTCAGTGAAAATTCCCCATTCTTAGTCTTCTAGGCAATGTTGCAGCTGTGTCTCTGTTCCCAGTGGCAATTCCTCATTCTTAGAGCTCTAGGCAGTGCTGCAACTGTGTCTCTGGCCACAGTGGTAATTCCTCATTCTAAGTCCTCTAGACAGTGCTGCTAGCTGCGTCTCTGTTCCTAATGGGAATTTCTCATTCTTAGTCCTCTAGACAGTGCTGCAGCTGCTTCTCTGGTCCCTGTGGTAATTCCTCATTCTTAGAGCTCTAGGCAGTGCTGCAACTGTGTCTCTGGCCACAGTGGTAATTCCTCATTCTAAGTCCTCTAGACAGTGCTGCTAGCTACGTCTCTGTTCCTAATGGGAATTTCTCATTCTTAGTCCTCTAGACAGTGCTGCAGCTGCTTCTCTGGTCCCTGTGGTAATTCCTCATTATTAGTCCGTTAGACAGTGCTGCTAGCTGCTACTCTGGTCCAGTCGGTAATTCCTCATTCTAAGTTTTTTAGACAGTGCTGATAGCTGCTACTCTGGTCCCGTCCTTAATTCCTCATTCTAAGTCTTCAAGACAGTGCTGCAAGCTGCTACTCTTGTCCCATCGGTAACTCCTCATTCAAGTCCTCTAGACAGTGGTGCTAGCTGCTTCTCTGGTCAGATCAGTGATTCATAATTCAAAGACATCTACACAGTGCTGCAGCTGCTTTTCTGTTGCCATCGGTAATTCCCACATTTTAAGTTCTATAGGCAGTGATGCAGCTGTGTCCCTGTACCCAGTGGTTATTCTTCATTCT
Organism: Calotriton arnoldi; assembly: GCA_963921515.1. NCBI lineage: Eukaryota > Metazoa > Chordata > Amphibia > Caudata > Salamandridae > Calotriton > Calotriton arnoldi. The sequence goes on along the minus strand of CAWUFW010008116.1, from coordinate 828,057 downwards.
TAGTCCTCTAGGCAGTGCTGCTAGCTGCTTCTCTGATCCCGTCGGTAATTCCTCATTCTAAGTCTTCTAGACAGTGCTGCATCTGCTTCTCTGGTCCAGTCGGTAAGTTCCACATTTAAATCATCTAGGTAGTGCTGCAGCTGTGTCTCTGTTCCCAGTGGTAACTCCTCATTCTTAGTTCTCTAGGCACTGCTTCTAGCTGCTTCTCTGGTCCTGTCGGTAAAACCTCATTCATAGTTCTCTAGACAGTGCTGCAAGCTACATTCTAAGTCCGCTAGACAGTGCTGCTACCTGCTTCTCTGATCTCTTCGTTCTAAGTCCTCTAGGCAGTTCTGCAGCTGAGTCTCTGTTCCCAGTGGTAATTTCTCATTTTTAGTCCTCTAGACAGTGCTGCTAGCTGCTTCTCTGGTCCAGTCAGTAACTCCCCTATTCTAAGTCCTCTAGGCAGTGCTGCAGCTGTGTCTCTGTTCCCAGTGGTAATACCTCATTCTAAGTCCTCCAGACTTTGCTGCTTGCTGCTTCTCTGGTCTCATTTGTAATTCCCCCATTCTAAGTCCCCCAGACAGTGCTGCTATCTGCTACTCTAGCCCTGTCACAAATTCCTCATTCTAAGTCCTCTAGGCAGTGCTGCAGGTGTGTCTCACAGTGGTAATTCCTCATTCTCAGTCATCTAGACAGTGCTGCTAGCAGCTTCTCTGTTCCCAGTGGTAATTCCTTATTCTAAGTCCGCAAGGAAATGCTGCAGCTGTGTCTCTGTTCCCAGTGGTAATTCCTCATTCTTAGTCCTCTAGGCAGTGCTGCTAGCTGCTACTCTGGTCCCGTCGGTAATTACTCATTCTAAGTCTTTCAGACAGTGCTGCTAGCTGCTACTCTGGTCCCGTCGGTAATTCCTCCTTCTAAATCTTCCAGACAGTGCTGCTAGCTGCTTCTCTTGTCCCGTCAGAAATTCCTACATTTTATGTCCTCTAGGCAGTGCTGCAGCTGTGTCTCTGTTCCCAGTGGTAATTCCTCATTCTTGGTCGTCTGGGCAGTGCTGCTAGCTGCTTCTCTGGTCCCTTTGTTAATTCCTCATTATTAGTCCACTTCACAGTGCTGCTACCTCCTTCTCTGGTCTCATTGGTAATTCCTCATTCTAAGTCCTCTAGATAGTGCTGCAGCTGCTTCTCTGGTCCCAGTGGTAATTCCTCATTCTAAGTCCTCTAGGCAGTGCTCCCTAGAGGACTTGTTTATTGTTCATAAATCAATCAATCAGGATTCTTATAAAGGGCGACTACTTACCCGTGAGGGTCTCAAGGTACTAAGTGGGGGGGAGGTGGATCTGCGGTTCAGTCGAAGAGCCAGATCTTGAAGTCCTTCCTGAATCAGGGCAGCGATGGTAATTGCCTGAGGTGCAGAGCCAGGGAGTTCCAGGTCTTTGCAACGAGGTAGGAGAAGGATCTTCCTCCAGCTGTGGTTTTGCGGAACCGTGGGATCGTGGGCAGGGCCTGTGGAGCAGAGTGGAGATGTCTGGTGGGAGTGTAGAAGGGGAATAGAGGTATGCAGGTCCGGCACTGTGGAGGGCTTTTTAGGCGTGTGTGAGGAGCTTGAAGGTAATTCTTTTGTTGGTAGTTAGCCAGTGAAGGTCAGGTGGCAGGTGATGTGGCTGTGGCGTAGGATGAGTTTGGTGGAGGTGTTCTGGATGTTCTGCAGTTTCTTTTGAAGCTTCTGGGTGGTACCGGCGTAGAGTGCGTTGCCGTAGTCGAGTCTGCTGCTGAAGAGCGCATGGGTGACCGTTTTCTTGGACTCTGTGGGGATCCGCTTGAAGATCTTATGAAGCAGGTGGAGCGTGTGGAGTCAGGAGGACAAACGGCATTGATTTGGCGGTTCATTGAGAGCGAGGAGTCCAGGACGATGCTGAAGTTTTGTGCATGGTCTGTGGGTGAGTGGGGGTTCCAAGCGCTGCGGACCACCAGGAGTCGTCCCAAACGGAGGGGGTGGAGCCCAGGATGAGGTCTTCGGTCTTGTCTGAGTTGAGCTTGAGGCAGCTGTCATTCATCCAGGTGGCGACTGCCTTCATCCCGTCGTGAAAGTTGCTCTTGGTGGCTGTGGAGTCATCTGTGAGGGAGAGGATCAACTGGGTGTTGTCAGCATAGGAGACAATGTTAAGCCGCTGCTTCTGACGATGGCTGCCAGTGGGGCCATGTAGGTGTTGAAGAGGGTGGGGCTCAGGGAGGATCCCTGAGGCACTCCACAGCTGATTTCAGTGGGCTCTGAGTTGAACGGTGAAAGTCTGACTCTCTGTGTTCGGCCGGTGAGGATGGAGCCGATCCATTCTAGGGCTTTGTCGTGGATGCCGGCGTCGTGGAGTATGGCGAAGAGGGTGTGGTGGGAGACGGTGTCGAAGGCGGCTGAGCAGTCCAGTAGGAGAAGGGCATCGGTTTCGCCTCGGTCGAGGAGGGTGCGGATGACATCTGTAGCAGCGAGGAGAGCGATCTTGGTGCTGTGGTTGATTCTGAAGCCCAATTGGAAGAGGTCCAGGATGTGGTTCATATATCCACAACACCACAAACCAAACACATATATAAAAGACATTGTCATTTACACCACCAATAGCTCTAACTCTGACAAAATACGAGACCTATTGCATTGCAAATGCTTGTTTAACATGGTGACAGGTGTTTACAAATTCCTCTCACTTTGCAGTCAGAGCAATGAAAGTAAAGTGAATTATATCAGAATCTTGCTAGTTACAGGGAGAGTAAAAGGAAAGGCTGTAGATGTCACAAAATGTAATACCTGTAAATGAACAGTACACATTCAGCAGTTATGAAAGTAAAAACAAATGAAGCATATATTTTGTAATTCTGAAGTGTGATGGAAACAAAGATTTTAATAGGATCAAAAAAAATCAAGATGCTTTACTTGGGATGCTTAAATGATAAATATTCACTGAACCCCAATTTCCATACATTATCATTTGTGTGCAGTATAGTTTTATCAGTAACACTGTATGTCCCTGCAAATTTGTTGCCATTTCAATGGAAAATGTGCTGTCTGTAAATGACAGTGTGCTGCCACATGATGCTTTAGTTACATTAAAAAATCGTTTGCCTCATGCCAATTAATGCTAGGTGGATAGTGAAAGTTTGTCGTTTTAAAAAGTGGGTCGTGATTTTAAAAAGTTTGGGAAGCACTGGACTAAGGCAAGGTGCGTGAAGTGGCAGAGAGCCTGGAACACTTCTTGTTTTGTTTTTAAAAAAAATAGTTTAACATCCATTTTTATTTGTTCACGACAACAGCCACAGTGTAAAAACAGACATCCAATAAGCACACAAAATAAGCTTCAAGAGGAAATCAGTCATCACAATATCTCACAAACACCAATGGCTTGAACTCTAGAAACTAAGGAGCTGCAGCAAAAAGCCTTCATGTCAGAACAGTGGGATGTATACTGTGCCCACAGCCTCAAGGGTGCAGGAGGTTGGCCTAGTAGAGCATTAGGTACACATCTTCTGCTATACTACACAAGTTTCCTAGATCTGAGCCTTCACATGAAATTAAAACAAAAAAGAATACAAATATAAGTTGCATGTTATCACCAATTAAGATGTGGCACTCCTTACCTGACAAGAGATGTTTGAGAGAGGAACAGAGAACTGACAACAAGATGGTCGAGGAGGAGCTGAGGGGCAGTGTGTGTGACGATAAAAGAGGGCCTACATACTTCAGTTAGTTTGCTTCCTGATTATTTAGAAATATTGAAAATAATTAAGTACACCAAGTTTTATTTAGTCTCATATATTTAAATTTTTTACATTCATCTGAGAACCGTTAATTTACATTTCGATTGTCGTTTCCCCAAGATTTCTTAGACGTTTCCCATTAATTTAATTTTATTTACCTGTAGAAGTTTGAAAATATTACTCCAGGTTTTTTCCCATATTTTTTTCATATTTGAATTGTTTCTGTTTGTGATACATGAGCAGATTCTTTGCAAAATTAAAAACCATAGAATGAAGGAAGATGAAAAACATACAGTTGCCCTTCTCTGTCCTCGCGCGTAGACTCAGGAACATCCCTATCCAACTCTACAACTACCCCTCATCCTTCACGTAAATGAAGACACGCATCAAATGCACCCTAATACCCCCCCATCAATCACCCTTCTACACGCCAACCCCTCCAGAATTGGTTTTTCTTGTGCACACCCCCTCACGTTACAACCACCTCGCTCGATGCCACTTTTACTGCACAGCACTCCGTTGCTTTGCAGTTAGGTGTGCTCTATAAATCACATACATTGATCCATACCATCAAGTTAGAAACAAGAGTGCATGAACAAGACAGCCTCCCTTTCTGTTGCCAGCCAAACCTGAATAATGTGTGCACTGAGTGACAAGGAGCTCGAGGGAGGCGGTGGTGATTTGCTGGTACAGCAGCTTACTCTGTCTGCTAATAGTGGGCATTCTGTCCTGCTGCCCTAAGTCGGTCACTTCAAGCACAGTGAAAGTAATGAAGTGCCATAGTATCTGGTGACCTGCTTCTCTCTGATAGCAGGACCAGCGCCATGCTCCTGATGCAGTAATCACATGACACAGCCCTGAAGGCAGCATAACCAGGCCAGGTCTCAGCATCACAACTAGGTGGTGTGGAGAGAGACACTTAGGTCAGGGCAATGTTCTGAACTTTACCTTGGCACTTCAGATGCCAAGGAGCAGGCGGTCCTCTGTACCACAGGTCTTGGGCGGGGGCAGATTATTATGGGAAGTTGTATGTGTCTGTTGCATGTCACAGCTTCCTTGAATCATGTTTTTTTCCCCTCCCCTTTTATTTGCCCTGTGGTCACTCACTCTAGCAAGGGTCTCGCATAGTAGTCAGCTGTATCATCTTACTTACATTTTGTGAATTCTTGACTCTTGCACTTTCTGCCCAGGAGTCTTGACCCTCAGCATCGCTTGGGAATGCTTCAAGATGCTTTTGTTGCTATTTCAGCCAAGTACCCTGATAAGTCGTCAGGGGGCGCTGTCCCCTAGCCAGGCTATAGGGTGACAGATGGTTGGCTGCAGCCGACTGCGATGGAGGGGCACAGGCTGTTTGCCCTTACTCCTGGTACAGTAACTTACTGGGTGGTGGCTCAGTGGCGAAGCAAGACTTAATGAATGCACTTGCATATGTTACAGAACATTGTGAAACAAGCATTGGCATAGCCAATAGGTCTCGCCTTTGGGACCTTATAAGTATTTAGTTATGCAGCACAATATCCTTGGTGCAACAACATCAACTGTTGCATGGCTAAACACTTAGAAGGCGAGACGTATTGGCTATGCCAATGCTTGTTTTCCTTTTTGACTTCTAAAACATAATTTCTGATTTGAAAGCACAAAAGAAAACAGATTTAAAGATGCCCAGTTGCAACAAGCTTGCGGTAATTTGTACGCAATTACAATGGTTTATGCGACAGAGAGAAGAGTGTGGAATACTGAACATTAACAGTACTTGGGAAGGACCTTTCCTTCTGTAGTATTTATTAGTTTGCATGTAAAGTCAGTTCGTTTCGATGGTAAAGGGCCAGGGTAAGGTCTGATGTGACAGCTGGCTCTCTGCTGGTGTTGATCAGAGCTATTTCCAGCCGCCATCTTGGTTAAGAATGACCTAGAAGCAAATTGTCAACTATGGAAACCAGAAGACCTGGTTTACACTCCTTGCTTCTCTACTTGCTAAACTTGTTAGATCTTGGGCAAATCACTTCATCTCTCCACACCTTCATCAAATTTGGAGCCCTCAGTTGCAGCCTTACCTCTAGCATTGAGAGCTATAGAAAAGATGCAGACATGCAGAACCCCAAAACCACTTCCAAGTAGGTCCTGCTGCACCCGGGTCTTTGCATATGATGTGATATCATTTGGTGACTTTAGGTTCTCTTGCTCTGTTATCACCACCTAACCACACCTCGATGCTGCCCATGAGGTCCCTGTGATATATTAAATGACCTGCCTTGAACAGTTTTTCTCCCACGGCCTTTGATAAAGCCATTTCATCTTCTCCCAAAGGCAATATGCACTGCCTTTGGGGTGGGCTTTCTATGGAATGGTCGATTTCTATTTACATATCTCACAACTTATAGCAGCTGCAATAAACTCATTTTACATTTCGCTCTGAACCACGTCTAAATCCGCTCATGAGTGGACTGGAACAGGGAGAAGGCAGATACCTAAAGTTAAAAAATGACTGTAAATAATAGCTGAACTCACCAACTGAGGGACAGAGGGCAGCTGCAAAAGGTATCATAAAACGGTAGCCCATGATACTTGGGCCCCATCTTCCTGCATCACCTGCCATCAGTTTAGTAGTGGCTGGATAACACAAGCATTGGCATAGCCAATAGGTCTCGCCTTTGGGGCCTTATAAGTGTTTAGCCAGAGCTATTGACTTTGCCAATGTCTTCAAGCTGTGCTGTAGAGAAGTGTGGCTGCTGTGCAGCATGCTGAAAAGTTATAATAAAAAAGTGTCAGAAGCATTTTTGTTACTTTATATATGACCAAGAAGGCATTATGTAAAACTGAACGACCATATTAAAAAAAGTATTTACAATAAAAAATGTCCTCAGTTTTCTTTTGTTCTTGCAATGCTGGCAACTTGTTTCTGCCTATTGCAATGGTTGTTTGTTAAAGCTTTTTTTTTGAGGGGGCATAAACAATCGGAGGGTGAAGGTTGGGAACTAGTACCTGTATTATAACACTAGCAGGGCCAGACGCTAGGGGAGAATCAACAGCTGCCAGATTCCGAGAGCAGGCTGAGGTGGTGCTGAGTGATGCTGAGTTGGTAGTGGTGGTGGTGGTGACTGTTGCGGAGACGATGCTGAGGTGATGCTGAATGATACTCAGGTCTTGCTGAGTGATACTGCTGTGGTGCTGAGTGATGCTGTGGTGGTGTGGGGGATATTGTCTTGGCGCTGAGTGATGCTGTGGTGGTGCTGAGTGATGGTGTTGTGGCCCTGAGTGATGCTGTGGTGGCCCTGAGTGATGCTGTGGTGGCCCTGAGTGATGCTGTGGTGGCCCTGAGTGATGCTGTGGTAGCCCTGAGTGATGCTGTGGTGGTGCTGAATGATGCTGTGGTGGTGCTGAGCGATGCTGTGGTGGTGCTGAGCGATGCTGTGGTGGTGCTAAGCGATGCTGTGGTGGCCCTGAGTGATGCTGTGGTGGCGCTGAGTGATGCTGTGGTGGCGCTGAGTGATGCTGTGGTGGCGCTGAGTGATGCTGTGGTGGCGCTGAGTGATGCTGTGGTGGCGCTGAGTGATGCTGTGGTGGCGCTGAGGGATGCTGTGGTGGCGCTGAGCGATGCTGTGGTGGCGCTGAGCGATGCTGTGGTGGTGCTGAGCGATGCTGTGGTGGTGCTGAGCGATGCTGTGGTGGTGCTGAGCGATGCTGTGGTGGTGCGGAGTCATCCTGTGGTGGTGCGGAGTCATCCTGTCGTGGTGCGGAGTCATCCTGTGATGGTGCGGAGTCATCCTGTGGTGGTGCTGAGTCATCCTGTGGTGGTGCTGAGTGATCCTGTGGTGGTGCTGAATGATGCAGTGTTGGCCCTGAGTGATGATGTGGTGTTGCTGAGTGAAGCTATGGTGGTGCTGAGTGATGCTGTGGTGGCGCGGAGTGATGTTGTGGTGCTGCTGAGTAATGCTGTGGTGGCGCTGAGTGATGCTGTTGTGGCGCTAAGTGATGCTGTGGTTGTGCTGAGTAATGCTGTGGTTACACTGAGTGATGCTGTGGTTGCACTGAGTGATGCTGTGATGGCGTTGAGTGATGCTGTGATGGCGTTGAGTGATGCTGTGATGGCGTTGAGTGATGCTGTGATGGCGTTGAGAGATGTGTTGGTGCTGAGTGATGCTGTGCTGGCTCTGATTGATGCTGTGCTGGCTCTGATTGATGCTGTGGTTGCGCTGAGTGATGCTGTGGTGATGCTGAGTGATGCTGTGGTGTTGACGAGTGAGAGATAGAGTGAAGATATAATGCCCAATTAGAGAGGGTGGTGAGAGAGAAAGAGAGAGAAAGGGTGTACATAGAATAAAGAGTGGAGCGGGATAGAGAGAGAAAGAAGGGGAGAGAGAGTGAATGAAGGAGTTTGAAAGAGAAACAGATAAAGGGGTGAGAGAGAATGAAAGGCTAAAAAAGATAGAGAGGGAGAGTTAATTAAGTAGAGAGAGAATTAGAGAGGGAGAGAGAGAGAAGGAGAGAGACAATAAGAGTGGGGGTGTGTGGAGTTTAAATAGAGTGAAGAAGTGACGCGGAAAAAGTAACCTTAAATATAGCTTTGTGCTTTGCGCGAATAAATATAAAAAAAAAACAGAGTGAGACAAAAATACTGGTAATTAGGCTGTGACTCCCAATATAAAACAAATAGCGATATAAGGTGAAATCAACCCACCGAAGCAATATTTCTAACTAGACAAAAAAAGCTTGCATTTCAATGCTAATCGCTGTTGTTTTTCATGTGACTGTAGTCCAGGGCCGTCAGTTGGTAATGTGAGCTGCTGCTGCGATTGAAACATCAGAGTCCAGAGAGTTAATGAGCCATGACGAGGAAATGAGGAAGTCGAAGAGATAGGAAACCCAGATGGCAGCTGCGCGCGTGCACGCCCATCGTGAACGCAAGCTGGTCGCCAGCCGAAAGCCAGTGTTTGCACTTCCAAAACCCACTTACTAAAACTCTCGGCCAGACCAGCGCAAGCGCTGGTGCAGGCCGAGACCTAAAAATGGCTTAATGTTGTATTCTTATTATGATGTTGCTCGCACCATATTGTAAGTGGGTGACATGTATTGTTATATTCTGATATGGGCGTCTTACAGGTGTCGTGTTCTGTGCTCCTGCATACAATATAGGTTGCCAGTTGGGCAGTCAGTTAGAAAGATTGCATTTATCCTATTTACGGAATAAACTACTTCTTGGGGATTCACTGACTAAGCAACGTAGTTATTTGAAAAGGTAGCCACAACATATTGGCGACAAGATAGTGATCAGGGTTGGATTGGGATTACAAATCTGTTATGTTTTAGGCTTACCTTGTTGTATGCATTGAACCATATGTATTGTCCACTGTTGGACACCGTAGCGTTCTCGTGCCATTCTAGCAGCTGAGCGTTCTAGAACGTCCAGCTGACAGTTTAGAGGAGTTACGAGTGGAGCCTGCCGTGGGCAGTCTTCTCCCCTCAGCCCTCTGCATTCCTTCTGCATTGTGTTGGTCAGGAATAAATACGATTACATCTACAACCCTGTTAGAAATGGGGGTCTCTAGTTGGCAATGGCTGGCGCCACTGTCCAAATAGGGATCCCTTCTTCCTAAGTCAGGGCAAGTGGGCTACCCCTTTTGATAACCCCTGCTCAACCCTGTGGTAACGTAGCACGAGCAGTTAGGCCTATCTCAGAGGCAGTGTGTGAAGCATTTATGACCATGCACAATAAGGCAGTAACGACACCACAAAAGGACACAACTCAAGGAGGTATAGAAAAATAGTATCTTTATCTAAGGTTTAGTACGAGACTCTCAAAAGCGTTTTAACCAGTCACAATGCACGTAAATCAGTAGGGACTTAAAAGGCAATAACGTATTCACCAGAACGTGGCACTGACTGAGTTCAAGGCCTGGGTCTACGCGACCCGTTGCGCACCAGATACCTGCCGTTGGACGGGGACACAGCACGTAGCTTCTCGAAGAAGCGGAGACGGTGACAGGCGGACTCCCAGCGACCACAGTTCTCGACTGCAGTGGTCCGCAACGTGCACTCACAATGATTCGGGCACTCGGGGACAGGCGGACTCCCAGCGGCAGCAGCACGCGGCTGCGGCGGCCCGGGCTGGTGGTGGCGATGACTCTCGTCGTGCAGCTCCGTGGTGGGCTCACAGCGGCAGCAGCTCTCTCCTAGCTGCGGCGGCCCACAGGACGACTCACGATGATGCAACGTTGGCAAACATGCGGGCCCTCAGCGGCAGCAGCTTTCTCTAAGCTGCAGCGGCCCACAGGACAAATCACAATGGTGCAACGTTGGCAAAGGTGCGAGCACTCAGCGGCAGCAGCTCTCTCTTAGCTGCGGCGGCCCACAGGACAAATCACAATGATGCAAAGTTGGCAAAGGTGCGAGCACTCCGCGGAAGCAGCTCTCTCTTAGCTGCGGCGGCTCACAGGACAAATCCCGATGATGCAAAGTTAGCCAAGGTGCGAGCACTCCGCGGCAGCAGCTCTCTCTTATCTGCGGCGGCTCACAGGACAAATCCCGATGATGCAAAGTTAGCCAAGGTGCGAGCACTCAGCGGCAGCAGCTCTCTCTTAGCTGCGGCGGCTCACAGGACAAATCACGATGATGCACAGCTGACACAAGTGCGGGCACTCAGCGGCAACAACTCTCTCTTAGCTGCGGCGGCCCACAGGACAAATCACGATGATGCACAGCTGACACAAGTGCGGGCACTCAGCGGCAACAGCTCTCTCTTAGCTGCGGCAGCCCACAGGACAAATCACGATGATGCACAGCTGACACAAGTGCGGGCACTCAGCGGCAACAGCTCTCTTTTAGCTGCGGCGGCCCACACAGATTCTGCTAAAGTTCTGAAGATTCAAATTAAGGCGGGCGCACAGCGGCGGCAGCTCTCTTAGCTGCGGCGGCCCACACAGATTCAACGAAAGTTCTGAAGCTTCAAATGAAGGCGGGCACTCAGCGGCAGCAGCTCTCTCTTAGCTGCGGCGGCCCACACACAGAGTTAACAATGGTTACCAGTCCGCGTTCCTCACAGTAGAACTAGAGGTTCCGGATTACTCGACAGAGGCCTCACCTGCAAGTAGAATCCCTAGCACAGGAATTCAGACGGCTGACGGGGTGAAGTCTAATGTCCCTAAGACTTCAGCAGGAGGCTCTCTCAATTCAGGCCTTCGGGTAGTTTCTTCAGCAAGCTTGGTGAAAGTTTCAAAGTCCTTTCCTCTGACCGCTCGGACAGAGTTTCGTCTTGACATCCAGAAGGAACACACTTAAAAAGGTTTCAGCGCAGCGCTTTATACCTAAAAAGTCTTTGTTCTCTGCAGTCACAAATCACTGCATCCAGCCAGAACCAGTTCGGTGGGGTCGGGGAGCACTTGGTTTACGAGGCGACATCCTGCCCTTTGAGAATCTGGGGGTCTGCTATCAGTCGCCCAGTGGGAGGTGGAGCCATCATTCACCTTGCCAGGCACGGCCCTGCTCAGATCAAAGAGTCACCCCTCTCCCTACTCTAAATGCCGATCTCTCTCTCCAGCCAGGTCTGACCCAGCTGGCCCTGCTGCTCCAAAACCAGACGGCCAATACACACGCTAGCAAAGCCTACAGGAAAGCTTAGGCCAGAAAATACCTCGTTTCTAGTAGAGGCATTTTCGAACATGGGCTACGCTAATAATCCTTACTAAAAGATGTATCTCAATGTTCTGAGCTTAAACATATCAAATTCGATGTTCCTATCAGGTTCCTGGGGGCAGGTAGGATTAGGGCATGTAATACTCAGCCTGCCCATTCTGGCCTAAGAGAACGGATAGCCTCACAATAGTAAACAGTGAAATGGAGGGTAACTCGCTATTAGAACATGCTACACAGACATACTTTAAAAGCTGCTTCGGTGGGTAGCGCAAATCAGCGCTACAGGCCCACCAGCAGTATTTGGTCTACCAGCCCTGGGCACACACAGTGCACTGATACTAGGGGCTGACAGGTAAACCAAACGAGCCAATTATGGTTATCCCAATTCATACAGTTATCTTTACACAGGGAGCATTCGCGCTGTGTCACTGATTGGCAGTGGCACAGCGCCCAGAGCATCTAAATCCAGCCAACATAAAAGGTCAGAAGCGAAAAGAGGAAGGGAGACCCGCGCCAATGATGCCAGGTCTAACAAACCCCTTGCCACGTTGTCTCATTACAACAATCTTTTGGAGACGAGTGGCCAACACAAGAACCCACGTCGAGCAGATGCCAAAGAAAATTTAAGAGATACAAGGAATAAATAGGAGATAAAGAAAACGAAGATCTCCAGTCAGCAATTGACGTGGAAGGAATGCTACAACTGGCCGTAAAAAAACAAAAGAAGGAAAAATTAAGACAAGGTCAGTGTAAATTCATGGGGAATAGAAACGCATAGTTTGCCACGAGTGTATATACTGCACTAGCGAGAAAGATTATATGGAGCATAAATGGACTAATCCTTGAGGTGGCGTGAAGTAAATAGTACAGCGATGCATGTAAACTATCGATGCGTGTGGTAGAGCAGCTAATTTCAGTTGGCAGTGACAGTTAAACGTTTGTCAACCGACATCTTCACTGCTGACGCACAGCTGATCTAGCGCCCTGCCAAGCTCAAGTCATCTCTTAGCAACCGTGGTGACGTACTACAACCAACGAGAGGCGCATCGAGATGAAACAAGTTAGCAGTCCAGACTTCAACTAAATAAGCTCAGCGTGAGGAATCATCACGTAAGGGAACGTGACACCATCTTGAAAAGTCAAACTTCACACAGAACTCATCGTAGCGACGAAGGCTGTGAATTGGAAATAACGGCTGAAAATAAAAATCGAACGAGTAAGGAACGCTGAAAACAAGCACAAGATCTAAAGCGGAGAGCACAAAAGGTATTTACATGTAGAAATTTCAGGCGCTCATGGCAAAACAGAATATTTTTTTTAAAACATATTGACTTTAAAAAATAAATACTGTCAGTCTGCACTCCATGCTTCAGAAAAACTACAAAGCATAACTTAATCAACTCAAGTACCACACATATAAAGATGGCTTCAGGATACATATGGAACTTAACTCCTCCACAGACATTCATGCCAGGTAAAGATGAACCAAACGTAAAATGGGAAGAATGGAGGGAATATTTTGAGAATTACATATCAACCTTTGATGGAGATGAGGATTTCACAGCGGGAAAAAAATATAAAGTACTTTTACACTGCTTAGGCGCAGGAGGCATAAAAGTGTACAGTAAAATAAATAAGAAGACTAGAGCTGAAGGGGAAGGAGATGTGTACAAAAATGCCATAGATGATTTAAACTGCTATTATAAACCCACAGTGTGTGTTGGAGTGGACAGGTATACATTTTTCCACAGAAGCCAGGGCAAAGATGAAAGCATTGATGACTATGTATCTGCACTAAAAAGCTTAGCCATCACATGTCGTTTTGGGGAACTGCATGACGAATTCACACGGGATCAAATCGTCATTCAAGGTTCTAACACAACCATACAGGATAACCTGTGGGCCAAAGGAGAGAGTCCCTTACAAACAGTCATAGACGTGGCAAGAAGGGCTGAGCTCACAGGTAGGTGTGCCAAGGCAGTACTGTCAGAGAGCAAGGTGAAAAAAGAGGAAGACACGGTCGCCAGGACCGTTGATGCAAAAAAAAACATCAAACAGGGAAAAACGAGCAATGGTGGCAGATTCAACACTAATAGAGCTCAAGTTGGCAATAAAAGGCAATGCTACAGATGTGGTAGCACATACCATATGGCATACGACTTAAAATGTCCAGCAAGGAAAACTAAATGCTCTTTCTGTGGGGTAATGGGGCATTATCAAAAAGTCTGCAACAAGAGAACAGGCAACTTAGTCAAGTTAGTGGGCACTGGTGATGAGAGCAATATCAACACTTCTGATGAGGATGACTTGAACATGTGCGTGCTCAACATTGATGAGGATCCAGTACAACAGGTTACAAACAAGAAGGGTAATCAATAAAAAAAAAAACATCTGCGAGATGACAATTGGTGGAATTAATATGTTTATAGTGGCAGATTCTGGTTCACCCTACACCATTGTAAATAGACAAGTATGGGAAGAAAAGTTTGTACCCACCTTGGGAGATAAATTAGATAAGCCTGACATAACAATTAAGACTTTTACGGGTGAACCTATTGAGGTATGTGGCTACAGGAGGCTCAACTTCGCCTTTAAAGGGAGGGAATCCAATGGCAAGTTGTATGTCTCCATGTTAGGCCCCTCCGTCCTAGGTTGGAAAGACCAAGGCAGCCTAGGCATTGTGTTAGACCCCTGCAAGCCTGATCCTGTTTTGATGGTAAACAAAGAGGAAGATTTCAGCACAACCATGTTACTTAAGTTTCCGAAAGTGTTCTCCGGGAAAATTGGAGCCCTAAGCGGTTTCAAACACAAAATAAGAGTAAAAGAGGGTGCTATACCAGTCATACACAAGGTCAGAAACATTCCCTTTGCTATAAGGAACGAGGTTAAGGAGCAACTGGATAAGTTACTCGAAGAAGGGGTCATTGAACAGGTAGAGTCGTCCGAGTGGGTGGCTCCCTTGGTCGTAGCCAAGAGGGCCAATGGTAATTTGAGGTTATGTGTGGACCTTAGGGACTTAAACAATAATATCCTTGTTGACCAATTCCCCCTCCCACGCATAAATGAAATGCTGGCTAGCACCAAGGATGCCAAATGGTTCTCCTCCATAGACCTCAAGTCTGCCTACCACCAGGTTCCACTACATTCGGACAGCAAGAGTCTCACCACCTTTGTCACGCCTTTCGGCTGCTACCGCTTCAAAAGGGTCCCGTTTGGACTAGCATCAGCCGCAGCCATGTTTCAAAGGCTGATGCAAGAGATCTTCAAAGGTGTAAGAGACATAATGATGTTCCAGGACAATATCCTGGTCATGGGCAGAACAAGAAAGGAGCATGATGAGAGACTGGTACAAGTTCTCAGCATCCTCAACGCGAAAGGATTAACAGCTGAGCACAGCAAGTGCAAATTTGCATGTACAGAGGTGACTTATCTAGGGCACATCATTTCTGGGAACGGGATCAGACCAAAAAGAGAACTGGTGGAAGCTATATGTAAAGCACCGGAACCTTGCAATAAGGATGAACTACGTTCCTTTTTAGGCCTGATTTAATTTTACTCTAAATTTATAAAGAACTTCTCGAGCAAAACCTATGAGTTGAGACAACTGTTAAAAATTAAAAACAAATTTCTATGGTCTGACAGTTGCAAAACATCGTTCCAAATACTAAAGAAAGAACTGTGTTCTGTGCCCTCATTACACGGATTTAACCCCAAATTGAAGAATATCATCACAACGGACACAAGTGGAAGGGGGCTGGGAGCAGTCCTCACACAAAGAGATGAAAAAGGGGCGGAAAACACCATAGCTTTCGCATCCCGGTCGCTAACCCCCACAGAAGAGAAATATTCCGTCATAGAGCGGGAAGCACTTGCGTGTGTGTGGGGTTTGGAACATTTTCGGCAGTATGTGTGGGGAAGTAGAGTGATGCTACGCAGCGATCATAAGCCTTTAACGAAGGTACTCACCACCAAAGGTTTACATGCTGCCTCACCCAGACTAGCGAGGATGTCAGTACGGTTGTTTGATTACAACTATGAGGTACAATACGTGCCAGGAGTGAAAAATGTTGTGGCAGATTTCCTGAGTCGCATGCCACTACCGGAGCATGAAAATCAAAATGATGAAATGGATGACTGATGTGTTGCCAATATACACGAGGAATTACATGGTATTTCCATGAGTGAATAGGTAACCAATCAGAGCAAAGATACTGTGATTTGTGAGGTCCTTAAAATCCTGGATGAAGGGTGGCCAAGTAAAAAATATATTTCAGAGGAAATCAGACCATTTTGGGAAGTTAGACATGATTTGTCCGAGGAGAATGGTTTACTTTTGAGAAGCGGAAAAGTGGTTCCTCCTACTGACCTTAGAAAGAGATTGTTGGACATATGCCATGAGGGACACTTAGGCACTGAAAAAACTAAGGTAAGAGTAAAGGGTTGGTATTGGTGGCCCGGTATCAACATTGCCATAGAAAGAACTGTAAGGGATTGCACCATGTGTAACAACTCTGACAAAAGTCAAGTTACGTTTAGACCCCCCTTGCACCCCATCGTCTGCCCAGATATGCCTTGGGAAAGAGTGGGAGTGGACATCCTAGGTCCCATTTGTGAAAATGGTGAACAGACATATGCCATCGTCCTTATAGACCACTTTTCAAAATGGCCAGAAATTGGTTTCCTCAGAAAGGCAGATGCGTGCAGCGTAGTGAAGTTCTTAGACGACGTCTTTATCAGAGAAGGACTACCTAAGTGCATCATCAGTGACAATGGAGTGCAGTTTACTTCAGAAATTTTCCAAGCTTTTCTATCAAGAAATAGCATAAGCCACAAAACCACTTCAATTTACCATCCTGCTGGCAATGGCGCCGTTGAGAGGTTCAACCGCGTCATTAAAGGGATAAGCCAGTTGGCGAATAACAATAAGTTGAACTGGAAACTGGAGATTCTTAAAACAGTGTGGGCATATCGTGTCACTCCCTGCAGTAGCACTGGACACAGTCCATTTGTACTCATGAGAGGCAGGACCCCCATGACTAAGGATAATGTAGGCTGGTTTGGTTGAAAGCGTCTAGAAGGGTTGAATGGATCCCTGATGAAGTGAGGAGTAAGGTTGAGGAAAGTCAACTCCATTCTAAAGAACGTTTTGACAAGAAGCATAATTGCAAACCAGTCAGTTTAAACATTGGGGACACGGTCAGAGTTAAAAGAAGCGGGTATGTGGGAAAAGGACAGAACAGGTTCTCACAACCCCTCTCCGTGCGTAAGATATTCTGTAATTCTGCTCTCCTCAGTGACGGCAAAGTGTGGCATTTTTCTGCCTTGTCTTTGCATAATCTAACCAGGAATGCATCTTCCCTCTCCGACCAAGAAACCTTGGACCAGGGATCTAGCAATGTTCAGGCAAGAGGAATTCTGACTTCCAGTGCGAATTTGGGTTTTGACACAGATGAGGAGTACGAGAATGAGCCCACTCATCCCAGTGACAGTGTACATGTATCTGGTACACTTCCAGAAAATCTCCAGGATTGTGCAGATGCCACTTCCCAAAGTGCCGTTAGCAGGCTTGGAAGGCCTATTGTTCCTCCTAAGAAATTTTCTGACTATGTATGCGATTGATTTAGTCTACACACCCACCTTTCCTCTCTCTCTCTCTCTCTCCTCCCTTCCCCTCCTTCCCTCCTCCTCCTCTCTCCATTAGGGGGAAGATGTGTTATGTTTTAGGCTTACCTTGTATGCATTGTACCGTATGTATTGTCCACTGTTGGACACCGTAGCGTTCTCGTGCCATTCTAGCAGCTGAGCGTTCTAGAACGTCCAGCTGACAGTTTAGAGGAGTTACGAGCGGAGCCTGCCGTGGGCGGTCTTCTCCCCTCAGCCCTCTGCATTTCTTCTGCATTGTGTTGGTCAGGAATAAATACGATTACATCTACAACCCCTTGCCACGTTGTCTCATTACAACAAAATCGGCCCGGGTACGCTATAAAAAGTGGCCCACATTTACATATTGCCTTTCCTCAAAACACTGCTTCGGCGGCGAAATTTTATAAACACCTGAAAATAAGTGAGGCCACTTCTGCTCAGGCCCCCTGCCCCCGCTCAGTATGCACCCATTAATTGGCCAGCCCAGCGAGAGAAAGGGAGCGACACCTCTGCCCCTTGATAAAAGGGAAGTAATGGACACCCATCTGCCTTCAGAAAGGCCACTCTGGGCCCCACTGGGCCGCTGGCGACATCTGAACACACCAGACACAGCCCAAATCGCCTCCCAGGCTGCCAAAAAAGCAACCCACAGCTGGAACTTCAATACCGGCCCATCGGCCATTGCCCGAGTGCCCGCCTTACCAATCCGACCCTGATAGTGAAAGCTTTCTTTTGAGTATTTCGGAGCCCATCGGCAGCGGGGATTCGGCGGCGCTGACACTTCTGTCATTATTGTTGAGGACGGCAGGGTGTACGCAGGATCCTGGGTTGTCTGTTCGGTGGGGAAATATGCCGACAAGGATCACAGATTCGGTTGTACACCAAGACGCCTCGGGAAGCGGCCCCTGTGTAGTAACCAATCACAGGAGGGCTTCTCACAGATTGGGCTTACGACATTCACCATCGTTGAACACGGTGCGCAGGCACGCATCCTCGTTCTCGCTGACGCCGTTGTATGGAGGACGTGTATTTCACGTCGGCACGTGCATGCCGCGCGTGCCGCTACATTTGTTTGGTTTCAGCTGCTCAGATTCAAGGAGGAATCGGTATCTGATAGTTATTTTAACAATGGTCACACCTTTCTTCAAAGTTTGGCTTTTTCACAGTATAACTATATACTTTGTGTCCAAACTGTAACTTTTGCTTATTTGGTGTCATCAAACCTTGGCCATGTCGGGAGGGGGATATGTGCGGCAAGCTCCTCATTTTTTAGACAACCCAGGCAAATCTGAGTTGGAGTGGAAACACTGGGTGCATGTTTTTAAAAACGACTTGGTGACCATCGAAAGTGTTGCTTATAGCCCTGCCAGGGAATTAGCCATTTTATTCAATTGTCTGGGCACCGCAGGTCAAAAGATATTTAACAATTTGCCAGAAATCCAAGCTCCAGGAGAGGATTCAGGGGATGCTGCTGGCTGGAATGTGTGTGCAGAGGCTTAAAAAAGACTAGCGGGGATTTCTCTGAAGAACCAAGTGTCGTTTTAGAAAGATTTCATTTTTATTCTAGGAAGCAATCTTCGGAGGAAAATATTGACCAGTATGTTGCTGCCCTTATAATTTTAGCTAGCACTTGTAATTTTGAAACTGCTAAAGACCAGTATTTGAGAGATCAAATTGTATTGAATTGTTATTCTAAGAAAGCCCAGGAGCATCTGCTTTGTTGCACTAATCCTACTTTGGAAGATACGATGAAAATCGCTAAGGCTATTGAGCGTTCTGCTCTTTCAGTGAAAATGTTAGTGGGTGCATCTGGCAGTGCATCTGGAGTTACTGATAATGTGAGGGTGAATGCTGTAAAGAAAATGCATGAGAATTTTAAGAGTGGTAGAGTCACTAAGTCTAATGCATGTTATAGGTAAAATGTAAATCCAGTATTTGTAAAGCACACAGCTACCCGGAGGCATCCCGGCGCTGAGGGCCGTCGGGAAGATTAAGCGAGTTATTGCCCAGAGTCACATGGTGCTGGGCTGACCTGCCACCGGTGATCGAACCGTGAGCCACAGCGTCCGGTGTCAGTCGCCCTGGCCGCAGCGCCACACCTCTGCGGATCGTACAGCCATATGGGGAATAGCTCTAGTTGTCCTGCACAAGGAAAAAGATACAACAAACCAGGGGTGTGGAATTTAATAAAATATCTACTTGTCCATGGGGCAGGTTGCTTCATAAATCTACTTGTCCTGTAACAAAATCCACTTGTCCCTTTTGTGCCATGTAATGCTGTGACAAATTATGGCAGGAATTTCATTATATAAGAGCTCCGAAATAGCTTCTCTGATTATGCCAGTGCTACTTCCATAGTAGGGTTTGAATACTAGCAATTCCCTTATGTTGCCACGTTTCTGCAGATCTACATACTGGCGCTGGTTGGAGGGAAAGTGAATTTGCAAATACTCAGATTTTCGCATGAGCAAATCTACACCTGCACATTTGCTCATGCTAAAATAATGTTAATATTTTCTAGGAGTACTATTTCTTGGCCTACTTCTGCAAAGTCTTGTTGTTGGAAGCCGGAGTCCCAGTCCCGCACCACTGTCACCAAATGCGAGACCCGGGACTCCTCACTCAACGTTAGGCCAAGTAAGGACACCGTTTGAGATAGCCCTGCTCACGCCCTTAGTAGCTTGGCACGAGCAGCCAGGCCTATCTCCAAGGCACGAGTGTACAGTATGTGCAACCACACTCACAGCAACCCACTGGTGACACCGCAAATGGACTCCACACGAGTTTGATAAAACGAGTATAAACTTTATATAAAAAGATATACGATCAGACCACACGATACAAACGCCAACATATAATAAAGGGTAATATTCGTTACGGCTGGTTGGTAGGTTCAAATCCCAACCACCGCTTTCAAAATGCTATGCTGGTCGCAATGCTAGAATCACACACGTTGCAATGGACAAACAATAGTGTGCTGCGTAACGATACAATCCTGTGCTGGGCAAAGGAGAAATAATACAATGCGTAACGATACACCCGGTACCTTGCAATGGGAGAAATAATGCAATGCGTACCGCTACAATAATGTACTGCGCAATGAAGGAATAATGCAATGCGTCACACCCCAATCACGTACTTTGCAATGAAGAAATAATGCAATGCGCACCGCCACAATCATGTATTTTGCAGTTAAGGAATAATGCAATGCGTAGCTATAATCATGTACTTTGCAATGGAGAAATAATGCAATGCGTAGCGCTACAACCGTGTACTTCGTTATGCAGAAATAATGTCAGGCGTCATAAGACAGTCCGGCAGTTCGTTAGCAGCAATATTGGCAATGTGTATTACGACAGTCAGCCTCTTCGATAACAGTTGCCCCCCACACGTATCAACGATGACATAAAGTACAACTTCTCACTCTGGCCCCAGTACTGCCACTCCTTTGGTCAGTACGGGCCCCAATCTGAGCCGAAGCAAAGGCTCACGTTGCCAGAAGGACTGAGAGGCCGAGAGAGTGTCCCTCCGAGCCCGCACCCCGCCCAGGCAGTGATCCACGTTACCTGGGGGCGCGACCCCACTCTCCTCTCCTCCTTCAGCGAACTGGGCCTTCCGTGCAGAACTTTCTCAATGGGCCTCAGCGGCTCAGCCTGGCAGCTCAGCTCCTCCGGGGCTCCCGGTCCGGGCCACGACTGTTAGGAAGGTCTCAGGCGGCCGCAGGGCACACGTACCCCACGCCTCCGAGATTACGTTACTCCGGGTGCACGTTCACCACAGCACCCTCCGGGTCTCCTCTGGCACGAAGCCACACACACAACGCTGATGGGACTTCACGTCGACTCCGAGTGCACGTTCACCAGGCACTCCTTCCTGCGGTCTCAGTTGACACCAAGACACGCACACCGCGCTGCAGAGACTCACTTTCTTCCGGTGCACACAATGATCAGCCGATCACCTCCACAGTCCCAGGTTGCACCAAAAGCACGCACACTGCTTCGCTGAGACTTACTCCAACTCCGGTGCCCCGATATCCAGGCGCTCTTCACCAACGCCTTCGGCCGCACCCCGACACGCTCACTGTGTCCGAGCCTCACTTCTCCTCCGGTGCACTCGATGACCAGGCGCTCTTCACCAGCGCCTCCGGTGCACCCCGACACGCACCCTGCACGTCCGAGACTCACTCCACTTCCGATGCACACATTGACCAGGCGCTCCTCACCAACGCCTCCTGTGCACCACGACACGCACCCTGCGTGTCCGAGACTCCCTTCACCTCCGATGCACCCGCTGACAAGGCACTCTTCACCAGCGCCTGCGGTGCACCACGACACGCACCCAGCGCGTCCGAGACTCACTTCACCTTCGGTGCACACGTTGACCAGGCGCTCTTCACCAACGCCTCCTGTGCACCACGACACGCACCCAGCGCGTCCGAGTCTCACTTCTCCTCCGTGTGTCCTAGATCACAGGGCACACCTTCCGAGGGTCTCAAGCTGCCACAACACGCGCCCACCGCATCGCTTGAAACTTCTCTGGAAACTTTTATGTTCCTGTGTTTCCAAACAGGGATATAGAAAAAAAGTAAGCGACCCCACTTGCCAAGAGACAGGGTACCACAGGTAAGAAAAAGGAGAAATCTCTTGGAACTACTATGAATCTTTCTTCAACCGCGTGTGTTCATATATATTCTACACACATTCAAACGTTCATGGAATACACATAAATCACCACTATATGAACCCAACAAACAACTATAATGCACACAAAGACAAGGAACACAAATCAATGCAATAGGACATATATTTATTAAAACATATTGACTCAATTAAAAAAAAAATGTTGTGTAAAAACATGGCAAATATATAATACATCAAATTAATAATCAACATTAAAAAACCATGAGAGACAAAGGGAGTGTAAAAAAATATTGAAACATCAAAATAAGGCTACTCCAAAAGGAATCACTCAATGAAAATTCATCAATCCATTAATTCATAATATTGTCGGACATGAAGAGGTTCCTTGGATATAACCATCTACATAAAAAAGGCGTCGACGCGTTTCGGTGGTGATAAATTATTGAGACACCACCTTCATCAGGACATGAACAATACTTGTCTCTCCTAAAGGTGACATGTAATTCATTAAACCTAATAGAAAACATAAATGCACAAAATCAGAACCTTAAAAAATGTTTTATATACAATATATTATATACAAAGATGAACATCAAATACATTAGAGAAAAGATTTTTTTATTTTTTAAACAAGGACCCTCAACCCTAATTACATTAAGGTTCATTCCCATTGTGTTTGTACAATTGTTTACAGGGTCACACCAACATACCAATCACATCACTCTCATTCCCAAACATCAAAACAATCAAAGTTCCATGATCGACACATTCGTCTCCAAATCAATCATATATATGAGTCCCTTTTTCCATGATTCAAAAGGATACCCAGCTAAAAGAATTTTTTTCCTTCTTTTTAGTATTAAAAACCAGATCTATAATTCACCTCAATATTCCTATTTTGCACTATTTGATATCAAAATATAAAAATGTAGGGACCAACCTTGTCGTTATCACAATGATGAGATATCCGTTTTTGAGTATAATGACTCAACAGTATAAAATCCAAATAGACACAACGATGGTGCCTATAATACAAAATAAATATCTAAATGAATAGGACCTTACTATAAAGTCTTTGTTTCCTTAAGGTCAAGTTTTCAATATGAGGTACATACCGTTAATTATATATTTTTAAGAACTAAGTTTATTTGAAGTCCTTTCACGTGTTTAAAAATCCAACTAAATCCGATGAATTCAATTATACCGCATCTTTTGTGCTCGTAACATCCTAATCAGGGAGCAAAGAAAAAAAATCTTTTTTTTTAAATCGCGCAATGATGTCCACATAGGAACTAAGCCAGCATGATTCACCTTCTATCATTTAAAGTTAGTCCGGATTCAATATTCACTCACCTTAATAGAATCGCATATAAGAATCCCTATGATGGCGAATGATAAAACTAGGATCGAGACCTGATATGTCACTTAGATCCTAAAGTTCGGAGGTACCATGCGGATAATGATAGTTGCACACCTAAAGGAACAGCAAAACATTGTTCTTAAGACCACTATAGGTGAAGTATTAATCTTACAGCCCATAGTTATAATAAAATTATTACAAGAAGTGGTTGCATGCTAAAATAAACAGACCCACATTGGGTTAATCATGTCGCAACCTGCTAGACCCATAAAACTCTCTTTACATAGCATGACCGTCATATCCTCGTATATACACATATGTACCAATATCCCATGTCGGGACACTTAAGTTAAATGGAGCCCATTTTTAATAGCCGACATCCTTAGCAAAAAGGAAGAAGACCCTCGATACATTAATAAACCCTCCAAGAAATATATATATATTGTTTGAGGAATACTTTAAAAATAATAATGATGAGAACCCAAAAAAGGACTCTCGACTAGCCTCATGTACCGGAGTGCAATTATTAGTGGCACTATATCTTAAACACGCCCGGTGAGGGCTTAATGTTCTTGTCCCCACATTGTGCTCAACTCGGTGCTATTCTGAATAAGCCGTCCCCAGTGCAAGTGTATACAAAATGGTCACATGGACCTTCTAAACACAACTCCTACAATCTATTAATGTAGGCACAGTACTAGATTTATCGCGCTATAAATGTGCCACTATATGAGCCCACATAAATCTAATTACGAAAGTTTACCTTCTAATCGGGTTAATGGATGTCACCGCACGTCCCGTGTACTCATAACCGCCCGTCTTTTCTTCGGCACGAAAAATGAACTATGAGCGGTCTCTACAAACCTTTCCTATTAAAAGCCACACAGGATTGAATACACCTGGTACGATGCGTCATATCAGCGCGACCCACGGTGTGTGTCTGTCTTAAAGCGGTACTCCTTTCCTATGGGTAAAGGTGGGCCTCACCAGCTGGTTAACCCGTAAATGTTGTTAAAAGGGCAATGGTTGCGTCAATATATATACACATATACGCTATCTCTGGATATGAGATATCCCAATGTGACCCCAATACATAAGGTATATGACATCCATCAAACTGGTAATCTCTAAACTGCCTCACAGAATAGCAAAAATATTTTATTTAAAGAAAAATAACTATTAAGCCTAAAAGCCTGTAAATTTAAAAGATATTACTATAAGAAATACACCGTCCATCAAGGCAATGGTCTCTAAACTGCCTCACAGGGTAAAAAATATTTAATTTAAAGAAAAATAAATAACTATTAGGCCTTAAAGCCTATAAACCTGAAAAATATTACCATAAAGAATACACAGTCAAGGGTATGGACCCAAGTGTTGTCCACAAGTTAAACAGGAGTATATGGCCGGTACATAACCCACTGCTTCCCAGGGGGCCACACAAGGGTTCACAGCCCCCCCAAAGAAGTTGCGACTCCAGGGCGACCTAACAGTTATTGTGGAGCATCTGAGGCTCAATTACATTACTCAATCAATTTCATCCAATCCTCTTTTGTGTTAAGGCCTTTCCTAATGGTGTCCAAAATCGAAATATACCACTGTTCGCGGTTTTTCCGTTTGAGAGTCAAATCGCCTCCTCTTTTGTTACCCTCTATTCTTTCAATGATGAACCACCTAAAATCAATACATGTGTGGCCTTCTTTCTTAAAATGACTGACTAGTGGAGCATTCTCCTTGTTGTTCTTAATTGCAGATTTATGTTCCAGCAAAGAGATGATTTATAATAACCACACCCTGACCTCTAAGGTCTTGAACAACTGTAGGAGTAAGAATGTGGTGTATTTGCTCTAATGCCCATGCAACCTGGGTTACGTCGGGGAGACATCTAGAGAACTTCGTACCCGGTTGCTGGAACATAAATCTGCAATTAAGAACAACAAGGAGAATGCTCCACTAGTCAGTCATTTTAAGAAAGAAGGCCACACATGTATTGATTTTAGGTGGTTCATCATTGAAAGAATAGAGGGTAACAAAAGAGGAGGCGATTTAACTCTCAAACGGAAAAACCGCGAACAGTGGTATATTTCGATTTTGGACACCATTAGGAAAGGCCTTAACACAAAAGAGGATTGGATGAAATTGATTGAGTAATGTAATTGAGCCTCAGATGCTCCACAATAACTGTAAGGTCGCCCTGGAGTCGCAACTTCTTTGGGGGGGCTGTGAACCCTTGTGTGGCCCCCTGGGAAGCAGTGGGTTATGTACCGGCCATATACTCCTGTTTAACTTGTGGAGAACACTTGGGTCCATACCCTTGACGGTGTATTCTTTATGGTAATATTTTTCAAGTTTATAGGCTTTAAGGGCTAATAGTTATTTATTTTTCTTTAAATTAAATATTTTTTACCCTGTGAGGCAGTTTAGAGACCATTGCCTTGATGGACGGTGTATTTCTTATAGTAATATCTTTTAAATTTACAGGCTTTAGGCTTAATAGTTATTTTCTTTAAATAAAATATTTTTGCTATTCTGTGAGGCAGTTTAGAGATTACCGGTTTGATGGACGTCATATACCTTATGTATTGGGGTCACATTGGGATATCTCATATCCAGAGATAGCGTATAGGTGTATATATATTGACGCAACCATTGCCTTTTTAACAACATTTATGGGTTAACCAGCTGGTGAGGCCCACCTTTACCCATAGGAAAGGAGTACCGCTTTTAAGACAGACACACACCGTGGGTCGCGCTGATATGACGCATCGTACCAGGTGTATTCAATCCTGTGTGGCTTTTAATAGGAAAGGTTTGTAGAGACCGCTCATTGTTCATTTTTCGTGCCGAAGAAAAGACGGGCGGTTATGAGTACACGGGACGTGCAGTGACATCCATTAACCCGATTATAAGGTAAACTTTCGTAATTAGATTTATGTGGGCTCATATAGTGGCACATTTATAGCGCGATAAATCTAGTACTGTGCCTACATTAATAGATTGTAGGAGTTGTGTTTAGAAGGTCCATGTGACCATTTTGTATACACTTGCACTGGGGACGGCTTATTCAGAATAGCACAGAGTTGAGCACAATGTGGGGACAAGAACATTAAGCCTCACCGGGCGTGTTTAAGATATAGTGCCACTAATAATTGCACTCGGCACGTGAGGCTAGTCGAGAGTCACTTGGGTTCTCATCATTATTATTTTTAAAGTATTCCTCAAACAATATATATATATTTCTTGGAGGGTTTATTAATGTATCGAGGGTCTTCTTCCTTTTGCTAAGGATGTCGGCTATTAAAAATGGGCTCCATTTAACTTAAGTGTCCCGACATGGGATATTGGTACATATGTGTATATACGAGGATAGGACGGTCATGCTATGTAAAGAGAGTTTTATGGGTCTAGCAGGTTGCGACATGATTAACCCAATGTGGGTCTGTTTATTTTAGCATGCACACACTTCTTGTAATAATTTTATTATAACTATGGGCTGTAAGATTATTACTTCACCTATAGTGGTCTTAAGAACAATGTTTTGCTGTCCCTTTAGGTGTGCAACTAACCTTATCCGCATGGTACCTCCGAACTTTAGGATCTAAGTGACATATCAGGTCTCGATCCTAGTTTTATCATTCGCCATCATAGGGATTCTTATATGCGATCCTAGTAAGGTGAGTGAATATTGAATCCGGACTAACTTTAAATGATAGAAGGGGAATCATGCTGGCTTAGTTCCTATGTGGACATCATTGCGCGATTTAAAAAAAAAGATTTTTTTTCTTTGCTCCCTGATTAGGATGTTACGAGCACAAAAGATGCAGTATAATTGAATTCATCGGATTTAGTTGAATTTTTAAACACGTGGAAGGACTTCAAATAAACTTAGTTCTTAAAAATATATAATTAACGGTATGTACCTCATATTGAAAACTTGACCTTAAGCAAACAAAGACTTTATAGTAAGGTCCTATACATTTAGATATTTATTTTGTATTATAGGCACCATCGTTGTGTCTATTTGGATTTTATACTGTTGAGTCATTATACTCAAAACTGATATCTCATCATTGTGATAACGTACAAGGTTGGTCCCTACATTTTTATATTTTGATATCAAATAGTGCAAAATAGGGAATATTGAGGTGAATTATAGATCTGGTTTTTAATACTAAAAAGAAGGAAAAAATTTCTTTTAGCTAGGTATCCTTTTGAATCATGGAAAAAGGGACTCATATATATGATTGATTTGGAGACGAATGTGTCGATCATGAAACTTTGATTGTTTTGATGTTTGGGAATGAGAGTGATGTGATTGGTATGTTGGTGTGGACCCTGTAAACAATTGTACAAACACAATGGGAATGAACCTCAATGTAATTAGGGTTGAGGGTCCTTGTTTAAAAAATAAAAAAATCTTTTCTCTAATGTATTTGATGTTCATCTTTGTATATAATATATTGTATATAAAAAAAAATGTTAAGGTTCTGATTTTGTGCATTTATGTTTTCTATTAGGTTTAATGAATTACATGTCACCTTTAGGAGAGACAAGTATTGTTCATGTCCTGATGAAGGTGGTGTCTCAATAATTTATCACCACCGAAACGCGTCGACGCCTTTTTATGTAGATGGTTATATCCAAGGAACCTCTTCATGTCCGACAATATTATGAATTAATGGATTAATGAATTTTCATTGAGTGATTCCTTTTGGAGTAGCCTTATTTTGATGTTTCAATATTTTTTTACACTCCCTTTGTCTCTCATGGTTTTTTAATGTTGATTATTAATTTGATGTATTATATATTTGCCATGTTTTTACACTAAGTTTTTTTTTTAATTGAGTCAATATGTTTTAATAAATATATGTCCTATTGCATTGATTTGTGTTCCTTGTCTTTGTGTGCATTATAGTTGTTTGTTGGGTTCATATAGTGGTGATTTATGTGTATTCCATGAACGTTTGAATGTGTGTAGAATATATATGAACACACGCGGTTGAAGAAAGATTCATAGTAGTTCCAAGAGATTTCTCCTTTTTTTTTCCAAACAGGGAGCCAGCTCACCTCGGGCCCTTGGGGTAACAAGACACAGCACAAAGCACAGTCTTCTTCAAGCAGGGGGACCCAGCGCACAAAGCACAGTCTCAACAGCCTCTTCCTTGGTTAAAACAGCAAACTGCAGACCAGCCCCAGATCACGAAGCAAGGGTCGGTCCTTCCCAGCAGTCTCTTCAGTTGTTCCTTCCTTAGCAGAGGTTCCTCTTGACCACGAAATGGGTCCAAGCCTTTTCAGTCTCAATCCATTTCTATTCCAACGTTCAGGGGTCTCAGCTCTCATAGTTATACCCCTAAATGTCTTTGAAGTTCGTTCTGCTCAGGGGTCCCTGACCCCTGCCTAAATCAGTTCTGGGTGTCTCCCTCCCAGTGTCACCTTTCTCCCTTTGATACTGGGAGTCTGGATCCTTAATCACTCAGCCGGAGATGGGTCAATTGTTTTATAGCCGCAACCCAGGCCTCTTCACCTCCGGGGCTTCTCCTCCGCCTACTCTCCAGATGCAGGTCAGCCTGGTGCCATCTCAACCCCTCCCTGGGTCAAGACCTCCCCCAGCTCCTCTCCCCTCTCAGATCCAGACAGTCAATCCACATTCAGCAGAGACACACAGAAATGCTTAAAGCACAAACTCAGCCACTTTCTAAAAGAGTGGTTTCTGAACACACAGTGACAAAACCACTTTCATAGAAAGATGTGTTATGACACTGTGAGTTCATACATACTAAACTTCACCTCTCCATTTTAAACTTATGGGAAACTAGGCTAACAAACACAATACCCAGCCTCCCCCATTCTGTCCTATGGGCAGGATGGCCTTTCACCAGTGAAAAACGAAATGGAGTGTTTTACACTGTCAGGACATAACACACACCTCAGTATATGTCCTGCCTTTTACCTACACTGCACCCTGCCCAGGGGCTACCCGGACCTACCACAGGGGTGCCCACTCTGTACGCAAAGGGAAAGTAAGGCCTGACAAGTGGTTGCACTTGTCAGGACAACATGCTAACTTAGCAAACTGCGTGCAGGACCTACACTGCAGGCCTGAGTTCCCTTCTCCGCGCACCTTTGCATTACTAGCCCTGGCACACACAGTGCACATCACTAGGGACTTTACTAGTAAGGCAAACATACCAATCATGGCCAACCAATTACCATTACACTTTACACAGGGAACACTTGTACTTTGACACTGATCAGCAGTGGCAAAGTACCCAAAGCATCTAAAAGCAAGGGAGGTAGAGGCAAAGAGTCAGGGGTAATCACGCCAACATATGCCAGGTCTAACACTTGTGAATTCACGAAAGTTGTATATCTGCACTTAATGCAGGGACATGAGTGCACTTTTGAGACTTTATTTAATAATTGGGCCCCTAATTAGGTCTGGCGTTAACGATGACCTTTGTGTTTATTAAAATTCTGTCTATTGGCTAGCTTCATTGTGAGTGACAGCATTCTGTTCTTTCACAAGGAGCATAATCGACAGTCGTTTTGTTCAGTGCCAGGAACTACTGTGGCAATGTGTGCTTTTTGAGACCAAAACAATTTTTGCTTTTGCCAATGTTTGTTATAATGATGAGGGCCCGGCAGCTCCCACACCAATAAGGTTTTACAAAAACCATGCCAAAATAAGTAACGCATTGACAAAACCAAAAGGCTGACCAACAATTTCAGACCTATTGGCTTTACCAATGCTTGTTTATTTTTATGTTTCCCATAATCTTATCAATACTGGTTACACTGATTTTCCATTATGAATATTTTTGGGAAATACTAGCGTACATCAACACATTTTACTAAATGATGCTGCAAAAAAGGTACCTAAAATGTTACAGTAGTTTAGCGAAATGTTTTTGCATTTTTTTGTGAATATTTTAATTTGAAAGCAAAGAATCATCAATCTTGCTTTCAAGCTTCTGCATATATTTGCATCTAATCAGAGAGCATTCTGGGAGCAGTATATATAGCCTCATATTGCTAAACACGTGTGTACACATTTTTATACTGGAACCACTGTCAGTAGTACAGTCTGAGCTAACAACATGTACTTAGAGCGCTCACCCTATTAATAAAAGCTTTCAATTAATGAACCATAAATACGAGTTTGAACAGCATTAACTCATGGACACAAATATTACCTTAACTGCAGGCAATGCCTTTCCCTGATTCATAATGTGGTACTGTAAACTGGCAGCCAAAGAGTTTGTGCTGCAGGGGTTTGGGCCTACTTGTCCCAAGGACAAAATACACTTGAAAACTTGTTGCCCTTGACCTCCAACAATATGTCCCGGGCGTCGGGCTATAGGAATTCCACATCCCAGCAAATGCAGGAAAGTGGGGCACTTTGTAACTCAGGTTTGCAAACATGTGGATACCATTAAAGCCAGTTGTGTTCCAAATGTTGAACAACAATATTCGCAGATTGATGAAAGTGTTAATAGTGCGACAGTATTAACTGTTGGTATTGCTCAACCTGAGGCCTGTGCACAAACGGGTTGTCAAGATGTGGGATTAATTGCTGGGGGAAATGAGCCTTTCTGCAAGGTTAAATTGTTGAAGTTAATTTAAGAGTAATCGTGGACTCTGATTCACCAGTAACCCTGCTGTCTGAAGAATCTTTTGAGTCGCACTGGAGTACAGCACAGCTTAAAAAACCTGATATTAGAGCCATTACGTATGGTGAGTCAAAATTGTAACCACAGGATATTTTGAGGATGTTTTACAATTTTTGGAAAGGTCAATCTTCACCAAGATATATGTAGCAGTTTTTTTAAATGAGATGCTGGGACGGAGGTGTTAAGTAATCCTTGGCAGTGAATAATGGTGTATCCGCTCTGCAACGGACTACTCCTGGTGCTTTTGCGCTGTCCCTGGCCCCTAACCTGCACTAGTGCACTTTAGCCCCGCTCCCTGGAGGACGCTACAAGGCACAGAGCCGGCACCGCGACGGCGGGATCTGCTCTGCAACGGACTACTCCTGGTGCTTTTGCGCTGTCCCTGGCCCCTAACCTGCACAAGCGCACTTTAGCCCCGCTCCCTGGAGGACGCTACAAGGCACAGAGCCGGCACCACGACGGCGGGATCCGCTCTGCAACGGACTACTCCTGGTGCTTTTGCGCTGTCCCTGGCCCCTAACCTGCACTAGCGCACTTTAGCCCCGCTCCCTGGAGGACGCTACAAGGCACAGAGCCGGCAACGCAACGCGGACGCGCGCGGGCTCGGCACGGGCGAAGACCGGGCCAAGACGGGCCCGTCTTAGCCCGTCAGAGTCCGGAGGAGGCTGGGCTGGGCCAGGTCTCTTGGCTTGAATTGCTTTGTATGGGCGCTCATTAAGACTGTATCATTTAGTGAATGCTTAACCGTTAGATTTTGTAAGACCTTTCCCCCTGATTGTTCAGTTTTAAATAATAAGTAAACACGGTGTGCTGTGTAGTGGGAAGTACATATCATTAGCTTAACCTCAAGAGATAGCAAAATGGGGAAGAGGAAAATTCAAAGTGTGAGCCTAGTACAACCTGGCAGTAAATCAGCAGATGTGAATAAAACTATTTTGAAATATCTTAAGGGGCGGTTGGAGCACTAGATAAACAAATATCCACGGTTGAGGAGTCCATTAAAGGGAACTCTCAGGAAGTGGATATTACGAGTAAAACCATTAACCTACAACAGACGGAGTTTGAAGAGGCGGGGGAGAAGGGGCCTTTGGGAAGTCATAATAGGGAGCTTACTAACGGTTGCATCCAGACTAGTGGTGAAGAGAATATCATCAGTGATCTGGATGCTGAGCGTTCGCCACCATCTAAAAAATGCCGCATCCCGAAATTAAAAAAAGGGCCGAGTAGCCCAAAGGTTTTGATACAGAATGTTCCAACTGGGCAAGACCTGCAGATGCTGGTAGCAGAGAACAAACAGGAGAACAAACAGGGAATAGTAACTTGATACAGTCCAAAAATAAAGGTTTGGATAGGAAAATTAAAAAAGGAGGGGGAAAGGGAATTTTAACGTGGCTGTAACCAATACAGGGAATGAATTAGTTGATCTAAGTAATTTTATTAAACAATCGTTTGAGGCTGTAGAATTAAGACTAGCCAAAATAGAGTTGGACTTGGCATTATTGGTTAAAAATCGAGATAGGCTTCCTATAGTGGACCTCAAGGATAATATAAAAGATCCAGAGAGAAGGAGTGACATCCCTAACTTACGCCATCTGAACACTAAAGATAATAACAATGAACAGACAGTTAGGATTATTGATAGGATGGATACACGTCAGGATTACAGTCAACAGAGGGATTCAGGTTTAAACACAGGGAAAGAGAAGATAACATTACCAGAGCAATTGGAGAATAGGCAAATCTTAAATTTGCCTCCTGCGTGCGTAACCTTACTCAGTGGTCCTGATCAATGTTCCCCCGTTACTTGAAGGAGAAAAGGAAACCTGGGAAATACTGAGAAATAGGACCATACACTTCTTGGGAATAAGAACGGGTCTAGTCCAAGATATGTTTTCGGCATTTAAGATGGTTAGAAGGGTCGGTTGGGTAGGAACAATTGGAAAAAATACGCAAGGGGATTGTATAGTACTTTCATTAGGAAGTCCCACTTTGGTCCGGGAAATTTTCCATAGGCTGGGTAACAATAATGATAATTTGGAAGTAGGTATTAGGGTATATCCCTTGAGCTTCTTCTACTAACCTGGCCCTACAAATCAAATTCGGGACAGGCATCTCCATGCACAGTCCTGGAGAAAGCAGGTACATAGTATAGAGGTTTCTAATAGATTTTTGCCACTCCAATCTCTGGATGAGAATGATTGACTTCAGGTTATTGGGGACGAGTATAATTATGCTGAACAAACTGCATCCCTAGAAATAAATGAGATGATACGAGAGCGTGATAAGGGGAGTGCAATCCTGTCCCTAGTAGGATAAAGGATTATAGTGATGAGGCAAATAAGGTAGTAGAGGTGGAAGCTAGTGTGGGAGGCTCTATAAATGCTAATAATGATGGTGAGATAAATGAAAACACCAAGGGAAGTACAACTCATGATAGTCCAACTGTTTGTGTTTTTGATGGAATAAGGGTACTCTTCTGGAATATTGCCGGTCTACAATCAAAAATTAATAATTCTATTTGGTTAGATTTTATACATAGTTTTGACATCTTATGTTTTCAGGAGACCTGGTTATTGAAACAGATTAATTTAGATGGGTATAAGACGTTCCATATACCGGCTGTTAGATCTATGCATGGAAGACACAAAGGAGGTCTGAGTGTTCATATTTCAAACCTGATAACGGTTAGGAAAATAGAAAAGCTTAGTTCAACGAGTTATTATCAATTGTTGGGCATTTATTTGAACTCTCCGGTAGTATTATGTTTAGTGAATTTTTATAATAACATCGAACAGGACGAACTGGGTAGGGTTATAAACTCGCTTAGCGAGGAAATGTACAAATTAAGGGTACCAGATGAAGTTGATATGATTTTTATATGTGGAGGGGATTTTAATACTGGTATATGTGGTAACTCGGAAAAAGGGCATTGTGGGCTACATGATGAAGAAGATATGTATATCCCACATTTTATACATAATGTAAGGGGAGATACATTTAATGATTTTATGGCAGGACATGATTTGGGCTTTGCAAACTATCTGAGCATTCCACGCGTCGATTTTGCTCCAACTTTTATTGGCAGAGGTTTTGCCTCGCTAATAGATTTTATAATCATTCCCAATAGATACGCAACCTGGTTCGATAAATTTAATATTCACTCCATTACCCTTAGCGATCATCTGCCTCTGAGCATCCGTGTAATTATTCCACATAAAGTTGAACAACCAAATTGTAGTTATCTGGCACTGTCACAAAATATTACCCTAGCACGCCAAAATGGCTATTCTTTACGATGGGGGAAAAAAATCAAAGTTGAAGAATTGATGAAACAAATTGTAATTAATGCTAATGAACATTTAGCGGTATGTTTACAAGAGAGTGCAGACTATAGTGATATTTTGAGGGCTTATTCCTCTATTACTCTGGAGATCCAAAACTCTCTAGGAGCAAAAAAGATGACATCCCAAATAAGGACTAATGGGTGGTTTGATACAAAGTGTACGAAAGCATATAACATGCTGAAGCGCGCCCTCCACAAAGATGTGAGAAATAAGGAGGAAATTAGTGCATGTAGAAAGAATTATAATCTGGCTAGGAAAAATAGGAAAAAAGAAATAAAAGAAGAGGCATGGGACTCGCTTTATGAGGCTTCAAAGAAAAGGGACAGTACTATGTTCTGGCGGGCAGTAAATGCTCCATTTTTTGTAAATAATGAGGGACCCAGGATCGAAGTTGCAATAGACGAGGAGTCTTGGATCAAATTCTTTTCGAGGGTGTATAGTTCCAGGGGGCAGATAATTACACAACTGATTATGATTTACAGTTACAAGATGGGCTGGATAGATTTGTGACCATTGGGATAAATATAACACTAGATGAAGTCACGGCAGCTATTAATGAAAGTAAAGGTGGAAAGGCACCTGGGCCTGACGGAGTGCCCATGGATTTATTTAAACACTCTCCAGCACTATGGTCCCCTTTGCTGACACAGGTTTTGAATGCATGCTGCGAGAAGGGCTTCATCAAGACGTGGTCTGAATCTGTGATCATCCCAATTTTTAAAAAGGGAGAACGCGATAACCCTGCTTGTTACCGCCCGATATCCCTTTTGGACTCCCTGGTTAAGGTAGTAGGCAGAATAGTCCTGAATAGACTACAAACTTGGGCGGAGGACAATAACATCTTAAGTAAAGTGCAGTATGGTTTTAGACAGGGGCTGGGGACCATTGAGCAGGTATTGAATTTTATAATGATATCAGGGAAATACACCCAAGCTAAAGAAGGGAAAATGTACGTAGCATTTGTGGACCTTACGTCCGCTTTTGATTGCGTAAACCACGATAGACTCTGGGACATTTTGCTGGAATTAAAGGTAGACCCTATTTTAGTTCAGTTTTTGAGGCAATTATATAAGGGGGCCTCAGCAAAAGTGAGACATGGAATTGGGGGTGAATGCACTGCGTCATTTCCGGTAGAAAAGGGCGTGAGGCAGGGGTGCGTCCTGGCTCCGTTCCTCTTCTCATTATATACTAACGCATTGGAAGATGAGTTAACGGTCAGGACAAAAGACCCACCTTACTATAACAGCAAGCCCATAGGATCACTTCTTTATGCGGACGACGCAGTGCTTATGGCCAGAACTCAGTTGGGTCTTCAGAGTGCTCTTAATGCATACATTGGTTTTATGGATAGCCGGGGCCTAAAACTTAACATTAAGAAGACCTTTGTGATGACATGTGGGAAAGGGAGAAAAAGTTGCAAAAGTCTCCCTGTGGGAAAAGCTAGGATAGATGCAACTAACACATTTTCCTATCTGGGTGTACTACTGGATCATGCTGGATCATGGAGTCCAGCGGTCAAAAGTAGAACTCTTCTTTTTAAAAGGTCAATTGGGGCACTGATGAATTTTTCTATTAAAATGGGTAAAAGACCCCGGGGATCCTCCTTAAAATTTACAAAGCAAAATGTATGAGTGTAGCAATGTACGGGGCTGGTGTCTGGGGCTATCAGGACGTGGCTACATTACAAACAGAGGAAAATAAGTTTTTACGATTTATATTAGCAATCCCACAGAGTACATCAGTTTATAATTGCCATAGCGAATTGGGGATTCCATACATTTCAGATCTGATAAAGATGCAGCCATTGTTGTTATGGCACAGAGTATGGACGTCATATCACACACAGTTAAATAGAGAGATTATAAGTGATGCTATGAGTTTAACCTACGCAAACAAGATTTTATGGCTAAGGTACATTAGAAGCTTTTTAATAGACATGGGAAAACCTGATTTTTATAGAAACCCTGTTACACTGACCACAATTTCTAGGAAGGAGTTCAAAGTTCTTTGTCAGGATCATCTGGAATCTCTAAGGGCAGCTTCAGAAATGTATAAAAATACAGTTATTAAACATCAGATAACTCTTGTATGTCCCACCATTCAACCTTATTTGGAATGGTGCTTAGGAAGTTATGATAGGTTTGTCCTCACTAGATTAAGATTCGACAACTTCCACCGTTTAGTTAGCTTCCCTATACAAAATGATTGGAACAGCAAGCTTTGTAGGTGCCCCTGTGATGAAATGTCTCCCCAAACGACTATACATGTGATTTTATTTTGTAAATTTTATAAAGTAGAAAGATCTAGATGGATTTTGCCAATGTTGAAGGGCGGGGGATGGAGACAATGTCGACCTGCCTTCCTCTATTTACAAAGATTGGATAATGTTTACTGTGTGGGAGCCATGTCTGGTCTCTTGAAGGCCATTTTGAAAAAAAGGAAAAGTATTACATGGGAAACATAGCATGAGACAGTTTGATTTTTAGAACACATGGGGCATCGAGTAATTGAGGATGTGATTTTAAGATTTTAGTGATATTTTAAGATGTATATATGCAAGGTATTAGCCTTTTTAAACAGTAGATTGTATATTCATTATTGTGTAACTTTTATGATTTTTTTCTACTAAAAATCGAATAAAGTTTATTTGATTTGATTTGATGTAGCAGTTAATGGCCGAGACATCATGGGTTGGGTTGATCAAGGGAGATTGGGCATAATGTTGAGACCAGGCACCACTGTTCCCGTGATGTTGATTAAAAATGAAATTGGGAGTGTTGATAACATTTTAGCAAATTGTCCCACTGTGTGCTCTAATGTAATTGGCATGGTCAAGGGATTTGAACACAAAATAGTTTTAAAGTCAGGTGCTGTACCAGTAAAATAAAAGATACGTGATGTGCCTTTATCTGTGAGGGGTGACTTGAGGAAACACTTTGATCTGCTTTGTTTGGACAAGGTAATTGAACTGATTAATTCAGCTGAGTGGGTCAGTGGAGTTGTAATAGCAAAAAAGAAAAAGAATGAACAGATCCGTCTGTGTGCAGATTTGCGTTCACTGTACAAAAACACTGTGGTGGACTGTCATTCACTGATGAATGAAAACTAATGAATTCTTGTCCACTTTGGAAGGGACAAAGATATTCAGTAATATTGATCTTAACGCGGCTTACTATCAAGAACTGCTGAAGGCGGAGTCTCAGTCCCTTTGCTCTTTCATTACTCCTTTTGAGGCTTATAAGTATTTGCACTTGCCGTTCCGTCTAACATCAGCGGCAAGCGTATTTCAAAAGCTGATGTTTACGTTATTTAAGGACGTGCCTCATGTGCTAGCTTTCCAGGACAATATCCTCATTTTTGCCTAAACTGTGATGGAACATAATTGCATTTTGGACAAGCTACTTGACATGTTGTGTAGGCATGGTATGACCATGTTTAAGGACAAATGTACATTTGTTACGGATAATGCTGAATATCTTAGGCATTGTATCACTTCACAAGGTATTAAACGCAAGGAGGACCTTGTTAAAGATCTGAGGGAGGTGCCTCTCCTTGTAACAAAGAAGAGTTAAAATCTTTCTTGGGGTTGAGCGATTGTTACTTCAGGTTTGTGTGTGGGTATGCTTCTCTAATGGAGACCCTTAAGAGGATGTTACAGAAGAATGAAAGATTTTGCCGGGGCACAGAAGAACAAAAAGTATTTCTAGACATTAAAGATATTTTAACCAAACTGGTGTGTTAAAAACTTACATTAGCGGTCACAAATTCATTATACCTGCTGATACGAGCGCTATGGGTCTATGTGCAGTGCAGTTTTATGTCAACGTATAGGTAACAGTGTGTATACTGTGGCATTTCCATCCACGGTCCTCTCAGCCACTGAGAGGAAATAGAGTACCATCAAAAGGGAAACTCTTGCCTGTGCATGGGCCATAGAGAAATGTAGCACATATGTGTGGGGTACTCATTTTACTTTGTGCACAGAACACAAGACCTTAATGTGACAAAGGCATTTCATCAGCTTCTTCAAGACTTATCAGGATTCTTTCAAAACTACAAGAATATCATTTCGATGTAAGGTAAACACGCGGTAGCACTAATACTAGAGCGGATTGCTTGTCCAGACTTCCAATTGAGGAACAGGAAGTGAGGCAAGAAGAAGAAATGTTTGGTAGTGAGTGTGTAGTTGCACGTATGGATGTGCCGTGTCTGAATTGGAATGGAATGGTGCATATGAGGATGATGTCGTTTTAGGAAAGGTCAAACAGTTTGTTCAAGAGGGATGGCCCCCATTAAAACATTTCAAGGGGGAGTTGTATTGTTTCCAGCAATTAGCTGATCAACTTACTATTGAAAATGACATCTTATTGAGAACTGGAAAATTTGTTGTTCCTAAAGGGTTAAGGTGAAAAATAATTGAATTGGCTCACAGGGGGCAGGGCATTTTGATACAAGGGGAACGAAGAAAACCCTTAGGTGCTATTTCTGGTGGCCAATTGTAATAACATAAGTATTTGTAGAGTGCACGTTCACCCAAGGGTATCTTGGCACTGAATAACAGATGTTTATTGTTATCCAACTCAATAGTACTCATTTGATCGACCTCAGAAGGATGAAAGGCTTAGTGGCCCTGCCAGGATTTGAACCTGTGGCCATGAGGTCTAACACAGGCCCCTACCGTGGCTGCGTTAGTCCACTAAGCTACCAAATATGTGGATGATTTTTTCAACACTTGTGAGGAATGTATTATGTCAAGCAAACATTGGCAGTTGCATGATACTTCTTTGGTTGCCACACCTTCGCCTCAAGGACCATGGTGTAAATTAGTCTTAGATTTATCGGGACCTATTTTGGCTTTACCTGACAGGTCAAAGTATTTGATAGTAATGACCGATTACTTCTCTAAAAGGATTTACTATGTTTTTGTGCCTGAAACATCTACTCAAAGAGTTATCTAGTTCTTAGATAAGGCCTGTACCTTGGAAGGCTATCCTGAGAAGTTGGTCACCAATAATGGTGTTCAGCTTGTGTCGTTGGTCACTGATAATGGTGTTCAGCTTGTGTCGTTGGTCACTGATAATGGTGTTCAGCTTGTGTCGTTGGTCACTGATAATGGTGTTCAGCTTGTGTCGTTGGTCACTGATAATGGTGTTCAGCTTGTGTCGTTGGTCACCAATAATGGTGTTCAGCTTGTGTCGTTGGTCACTGATAATGGTGTTCAGCTTGTGTCGTTGGTCACTGATAACGGTGTTCAGCTTGTGTCGTTGGTCACTGATAATGGTGTTCAGCTTGTGTTGGATTGTATGGAATCATTTTTGAGGAACAAAGGCATTAAGCTCTACAATGTGGCTTTATATACACCCCAAGCCATGGTGCTGTAGAGAGGGCGAACTGTCTTCTTAAGGAAGGGATTCAAACAGCTTTGACGTATGGAGTGAATGTAGAGGAGTTTATTCAAAACAAAGTGTGGGCATAACATAACACTCCTCACAGTGTGATTGGCGTGCCACCTTTCTCCTTGTTAAGGGGTAGGCAGCTACAAACAGGTTTGTGTCTGACTTGGTTAAAGGAGAAATCATCAATTAGAAGAAATGGTAGCTTTGGAGAACATTTAATCCAAAGTAAAGGAAGTGCTGAAAGAAATGCTGACATACCATAACAATGCAAGGGGTGTGAGTAGTAGTGATGTCTGTGTGGGTCTCTGGGTCATGTTAAAAGATGAGACCTAGGAAATCTAAAATGGATTTTAACTTTAACAGGCCATTTAAAGTGTTTAAAGTGGCGCATTCATCTGTTAAGTTAGAAGATGGTCGCTGGTGGGAAAAGAGGAATTTGATTCTCGGAAGCGATTTTCAAAGCACCATTGTGAGAGACAAGTTGCAACAACCTGGTAAATTATTTCTACCGCCCATTGGTACCGTTTTGAAAGGTGATAGCGTTCCTCAGTCACAGCCTATTGGTGCTAGTAAAGACTCTATTGCCAACACTTCTGAACTGAATAAAGCAGATTCCA
Organism: Calotriton arnoldi; assembly: GCA_963921515.1. Classification (NCBI taxonomy): domain Eukaryota; kingdom Metazoa; phylum Chordata; class Amphibia; order Caudata; family Salamandridae; genus Calotriton; species Calotriton arnoldi. Next base: position 788,036 of record CAWUFW010008116.1, on the reverse strand, counting down.
TGTTGAATACAAATGTCATGAATTCTGGTAATGAATGTAACAGTAACTGTGTTGAGGAAACTAATGGTAGTGATGGTGTTACTACCAGGAGTGGTACAATGTCTAAAAAAATCCAGTTATTTGCAAGACTTTGCTATTTAATCTTGTTTATTTTCTCTCGTTTAAGAGTTCTGTGTACGTTTTTTTTTCTTCATTATAAAGGGGGGAGATGTGTTGTATTCTTATTATGATGTGGCTCGCGTCGTATTGTAAGCGGGTGACATGTATTGTTATATTCTGATATGGGCGTCTTCCAAGTGTCGTTCCACGTTCTGTGCTCCTGCATGGAATATAGGTTGCCAGTTGAGCAGTTAGTTAGCATGATCACAGAGCTGGAAGGACGCTGGTGGATGGGCTCTACTATTTATCATATTTACTGAATAAACTACTTCACTTAGGATAATTGTTTGCCACTCACTGAGGATTACATTAAGCATAAAGAGAGATACTTTTATATCTGAAAGAAACAGTTAGTTATAGATTCCTTACCTTAGAATTACCCCCAGGCGTCAGACTGGATCCGGAAAGTTTTTCGTCAGCAGTACCCCTGCGCGTCGGAAGGTGGCGTCGGTCGACTCCGCGTTCGTCATCGTGGTCGCCGGGATGACGTCGCGGTAGCTACATAGACGCCGCCCTCGCGCGCTGACGTCAGTTCTTTCTTTTTCCGCGCCAGCAAGCGCAGATCCGGAGAGAGCGGTACCCCCAGTCATTTTTTGACTGAACTTTTTCTCGACTTTTGTCGACTTCGTTGTTTTTTGAGTCCATCGACTCCTGGTGCACGAGGGATGCCCGGCTTTAAGACTTGCGGTTCCTGTTACCGACTGATGTTGGTGATGGATCCGCACCGCGTGTGCCTCTACTGCCTGAAGCGCGACCACAACCCTAAGTTGTGCTCTGACTGCCGGACCATGGCCCCGAAGTCTTTGCGGGAGCGGTCCCGAAAGCTACTCGAGGCCCGGCAGTCGGCTCCGCGTCGCTTGAGGTCCCGGTCGCGTCGGAGGTCGAGGGACCGGTCGCGGAGCCAACACCACTCTTCCTCTAAGTCTTCGCACTCGGGGTCAGGTAAGTCGAAGCACAAAAAGAAGTCGAAGAGCGACGATGGATGCGGGTGGTGCCCCTCCCGCGGCTCCGGGTTTCCCCCCCCTTCCCGGGACCGGGAGCGACCCCTGCCCAGCTTCGTCAGTTCTACGAAGCGATGCACGCCATCTTTGGGCAGCCCGACTCCGCCGGCGCGCCTTCGGGCCCCGCGGACTCGGCTGGGGGCCCTGGGCCTTTGGCGTCAGCGGCTTCGGCACCGCAAGGTCCCCTTGGATCCAGGCCTGGATCCGGATCGGCGCTGGTCGACCTTGTTACGCCTCCCCCGGCGCCGATCCCACCGGCACCACATTCGCCACCGGCATCAGCTGTGTCCCCAGCCGAAGTCGACCCCGGCCTCCACCTTGAAGTAGACACGGAGTCGGACCGGCGTCAACCGACGCCGGATCCGATGCCGGCGGGTACTTTTGTGCCCCTGTTCTACCCTGGCTCTTTGAGACCAGATTGGCAGCCAGAGGAGGGTGAGGAGGACTGGGAGGGGTCTGGGGACCCTATAACCGACCAGTTGGTGTATGAACAGGACAGGAGAGAGGAACTGGGGGAAGCCAGTGGTCCTGATACCTCACCAGACCTTGGCATGTTGTCTCCTCCTACCGAGGCTACGGAGGAGGGAGCGTCATACGCAGTGGTGTTGCGTAGGGCGGCCGAGGCTCTCCACCTCGAGCTACCTACGATGGCAGTCAGGAATAACCTCCTGACAGAGGTCCTTCAACCGGCAGCGAGCTCTTCGGAGCCCCTGCTGCCATTTAATGAAGCCCTCACGGACATCCTTTTGGGCACGTGGTCCAGGCCCAACACAGGGGCTCCTGTGGACAGGATGATTGCCCGACGCCACCGCCCGGCCCCGGGCGACCCCGCTTTCCTCTCCCAACACCCCACCCCTGAGAGCTTGGTGGTCCAAGCCTCCACTTCTAATGGCGCCTTCCCTACCGCACCACCAGATAGGGAATCCAAAAAGCTGGACCACCTTGGGAAGAAAATGTTTTCTTCCGCCAGCTTGGGACTGTGGTCGGTAAACACTGCATGTCTGTTGGGCGTTACACCCACCCTGTGTGGGATACGGTGGCGCAGATGCTGCCCCAGTACCCGGAGGGGGCCCGGGCCATGCACTCCCGTGCAGTTGCCGAGGGGAGAGACGCAGCGAAGTTTACCATCCGCTGAGGGCTGGATACCCCCGACACACTTGGCAGGACGATTTCCACACCAGTCGCCCTTCGACGATACGCCTGGTTGCGTTGGACTGGTTTCTCCGGGGATGTCCAATCCACCCTTATGGACATGCCCTTTGATGGCCGTCGCCGTTTCGGCGACAAGGCAGACAACGCGCTAGAGCGCTTTAAGGATTCTCAGGCTACGGCCAGGTCCTTGGGCCTCTCCACCACCCGTCCTGTGCAGTCTGCCTTTTGCCCCTTTCGTGGCTACGGAAGGGGTACCTCGCTACGTCCCGCCCAGAGCCACAGGCCGGCTCAAGCTGTTCAGCCCCAGTGCAGCCTGGGACGTGGGAACCACCGCCGTGGTTCTGGGGGCCAGTCCACCACAGCCCCCTCTGCAGCAGCCTCCAAACCCTCCTAGTCCGACCTTTCAGGGCCACCAAACGCCAGTAGGTGGCAGGATCCACCATCACCTCCCCCACTGGCGCACCATCACGTCGGACAGGTGGGTTTTGCAAATAGTCCGAAGGGGCTACGCCCTCCCCTTCCAGACTAACCCTCCATCCATGCCACCTCAGTACCATCGCATGTCGCAGGATCACCTGGCCCTTCTCCAACAGGAAGTTTCAGCACTCTTGGCCAAGGGAGCCATCGAGCGCGTTCCTGTCCCAGAAGTAGGTCGTGTTTGCTATTCCCACTACTTTCTGGTGCCCAAGAAGGACAAAGGCCTGCGACCTATCTTGGATCTCAGGAATGTCAACCGCTTCCTCTGGAAGGAGAAGTTCAAAATGATGACGCTCGCTCAGGTCTTGTCTGCCCTCGACCCTGGAGACTGGATGGTAGCGTTGGACTTGCAGGACGCTTATTTTCACATCCCCGTCCTGCCGGCCCACTGGCGTTATCTGGGGTTCACGGTAGGCCATGAGCACTTTCAGTTTACCGTGCTCCCCTTTGGCCTTACCAGCGCCCCTCGGGTGTTCACGAAAGTGATGGCGATGGTCGTAGCTCATCTGCGCAGGTCAGGGGTTCCAGTCTTCCCCTATCTCGACGACTGGCTGTTGAAGGCGGGCTCGCCCCAGGCTGTCGTCTCCCACCTCCAGACTACGGCTGACCTCCTGCATTCGCTGGGGTTCTCCATCAACGTGCCAAAGTCACACTTGACTCCCTCTCAGAAGCTCCTCTTCATCGTAGCGGTTCTGGACACGACGCAGTTTCTGGTTTATCCTCCCGAACAGCGAGTCCGGGATATTTGGGCTATGATTCCGATCTTTCAGCCTCTATCCCGGGTTTCGGTCAGGATGACCCTCAGGCGGCTGGGTCTGATGGCCTCCTGCATCCTGCTGGTAGATCATGCCAGGTGGCACATGCGGGCTCTGCAGTGGGACCTGAAGTTCCAGTGGGCGCAGCATCAGGGGAATCTGTCCGATTGCGTCCAGATCTCGGAGGGCACTGCACGACAATTGCAGTGGTGGCTAACGAACCAGGATTGGGTCAACGGCAGATCCCTCTCCCTTCCCCAACCAGAACACACAGTGGTGACAGACGCATCCCTTCTGGGATGGGGCGGCCACATGGGAGAGGCGGAGATCAGAGGCCTCTGGTCTCCGGCGGAGTCCCGGCTCCACATCAACCTTCTGGAGCTTCGGGCGATCCGTCTTGCACTCAAAGCATTCCTTCCCTCTGTCCGGGGAAGAGTAGTGCAGGTGTTCACGGACAACACCACCGCCATGTGGTACTGCAACAAACAGGGCGGGGTGGGGTCGTGGACCCTATGTCAAGAGGCCCTCTGCCTCTGGACATGGCTGGAACATCAGGGCATATCCCTGGTGGTTCAACACCTGGCAGGTTCACTGAACGCCAGGGCGCACGAACTCAGCCGCAGGTGCATGATGGATCACGAATGGCGTCTTCACTCAGAGGTGGTGCAAGGTCTCTTTCAGCAGTGGGGAGAGCCTTGGTTAGATCTATTCGCCACCGAAGAAAACTTGCAATGTCAGCAATTCTGCACTTTGGAATTTCCAAGGCGGCACTTTTCGTCGCGAGTGGAGTTGCGGTCTTCTATACGCCTTTCTACCTATACAACTTCTGCCCAGAGTGCTGAAGAAGATCAAGCGCGACCGGGCCCAAGTCATTCTGGTGGCTCCGGATTGGGCACAAAGAGTCTGGTATCCCGAGCTGCTCAACATGGCCATCGATCCTCCGATCAGACTGCCTCTTCGGGAGGATCTTCTGTCGCAGCAGCAGGAGACGGTCCTCCACCCGAACCTGTCCAGCCTCCACCTCCTTGCGTGGAGATTGAGCGGCGGCAGTTGACGTCATTTGACCTGCCTCCCGAAGTCTGCGATGTTATCTTGGCAGCCAGGCGTCCCTCCACTAAGACGGTATACGCCTGCAGATGGAACAAATTTGTGGCATGGTGCGCAGCAAAGGCTGTGGATCCCCTTTCCGCCCCTCTTTCTGAGGTTCTCTTGTTCCTCCTTTCTTTGGCCCAGCAGGGCTCTGCTCTGGGCACTCTAAAGGGCTACCTCTCGGCCATTTCAGCCTTCCTTAGGCTTCCTGATCAGCCTTCTCTTTTCAAGTACCCTGTTGTAAATAGATTCCTTAGGGGCATTACTCATCTTTTTCCTCCTGTTTCCTTCGTAATGCCTCAGTGGGACTTGAACTTGGTTCTTACCTACCTCATGTGCGCTCCCTTTGAGCTGCTACATAACTGTCCTCTCAGACTTCTCACTTTGAAAACTGCCTTTCTGGTGGCCATCACCTCTGCACGCAGGGTGAGTGAGCTGTAAGCTCTTTCTTCTAAGCCTCCCTTTCTGGCTGTCCATCCGGACAAGGTCGTCCTGAGAACAAGACCTTCCTTTCTTCCCAAGGTGGTTACTTCTTTCCACATTGGCCAAACCATCATTTTGCCCACCTTCTTTCCGCCTCCGCATCCTTCAAAAGAGGAAGAGAGGCTCCACCGTCTGGATTCAAAATATGCGTTTTTTTGTTATTTGGATCCCACCAAACAATTCCGGGTGGACGACCAGCTCTTTGTTGGTTACGTGGGCGCTAAGAAAGGTCGGGTCGTTCTGTGCATCAAAACCTGCTACTCTTTGGCAAAGAAGAAGCCTCCAGTGGGGCTGCGCGCCCATTCCACCAGGGCGACGGCAGCTACTACTGCATTGGGACGAGGAGTTCCCCTCAATGACATCTGTCAGGCAGCTACGTGGGCATCGCTGCACACGTTCACCAAGCACTACTGCCTGGACAGCCAAGACCGGAGATACGGCTTCTTTGGCCATTCTGTTCTCCAGGACTTTCTGGTGTGAACTTAGTTCGCAGACCCACCTCCGGGCTTGGTATTGCTGGGGTATCTATTCTAAGGTAAGGAATCTATAACTAACTGTTTCTTTCAGATGAACAAGTTACTTACCTTCGGTAACGATATATCTGTAAGAAACATAGGTTAGTTATAGATTCCTTACCGCCCCACCCATCCTCCCCGTTCTGCGAACTGACTTCTAGGGTTAAGGTCTTCCTTTCAGGGCCCTAGTTTTGTGCACCAGTGGTCAGTGTCTTGCATGGCTCTGCGCTTCTGGCGTGTAAAGTCATGTACAGAACTGACGTCAGCGCGCGAGGGCGGCGTCTATGTAGCTACCGCGACGTCATCCCGGCGACCACGACGCCGACGACGAACGCGGAGTCGACCAACGCCACCTTCCGACTCGCAGGGGTACTGCTGACGAAAAACTTTCCGGATCCAGTCTGACGCCTGGGGGTAATTCTAAGGTAAGGCATCTATAACTAACCTATGTTTCTTACAGATATATCGTTACCGAAGGTAAGTAACTTGTTCTTTAATGCCAATATATAGCTTCTAGCTTCCATTCGGCCAATAGGCAAATTCAGTGTGTTCTGCATGTATGGGTCAAAGCCGAAACACTGCAAAAATAGTTTTTAAGCCAATGAATGCCCTTCTGCAATCTTCATGGTACAAGAGAAAACTAAACCCCCTCCCTTCCCACTGCCAAAACTGGTCCATCATTGAACTGTTGGGTAGCTTACAAAGATGCTCCATTGCATTGAGGACAGCGCCATTTGTTTCCAATGTGGTCTTAAAAATGGATCCTTGTTTGAAAGCCATTTTTGCTAGCTGAATTTCGAGAGCTTGTGAAGCGGTTTTGGTTTCCTCCACATGCAGTGGAGTACTATAAAGTGACCGTCTCCTCCAATTATGTTGAGGGATCCCAGAGATTCTTGCCACTAATGCCATAACTGCTCAGCTACGAGTGTGTCAGGAACAATCACCCGTCACTTTTAATGACAGCATAGTTCTAGCTGGCTGATTGGATCTCGACCCTAGATTTAACGGCAGTGGGTATCTAACCTGCTGTCAATATCCACTGCCTTTGGGAGGAATTGCCAAGAGAGGCTCCCTGAAGCATTGTGTGACTTTGCACCACTGGGCTGAGTCTAGGTCCTGTCTCTTATGTTCATGGATGCACCATGGTTATCAATGGATTTTAAATAGTAACATGTGGATGTCCATATTTTGAGCTTTTTTTGACTGTGTATTTGACTTTAAGGACAAGCGAAGAAAGGCTGCATAGGGTAGGGTAGTTGTAGTTTGATCAGCTGTTCCACAGGAAAAGCATTTTTTGTGTTGCTAATAACTTCAGCACCGCTTGACGACCCTCCTACTTTTTGACTAGTTTGTACATGAAAACTTTCAGGGTGATCCGTCAAGCAGGGCCGAGAAAAAAGGGGATCCAAAAACACAAAATCCCCTTGCATTTTCCATAGACTTCTTTAGACAGGGCTACAGAAAAAACTGCTCAACTGAATTACACTAAATGTTTCAGGAAGCTTGATATTGGTACGCAGATTGTACTTTTTGTAATTTGGTGTAAATCCATTCAGTAGTTTTTGAGAAATGAAGGTTACAAAAACTATAGATATCTGGACGGTTGGGTTCGAGGGACTCTCGCAAGAGTCCCTCGAACCCAATTTTAAAATATATAGAGTTCTAATTGGCCAGGGTGTTTTTTTTCCCTTTGGCCAATTCGCTTCCATGGTAGTGTACTGATTAGCTACCAGCAATATGAGAAAAATGTTGCTGGTAGCCATTGCAGGACTCAGGGACTTGGTCCCCTGTCCTGAAGTGTTAAATGAAATTTTTTCATCGGGGCAGTGTAGGGGTACCCTGCCACCCTGAGCCCCATGGAGGGGGGGGCACAGAGATACCCCGCCCCCAGGGGCCAAAACAATTGGCAAAAAGTTCTGCGATCTCTCGGGACTCCCGCAGGATTGAAAACAAAAAATAAATAACAGCCAACGCTACATTGTTCAATTATAGGTGCCGGGGAACTGTGCAGCCCCCTCCCCGAGCCATTAAAGGCCCACTCCGGGGCCACGTTGTGCATAAAAGGGGATGGGGCCTCGTGAGGCCCTGGGAACCCCAACCCCCAGGGCCAATTTCATTAATAAAGGGGACGGGGCCGCACAGACAGCCTCCCTGAGCCATTATAAACCCCGGGGAACCCACCCCCAGGCCGAAACCCTCTAAAAGGGGAGGGGGCCCACGCATCCACCCGCCCTGAGCCGACTATGGCCCTGGGGACCCTATGCCCCGGGGCCGGCTCACTAGCTATGTCCCGGGGAGCCCACCCCTAGGACATAGCGGATGTTTCCCTGTCTGCACTGATGGGCAGGGAAACGGAGCAAGAGATTGCTCCCACTCAGAGGGAGCAGCATATGTAGCTGCTCCCTGCAGTCAGGAGCAATGCTGGCTCCCACTGCATGCGGGGAGCCGGCTGGGGCCGTGGAAAACCTGGAGCTCACCCGCAGTCCCCAACGAGTGTATGGTGGGTGGGTAATAATGTGGGCCCCTTGGATGGGGTCCACGAGGCAGGAAAAAGCTTGGGAGGGGGGCTGCGCTGTCCCTCTCCCCTTAAATTCAAGTAGTGGCCCTGGAGGATGGGATACCTTTGGCCTTTTGAAGGCTCGGGGAGGGGGGCCGCGCGGCCTTCCTCCTCTTTAAAAAAACACAGCCCTGGGGGATAGGGTCCCCAGAGCCTTTATAAGGCTCGGGGAGGGGGACCACGTGACCCCATCCCCTTAATTATCCCATTGGGCCCCAGGGGATGGGGTCCCCTTGGGCCAAAATAGGCTACGGGAGAGGACCCTGGAGGATGGAGTCCCCAGGGCTTAATGAGGTTCGGGGAGGGGGGACCACGTGGCACCCCTTTCCTTAAATTAAAAAAAGGCCCTGGGGGATGGGGTTCCCAGGGACTTTTAAAGGCTCTGGGATGGGGGCTGTCCTTTTAAAAACATAGGGGCCTGTGGGATGGGGTCCTCAGGGGCTAATGGGATTAATGAGCTCTGGTAGGATGGCCATGTAGCCCCCCCACCTTTAAAAAAACGTAAGGCCCTGTGAGGGCCTGGCCGCAGGGTTGGCTTTACAAATGGTAATAAAATATTACGTTGCGTTAAAAAAACTAGAAATTCACTGGAAAAAACAAAGATTAAAGTAACGTTATAGTTAGATGTGATAAAAAAGATCTGTTTTTGTTAAATATGTAATGTTATAATGTTCTATAGTGAATATGTTAGTGACAACGTTTTGAACTAAAAAAACACAGACCTTTACAAGTAACTTGCGCCTTGTTATGCACTGCTTATGACCTCCCATATTACATCACTCATGACATGTTCAATGACATCATTTATGACATCACTGATGCCATAATTGATTACATCATTGATGACATCACCAATGGCATCATCCAATGAGTGTGTTTGTTTGTTTAATAGTGTACACTGTGGCGGGTAACTACCATATTGCTTTTCTACCTTATTTTGTACAGCCTGTGTCTAGCTAATGGGTGCAAGTGTTTACAAAACGCATGTGCTCCTAATACATCATAGCTGAGTAGAGTTATTGAACACGTTATAAATCTTTGCATTGAAGAGTAACTGTGTCCAGATGACAGTTGATGACTTGTGACCAGTATGTTCCACACAAGTTTTTTGGTTCTGCAGAAAACGTATCTAACAGGGCAAAGATTCTACATAGTAGATACTACGGGCCTGATTTAAATATTGCCGGACTGGTTAGTCTTTCACAACGGTGACAGATACACCATCCGCCAAAATACAAATCCCATAGGATATAATGGAAATTATATTTCGGCGGACGGGATATCTGTCACTGTTGTGACGGAGTAACCCATCCACCGAAATCTAAATCAGGTCCTAAGTATTGTAAGCAGGCTTGAGTTAATAGACAGAATCGTCTCTGTATAACAAATTCTACATAGCATAGAAGACTGTGTGCACCAGGTACTAACCTATGTACATGCGCTTTTTTTGCTTCAGAAGATGGGCTATCTGTAAAGCTGTCACAAAAATATAAGGGCTGCAGGTAGTATGATCTTTAGCACCTTTAGACCTTGGTTATTTTAAGCGAATAGTGTCTTTTTTGACAAGTGTTTCATAGAGTGTACACTGTTGTTACCAGATACTTTTTAATACTCTGTGGTGTATTTGTCATGAGATTTGTACTGTCTGCAAACAGGGTGGTACAGAGTAAACTCTTTCCATAGAATATACACTGTTTACAGTACCCACTTTTCTACTATTATCAACTTCATTTTTTAATGTAGGTTGGTGACTGTGAGAGGTTTGATACAGATAAAAGCTGTCCGTAGTAGGGGATTCAATTTGGAACAGATGTTGAGTATCTTGAGGAGCTTGGCTTTCTCTGAACAGTTATATACATATTGAAGACCATGTGCAATGAGGGTTTCCCATATATCTGTGGTGTATTGTTAATGTGTACTAAGCTACCCGTGAAGTGTATGGTATTGGGTCAATGTTGCACATGACACATGCTTGCTAGACCTAAGGGAGTTGTATCTGTGATGGCATTAATGAGGCTTCATATAATTCTGAGCTACTTTGTACTTACTTTCAGACCTCTAATGCCATACTAGTTTATAGAGAAATGTGTACAAAAGACGCTTGGATGATGTCATCAGTGTTGTCAGGAATGATGTCATTTGAGATGTCATCGGTGATGTCATTGAACATGTCATAAGTGATGCAATATGTGAGCCCATAAGCAGTGCATGTCGAAGGCACAAATTATAGTTAGAATTTCTGTGGTATTTCTAGTTCAAAACCTTAATGTTGTCACTGATATATCCACCTAACTATAACGTTACTTTAACCTTTGTTTTATTCAGTGAATATATATATATATATATATATACACACGCTTACCGGAAAAAACAAAGGTTTTATATATATATATATATAAAACCTTTATTGGTTAATATTGTATCTCCTGGTCTGGGGTATTACTGTTGTATTCCTCTTAGGGTGTCCGTATATAGGTTTTCCTGTATCATGTCCTTATATAGGCACAATTCGCCCTGCCCTTATATAGGCATACAATCCCAGTCCTTATTTAGGCATTAAACCGTGCACTCCAAATACAGGCATGGTCTCCGACATCCGTCCACCCTAACGTCACAACGAGTTCTTGAAGAACAGACCCTTAGGCTTCGGCAGTTTCCCTAGCACAGGACTATTGATTTCTTCAAGGACTCATCTATTATGCATGAACCGTTATACCTTAGGGGTTCATTCATGACGTCTTCCGCTGTCCGATTCACGTCAATGCTAACATTATGAGGTACCTCTCAGGTATAAATATACCTTCCCTAGCCCTTGTAAACCAGAGGAGACCTCGACTTCAGAGGAGCCCGTTTCCCGGCCTGACGCACTGAGAAGACGCTGTCATCCCTGCACGCAGAGAGTCCAGCTTCCTGTGATCTGACTTCCCTTGCGGGGTGTTGGAGTTCGAGTCTGGCAAGAGATTCCCACCTCTCTCATTCTTAAGGTATGGAGCTGACTAGAACCTAGAGGGACTCTTGGCATACTAGACTCCTTGGCATACTAGGCATACTAGGCGTAACATACTCTTAGTATACCATAGTGAGGAATACTTCACCTACTTCATACCTCTCCCTACACCTAGGTTAGGTTAGGTACATTGGGGTAGAACTAGCTTAGAAACGCATCGTATGAGTACTCGCATTTTTAGCTCATGTTATTTATGTATGTGAATATACGCTAAAAGATAATGCTAACGCAGTACTATTTATTTCTACTGCTTACGCTGTACATTATTTATCTTGCATACTGTCTTGTGATCGTAACAGCACATATCACCTACACGAGAAACAAGACTGTTCAATAAATCCTTTTATTGAAACGCCCATCTATTCTTTCTGTGTAACTTTGAGGAAAACTAAGCATGCACGATTGAGCTGAGTGAAACGGTTATCTATTGTTTCCACGACTCTGGGACACGTTCTGATTCTAAAGGGAAACAAAGTTGTCATGTTTTGCGGCTGCCAGAAACTACTCCCTTCTTGTTTGTCAAGGAGTTTCTAGTGGCCTCTGAGCTAGCTGGCACAAGTAATTAAGTTTAATATACTCGATAAGGACATACCGACCTCAGTCCTATGTCAAGCCTATAGGGTATATTATTCCAATGCGCAGAGCCTATTAGGGAAATAGGAGCTACACTACATGGCGCCCAACGGTTTGGTAAGGCGGTAATTTAACGCTAGATACTGAGTAACTCAGCTGTGATTTTTCTCTCAGAGACCCCTACCCATATACTCCAAAAGACGTCTGGAGTGGGCAGGGTTAAGTATCCACCACGGCTACATAGGGAAACACCCTATATATTGGCTGTTTGGTTTGCTCAACGTTTAAGGATACAGTGTTCCAAAATATTGTGCACCTTATCTGTTTCCTTGAAACTTGTTTTACATTTTTCAAAAAACAAAATGCCTGACACCGACAACAGTGTAGCTGCGGCTGAACCAGTCGTAACAGCTTTTAACATTACAGGTTTAAATGAAACCGAGGAGGGTGTTATAGACATCCCTCCAAACTTAAGAAGAGCCATCACTCTAAAACTCATAAAACACGGCCTACCACCAAGAGGCGGTAGAGCAGTTTTCGTGATAGAGGCACACGAATCCTTTCAGACAGAGGTATTCTATTCATGGACAATATTTCCTGAATCCAATTCAGTAACACACATGTTTCACTTCTACAAAGAAGATGATCCACCAGAGGAATATATTCCTTTCGAGGATATTGAAATTCCATTAACATACCAGGAGCATCAGCTCTGGTTTAAAGGCGCCCTAAAACATCACAAAAACATTACCAGGCTCGGTCCACTAGGTAGACCAGGAGCAACATGGCCGATTCTAGCCGGCTACACACCTCATCCTGACATTGAGGAAATGTCAGACGAGGAATTACTTACTCAACTTACAGAGTTAATAAAAATCTACAGACAATTGGTCCAATATGTCATGCGGACTTTCACAGTCCAACCACCATTAACACTTCCAAATCAAACTCCTCAATCGGGGAATACACTAAAAATTACACCACAGACTCTATACGCAGTCATGGGTAAAATGCCCACAAAACGTGAGCAAATTCCATTCTGGATAGCTCAAAAAATTACTCAAATAGAAGCAGTATTTCCAAATACTAGCCCGTATGAGAAACACAGAATCCTACAATCAGTTTACCAATGGGGATCACACCACAACTGGAAGACTGTACCACTTGGGGCTCAGTCTTTGCTGCCATCTATACTAAAACACATGGTATTCCATCAATTGCGGTAATACCTGATGTCCTGAAACAAATTCAAAACGAATACGGGGCAGAGCCTGCTCTGAATTTAGGTATGAAATTACTGAAAATTTTTGACCAGGTCTCAACAATAATATTATCTAATATTAAAGGGGAGGCAGCAGCAGTGGCGATCCGCCAACGATTAAGAGAATTCGATGTTACAGAACATCAAACTGAACTACCCAGAATAATTGAACAATCCTATGCAGAATTAGGCAGAGATAGTTTGGGTGGAAGACCACTAAAACCAAAACTATCTGAGAATCCTGAAAAGGACTCTATTAAACAAACTCCTACATCTTCTAAAAAGAAGTGGGAAACTAATAAACAAAATTCAAATGAGAAACGTTCTCAATCCCGAGGTAGGTCTCCTCAAAAGGAGCCCTCTGAAAGGAGGTATAACCTCAGGAATAGGGATAATTTGAGAAAACCTGACAGGTATCAAGATACTGATACACGTTCCTCTCGTACCTTTCAGATCTTGTCACGGACTTCGGAAAGAAGAGGACGGTCAGAAAATAGAGAAGAACGCGTGAAATCCAAAGAAGATAAACACGCTCCAAAAAATAAAACAAAACCTCAATTCTCCAAAAAGAAAGTAGCAGGTCTAAAAATCAGACATGCCGAGAATACTGAGAACACAACTCAAGAACGGAGAATGGGCTCAGACAATGCTGGACAGTGCAGCAGAAGTCACAATAGTTCGCCAGAACCTGAAGGAACTTCTGGAGATAGTGGACTTGAATGAGTACATTACAGTTGAGACTGTAGACACCAGGGTTAGTACTCCACAAAGGTTATATGAAATAACACTCCGAATGGAGGGAGACATACGTAGACAGGTGAAAGCACTCTTTTGGGAAAAACTTTCAAGGGGCTATGACATACTTCTAGCAGAAAAAGACTGGTCACCACAATTTGTCAGGGAGTGCCCACATGGCGAGGACATTATTATGCCTGCCTTCTCTAACCATATTCCAATTCATTTAAAAAACACATATGCCAGGAAATGGGCAGTAGCCCAGGACCCAGCATTATATAAAAATCATGTAGGATGGGATGAGGACTCACCTCACCATAAAATAAATCTGAAACATGAACCAACTGCACAAAGGCAGTACCCAATAAAGCAAAAAGCTAAAAAACAGGTCAGGGAGATCTTAGATCAACTTGAATACCAAGGGGTGATTGAAACATGCACCTCCTCAATGAACAATCCTTTGTTTCCTGTCTCCAAACCAGACAACACCTATCGTCTAGTTTTGGATTACAGACATTTAAACACTTGTTCTAAAACATTTGCAGTGCAAAATGCACATAGCACAGCATTAATGAATAACATTGTGCGTAAAAAATATAAAACCACATTAGATATCTCAAATGGTTTCTTTTGTCAAAACATAGCACCTGAAAGCAGGTACTTAACAGCATTCTCCATAATGGGGACCCAGAGTCAATTTTGTCGACTCCCACAAGGGTTCAAGAACAGCCCGGGGTTATTCTCAGTGAGAGTAACGGAGTTACTACAAATTTATGACAATGAGGCATTGTCCTATGTCGATGACATCTATCTGACGGATGATGACCTGGACAAACACTTGAACAAGGTAAGCACCATTATATTGGGCTTCGCCTCTGAGGGCTACAAGTTCAACTTTAAAAAGTCCAGAATTGCCCATCTCAATGTCCTGTTTCTAGGATATGAGCTTTCAAGTGAAGGCCAGAGCTTGGCAGCTAACTCTTTAGAAAAGTGTGCGCTGCTCCAACCTCCAAAAACGCAAAAAAACTTACAATCCATCCTGGGTTTCCTAAATTTTGGAAGAACATACATTCTAAATTATGCGGAAAGGGTTAAACCTCTCTACGCATTAATCAAACCTGATTTTTCAATCAAAAATTGGACACAAGAACACACAGAAATCTTGCGTTCACTACAAGCTAACATGTTAGCAACAAATCACTTACAAACACGCGTAAGTCAACGCAACCTGGTGATCCGAATAATTTCGGATCAATGCGGATTCACCTACTTAACATTTAATGAGGGTGAAAAAATACCAATCGCATACAAATCCCATTTGTATACACAAGCGGAAATGCGCTTCACTTCAACTGAAAAAATTCTGACAGCAGTTCAAACCGCTGTAGCAAAAGAAAGAGCCCTAGCCCAAGGGAAACGCATTATTGTCGTTACCCAAGTACCTGCTTTAGAAGCGGTCACAAAAGCAAGCATTCCAAATGCTAAAGCATTACATCCAAGATGGATACAATGGGTTAATTCACTTGCTGCAACAGATGTTGAATATGTTTTGGTCCTGATTTAAAAACACAAGCATTCCTGCAATATGAACAAGAATGTCCTCTGCCCACTGAAATTCTGCCTCTCGATCAGTACGAATTCATAATTTACACTGACGGATCTGCACAACCCGCAACAGGGGGTAAGCAAGCTTACAGTGCAGCATGTGCAATCGTTAAAGGTCGCATGCGAGATGGCATCTTCAGACCTATGGTCACAAAAACTCAGGGGCATATTAGCAAGGGCACTATCGCCGCTTTAGCGGCACTTTTTGCCGCTAAAGCGGCGATATTTATATCGCTCTATCAGCAAACTGTCTCTAACAGCAGTTAGCGACAGTTTGCGGGCATTAACGCCCGTTTTACCGCTTTGCATGTCAGCGATATTTATCGCTAATGACATGCAAAGTGGGCGTTCCCGACGAACAAACCTGGGAAACACTCGCTAACAGGCCTATCGCCTATTAGCAAGGTGGCCATGGCCCCAGTTAGCAACGTGAAAAGTCGCGCTAACCGGGTCATCGCCATTTATTTAATACCTGCAATTAGCAGGTGTTAGCCATACCTAACATGGGGGTGGATTATGCTGATACGACCACAGGGTCGTATCAGCAAGGTGTTCACCCTTCTCCATGCAACATCGCTGGTTTTTCAGCGATGTTGGCTCATTCCCCGCTATCGCTGGAATATTCATCGCCATAGCGCTAATCGTTGCTAATACAGCGTTAGCGTGGCGATATATTCCAGCGATAGCCGGCGATAAAAAAAATCACGCTAAGCAGGGTTAGCGATGATTATCGCCTCTTCTTGCTAATATGCCCCTCAATCTCTAGGAGATTGTACAGCTCAGCGAGCTGAACTACAAGCATTCAAACTGGCACTTGAAAGTACAGATCGAGAATTCCCCACACTAATAGTGTGCGATTCCTTTTACTGTGTTCAGTCATATAATTAATATATGCAAAACTGGCTTGAAAATGGATTCAAAGATGCGAAAGGTGGCACAATAAAGCATAAAACGCTTTGGGAACGAGTAGTTCAGTTGAAAAACGAACTACCAAAGGCTCACGTGATCCACACACTGAGTCATCAACGTGATGGCGTTCACGTTGCAGGAATTCATTGGCTGACGAAGCCGCAAGGGGGCTGTTCAGACGGCTTCCGTAGCTGCGATCACTCGTTCAAAAACGAGAATAGACAGTGAGATAATGTTGGCTGTCAATGCTACAAGCAAAGGCAGTGGTGCAGCGTTACCAAAAAAGTTTCCACTCAAGTACTCTTATGTAATTGATGCGAACAACGTTCCTTTTGCTCGAATCCCTGGAGTGGGGGATAGGGTAATTCCAAACATGGAACGTAGAGCAGCTTGGAGTTATGAAACACATTTGGGGGAGGGTCTGTCACATCAAGGGATCTCTAAAACAATATTGACATTAAAAGAGATGTACTGGTGGCCTGGGATGAATACAGAAATACACATATTCATCAATAACTGCATAGACTGTAAATTACAGCGAGAAAGCCACCAGACACCGTGCTACGAATGTAGCTGCCCTGCACAGACACCATTATTAGACAGCATTAGACTATCTATGCCCAGGCGTCCTCATGGACAAGTGCAATCCCACAAATACTAAATCAAGGTTCCTATGGATATGGCCTCAGGGCTCGGCTGACGCTCGAACTGTTATAAAAGATTTGCGAGTCTTTATCGGCACATACGCAATAGGCACGCTACATTCTGACCAGGGCCCTGCGTTTAGCTCTCGGGCTTACAAAGAAGCCATGGCCAGTCTGGGCGCTGCATTGCGGTACTCCTCTCCACTCCATCCTGAGGGAAATTCGGTTGTGGAAAGAAAAAACCGGGACATAAAGCAGTCTATAACAGCTAGGGTATTAGGTTCGGGTGATGGGTGGGTCAAACATCTTTATGGGGTCCAACGCTCATTAAATAACTTGCCAAGAAGTTCTCTAGGGGGGGTCACTCCATATGAGGTCCTATTTGGGACAAGAATGTGGGTACCAGACCTCGATCACGTAGGCACAGTGGTGGAAAATAAACCCTTTGATATCAAAGATTGTTTGGCTGTTTTACAGGACTTAAACAAATTAAGAACGAAACAAAGCAACGTGTTCCTGCAGCCAACCACCACTGCGGAAAAACCGGCGGTCCCAGCAAGGCCTGTCTGGATTCCAAAAGTTGGGGATCTAGTCAGAGAAAAGATTGCGGACAAGAAGGAATTTGGACCTTCTTACAGACAACCAGTACCTGAACAAGAACAGTACTACTGCCGCCCCTTGCTGGAAAAAAGGAGAAAAGATTTGTGTCCATCGACCTCATCAAACCACAGTATGTGGCCAATACTAAATAGTAGGCCTCGTGGACTCCGACCTAGTAGCAGACGCACTCCTCTCGCTACTATCCAAGAGGTTCAGACTGAAAGACTGATAACCATCGAGACTTCAGCAGTAACAGATGAAGGACTAAGCAACAATGCAATGGAACTCATCCCTCTTGAAAATCAAGTAACAGTTCGTCCAAATACACCTGTCTACACCAATGTAACAAGTGATCAACTGGTTCCAGCGATTTCTACAAATCCTGATGCAATTTCAACAATTGACAGAACTGCTTCTGGCTATTTCATTAACTTTGATACATTCTCAGAAGATCCGAGTGAACCTGAAACGACGCCAGCATCATTAACATTCAAGCAGCAAGTACAAGACTTTCTTCACTTTCTGAAAAAAACTTATCTGGTTTCACCATGGATTGAACTCTGGATTATTTCTGGAATATTTGTTTTCCTCCTTTGGCTAGCTTTGGTTATGACTATGAGTGTGTTTATAAATGGCAGATACATCCATGTGAACACTGAAAGAAAAGATGTGAACTTACTTTTGAAACCACATAAATCTTCCCATCGTGAAGCAAGAGACTTGTCAGCAGTGAACATCACAGACGTTCCTATACAGGATGGTATAGTGTGGGACAAAACAGATTTTGATATCTTCGGCCCAACGGAACAATTGAACATTCCACATTTGTTTAAAATTTCACTAAGTGATTTTATTTCGTCCAGTACCTATTCTGATGATTGGGACTTTGAGACTGTTAATGACATAATGTTTGACCTAGAAAAATCTGCTGCATTTTCTAAAAATGACTATTTAGAGGGTTCATCAGACTGTATTAACAGCTGTATTGCTATAACCATTATGGTCATCATTATTTGCATAAATCTGCATACCCTAGAAATGTGTTTATGTTTACCCAATGGGAGCATTGTCCTACACCACCAAAAGGTAGTTCAAAAACATTTGTTAATAAGTTTCCATATTTTTCAGGTTACAATACATCTGATCCAGAAACGTTTTACTATAAAAATGTAAACAAAACAGGACTGAAAATTATGTTAACAAATACAAAACAGATTTACTCTGCAGCATTTATTGCCCAAATGTCTATACAGGGTTTCGACTTTTGGAAAGACACAATAGACACAAAAACTGTCTGGGGTACTAAAGAATGGCAAGTGCAGGGGATAGAAGCTTTATTTAGAGCCTGCATCATCCCTGAACAAATAATGTTTTTGAATGAAACTGTCCAACAAACATCTTGTCTTGGACTAGCCAAGATCAAAGAGATGAAAACACCTTTCTGTACCAACACCTGCAAGTGATAACAATACACAGGCAGCGGTTACAGTTGACAAAATACTACAACTCAACAGATCTAATCCTGATTGGAGAAAATGGTTGATCTGGCCCACAGACACGAACAACTGTCAGGAAAGATTCCTGAATAAAACTCAGGGCTTTACTATTCATAGGCCAGACCCAAGATACGTCCAAAGACAGCATTGGGGGGTAGTAACAACATACAGTGTAGGAAAATTATGCATCGATTGGCTATAAAAATCTACACTTAAGGATGTGAAACACACTTATCCTTACTTAAAGAAGACGCAGACCTTAGGGAATTCTTGCTTGGACCAAGAAAACCGCGTCAAAAACGTTTCATATATGCCGGCATTTATGCTGCCTATAATGAAGCATGGAAAGTGTCACAGATGGAGGCCGCAGAACGAATACGTGAACTTGATCGTATTAATTTAGAGAAAACACTCTCTGTGGTCGACAATGGGTTAACAACTTTGTCCTCCAGAATATATTCATTGGACGGCATTGTATCCTCTGCTATCGACATACTGGAACAAGATTTGGCGATGTTACAAGGCCAATCTCAATTACGTTCTATTGTGTTATTAAGCTGGACGCTGCAATCTTTGCGTGTGGGCTATGTGCCTTGGCGTTTTATTAACACAACGGCTCTGTTTGCAGAATACAATCTAACTGATAAACAGATCGAACTGGCACAAAGAGGAGCAAAGTATACAGTGCTGGGCATTGAAAAACTGGAAAAGTTACCATTCACAGTGGCAGAAAAACCAGCTACAGAATGGCTTATTCATGGCAAAATCACACTACCTGTGACTACTTTTCAGTTTCATTATTGCCTCAAACAAATGCAAGAGGCAAATATGAAAGGTTGGATAAGGAATACATTACGACATCTTGGAATTTACCATACACATATAGATGTTGGAGTGGGGATCGTGAAGTGTTTCTGAGCGGTACACACTGTAAAAATGCACTGAGCGGTTCACTAATATGTCAGGACATTTCTTTACACGGGGCTTGTAATGGTTCTGTGGCAAATTTGTCTTGCCACCAGCAGGGTACACCAGCTGCTGTGATTAATCCAACGTTTGGACAACTTTCTAATGGGAGTTACCTCATGTTGAATGATCAGAGTTGCTGCGGCATGTTGCCAGGCATCCCATATCTAGTAACGGTCAACTCCAGGGTCACTTGCTGTATGCAAGTATTGTTTGCCCCAATAGACACAGTCAGGGAGTCGCCTTTGTGGCCTTCGCTGAACGTCTCTTTTATAAGATTTGATACTTTAAGCAGAATGAAAGCCATGCTTTTACAACAAACAGTGCCTTTGACCTCGGCCAAAGAAACCTATGATCTACAAATTGCAAGGACTTCGGCTGAGATACAAACTTTAATACGTACAAACTGCCCTATACATTTCGTAGAAATGATAGGACGTATCTTTAACATGTCTGATACAAGCGGAATTGTACATGTATTTAAGAGCATCTGTTCCGGACTGTTAGCACCTTTCCAGGCAGTCCTCGGAATCATCCCAAACTTTGCACATTCGGTGTTTGGTGGCATACCATTAATTCTAGCACTTGTTGCCGGAATTCTATTTCTCTTCCTGCTATTACGCTATGGCCAGCCTATTCGCAGACATCACTCCGAGCGAAGTGGAGAGAGCTCTCCTTGAACGAAAGTGCCGTGAGCGAATAGTACAGCTTTTGGGCATGAATCGTCTACGGGAACTTAATACCACGTGGTTCCTGTCATTCAGACCAATCTGGCAAGATTGCATCTTACCTGTTCTACGATGCCTGCTATGCGGTGAAGAATGCGTGTTGGACACCTGTCTAACATTTCCATCAGCTACGCCAACGGATATCGATACTCTGCTGGACCCGATAACGGCCCATGCTCTGTGTTGTCCCCAGAGGCTACCAATCCTGATGACGGCATTCATTGAGATCTCACAGACGCTTCCGGCTGCTGCAGAGGTACGAGATGGATCTACAGGCACACAGGTAACAACGGACGCAAACATTGCTGCGGCATCCTATGCTGAAAGCGATGCTTCACATCTCTGTGCAATTAATCTAATCACGAGGTGTTCCGAATGTCACCAACTACAGTGGACGATATTTTGTCTACAGAAATAGATGATCTCATGTTTACACCAGACCCATACACTGACTCTGATTCAGCCCACAGTGTTCCAGAGATGCAGTAACAATTTGGCCTTCATATTTCAAAAACTTGGAACTCTTCCCATATTGAACTTTTTTCCGTTTTTTCAAATTTAATGGCAAATCAATCTGCTTGAAGTAGAACTATTCTTATAGTACGGACTTCGCGGTACTTCCACAGACACTTAGTCATCTGGTTAGTCTAAAAAGTTCATTAATTTCCATTACATGAAATGACTTTGATTTTGAACAACTTATCGATAATTTTTTTGTCACATATAATTATTACTGCTTATTTCATTCCAATTGCATTTTATTTTCAAATATATGCCTGAAATAAGAAGCAATGCTTAAAATGTACAGTACTTTTTGCATTCTAATAGGTTTTTTAAATGCTTTTAAGAAATGTTTTAGCAATATGTGGTACTCCATTTTATCTTTAGCATTTTAAATGTTTAGCATTTATATTACTATCGTACACACGAAAGTGGAGTGGGTGTTGTATTCCTCTTAGGGTGTCCGTATATAGGTTTTCCTGTATCATGTCCTTATATAGGCACAATTCGCCCTGCCCTTATATAGGCATAAAATCCCAGTCCTTATTTAGGCATTAAACCGTGCACTCCAAATACAGGCATGGTCTCCGACATCCGTCCACCCTAACGTCACAACGAGTTCTTGAAGAACAGACCCTTAGGCCTCGGGAGTTTCCTAGCACAGGACTATTGATTTCTTCAAGGACTCATCTATTATGCATGAACCGTTATACCTTAGGGGTTCATTCATGACGTCTTCCGCTGTCCGATTCACGTCAATGCTAACATTATGAGGTACCTCTCAGGTATAAATATACCTTCCCTAGCCCTTGTAAACCAGAGGAGACCTCGACTTCAGAGGAGCCCGTTTCCCGGCCTGACGCACTGAGAAGACGCTGTCATCCCTGCACGCAGAGAGTCCAGCTTCCAGTGATCTGACTTCCCTTGCGGGGTGTTGGAGTTCGAGTCTGGCAAAAGATTCCCACCTCTCTCATTCTTAAGGTATGGAGCTGACTAGAACCTAGAGGGACTCTTGGCATACTAGACTCTTGGCATACTAGGCGTAACATACTCTTAGTATACCATAGTGAGGAATACTTCATCTACTTCATACCTCTCCCTACACCTAGGTTAGGTTATGTACATTGGGGTAGAACTAGCTTAGAAACGCATCGTATGAGTACTCTCATTTTTAGCTCATGTTATTTATGTATGTGAATATACGCTAAAAGATAATGCTAACCCCGTACTATTTATTTCTACTGCTTACGATGTACATTATTTATCTTGCATACTGTCTTGTGATCGTAACAGCACATATCACCTACACGAGAAACAAGACTGTTCAATAAATCCTTTTATCGAAACGCCCGTCTATTCTTTCTGTGTAACTTTGAGGAAAACTAAGCATGCACGATTGAGCTGAGTGAAACGGTTATCTATTGTTTCCACGACTCTGGGACACGTTCTGATTCTAAAGGGAAACAAAGTTGTCATGTTTTGCGGCTGCCAGAAACTACTCCCTTCTTGTTTGTCAAGGAGTTTCTAGTGGCCTCTGAGCTAGCTGGCACAAGTAATTAAGTTTAATATACTCGATAGGGACATACCGACCTCAGTCCTATGTCAAGCCTATAGGGTATATTATTCCAATGCGCAGAGCCTATTAGGGAAATAGGAGCTACACTACATTACAAAGGCAGTTTACTGTTTACTGATATATATATATCAAGGAGACTTGCTCTCCGAAACACGTTGAGTTGCACTGTCAGAAATAAACCTGCTTAAAAGCATTTGGGGCCATGGTTTGTTGTTTTATGAAGAAGACGACGTGTGTGTTGGATATATATATATATACATATATATATATATACATACATACATACATACTGCAGGCACATAGATTGTGGAATATGAAGTAAAAAATGATTTTAAACCCCAGCTTTGTTTCATGGTTTAGTGTGATGTATGGTTAAAAGATCCAACACGTTTCGACAGAACAGAAGTTGGATGTGTTGCGCTTGATGTGGCTATAGGTGTAAAATGCACAAAGCTGTAATGAAGATCAAAGGTTCATTAATCAGCAATGACACCTGGATGCGTTTATGAGGAGCAATGGAATTAATCAAGCTGTGCTAGATAATTTTCACCTGCTCTTCTTCTGTAATATCTTCAATGGGTTATCGCTCTTTGAGTCTCCCTCAGCATCAGCAAGGATCCCAGAGCATTACAAGTTTTAAAATAAAATATCATCCTATGCTAAGCACTCTGTAAACATGCAGCACGCGAAACATTCCCAATTTGTTGCGGTGAGCTGAGAATCTGTGGACACACCTTTTATCGAGACACTCTTCTTTGCTCTATTTCAAAGAACATAATTATTTTTCAAAGTGTTTTTGAGGACAGTATGAATTTTTATAGAAATTAGGTAGACTTTATGGTTTTATTCCTGCTTGAGAAGAAGTTATTATTTTAAGGGTGAGTAAAATATAAAGTTAAACAATAAATAAGACCTGCATAACTTTAGTCCTCACAGCTGAATCCCTTCTGACCCTCTTGTAAGAATTTTGTCAAGTAATTATGACCCAGTGAGTAAGTAATTGTTTATTTGCATGATTAATAAAAACTGTTGCAATAGTTTGGATAAAAGAAATATTAAAATTACTGATACAAGGTTAAGATTTGTGGAATAATCAAGTTCTTCCAAGGTTACAGTGGCAATAAGATACATAGAAGAAATATTAAAATTAGTGGTGCAAAGTAAAACATTTGTAGAGTAATCAGGGTGTTACAAAATTACAATCCTGTGTGTCATCTGCCAATAGCTGGTTGTGCCAGCCTCCAGATCCCAGTCATTAGAAGTAAGAGTGGCGGCGTGATATGTGCAAAATAGCAATAGTTGAACTTGCAGGTCCAGCTTCTGTAATTAAAGTACAGACTTGGGGATTGCAGAGATTCATAGTTTGGGTTGTAACTGGATTAGATTTTTTCTTCTTTTGGGATGAGCCTTCCTTGGGAATCATTGCTGAGTTAGTGTTTGTGTTTGCTTGGGTAGCCCCAGTCTCGAATGTTCTTCCTGTAGCTTGCTCAGTCCTTCCACTGTGTTGCAAATTGTTGTTTTATTTTATCTTTGTTTCTGCTATACTCAGGAACTTCACCAGGCGGCAGCTCAGCTAGGCATCCTCTCCGGAGAAGCTTGTTTTCACTGCTTGTTTGCATGAACGTATTGTTTTGCTATTGAAGAGTGGTCTAAGTAATGCTGTGCATTCACTTAGTAGCTCCCTGCATATGCATAGCAAGTGTGGAATGGCTTCCATTCTCTCCCCGCAGAGTCAGCAGGTTGCTGGAGACAAGGGGTGTAGCCACAGTGGTAAATGAAGTGCGAAGGGTAGTAAATCTAGGTGGAGCCTCAGGAATTTCTCCTTGGAGGCTTTGGAGAAGCCAATGCTCAGATACGGTTGAGGCATGGCCGTAGTATAACTCTGTATAGTTAACCAGCCATGCACCCTCCCTGAAAATGTTGCTCCATCGGGGAGACTCTTTTTGTTGACTAGCTTTTTAAAACTCTCGTGTGACACTGATGTCTCCCAGAGGCCTTGTAGGCCTAGTTGCTCTAATAAGTCTTCCAGGTAACGTCTAGCGAGGCCCGACTAGCAGCTCTTTCCATAGGTGGGCGTTTAAGGTCCCTGGTTCACCCTTTTTAATCTTGTGCCAACTTTTGATATATGCTCCTTTACAGGCCAGCTCTTGCCTCTGAATCCCGAATTCTAGTTGCAGTTGTGTGGGGGATGTGTATCTGGGTAGACCAAAGATCATTTGTAATGCTCTCGACATTGTGCCATCCAGTGTGTCTGTATCTGTCCCTCTCATAGCCTCGCTTCCATAGGTGATAGACGGTATAAGTTTTGCCTTTATCACCTGAGTCAGTGAGGAGAAGCTTCTGCCAGCGATCTTGTTATGACCCAGTGGACACTTGGCCACGATGGCCTTATCTCGATATTGCTTTTAAATGATTGTTGGGGAGTCCTCCCTATGAGGACCACACAATCGTACCTCTCCAGAGTTGCTAGCACTAGTCACACTCTAATGCATGTGAAACTGAGTTTAGTCTTTTCTTGCACTGCTGTCTATGAAGTAAATACCAGTAAAACAAAGAGGAGGGAATTTCGTTGATTTTAGGGAGAAGGAAAGCTTGTTGGGAACATAATGTACACCCTTCCTCTTTGGTAAGGAATAACATTTATATGCTTAGAGGACTATTGTAGCCTGGAGGGTGGTCTCAGAACATAATAAGTAACTGAATAACAATATTCATGAAAGACTATTGTAGCCTGCAAGGTAGCCTTTTAACATGATAAGTAACTCAACTTTTTTCTGTTCTCTTTTATTGAGTGTGTATGCCAGTTCTGATTCTGTCAGGAATTTGAGGATTTGCAGCTAGGTTCTTTATTGTTGGAATGCTTATTGGAACTGGCAGGTCTTCAGATTCGTCTTGAACGTGGGGTGGGTACTCGATGTCTGTAAACTAAGTTGACAGGGCTTTCCTAAACATTGGGCCAGATACAGTCATTTTCTGTCTCCAAATTCTGATTTCTAAGTGGTTGGAATAACAACAAGATTGTATTGGTTGGGTCAGAGAGTCTTGGTTGGGTGCTGTCTTTGGAGGCATGCTTGGATATAGGTTGGGCCATTATTGCAAATTGCAGTGGGAGGTTCTTTTGAGCTTGAATTGGATGTGTACATCCTCTAGGAGCCCATGGGGCATCTTAGAGCTGGTTGGATATGGGCCCAAGGTGAACATTAGGCTGATGGTTATAGCTTGCACTTGGAGGATCTGTAGCTAGGAGGGCTCTATTGAAATAAGTAAATTCCTTCAAGATGGGAGTAGTATAGATATTTCTGCTATAATAAAGAACTGGTACTGTCATCTGTTTTGCTCTTTTGCTTTTTCAAAATTCCTGAGGGTCCTAGTTTTGGAGATGTTTTGACTACCAGTTTAAGATCCTCTCTCTCACCTTAAACCTCCATGACCTTCAGAAAAACTAGAAATGATGCACACAGCTTTGAATCATTTCGTACTAGACTCAATGAGTGGGATGTGTATCTTTAAAGTGTTTCTTTGAACCACTCATCCAGGTTGTTGTCATACCTAGGTCTGTGAATCCAGTACTACGATAAAATATTCAACTCCATTTCCAACATACTCTGGGTGCATGCTTGGTTATTGAAAGTATGGCACTGTAGTTTGTCGCACAAGGTGTTGAACAAGAGTTCTCAGTCACATAGTTGCCTGCTAGAGTTTATAGATAACCAGGTGCATGAAAATCTCTTCATGAAGCAGTATAAATAATATTTAATCCTCAATCTAACCTACACTGAAGGTTCAGAATTGACTTCTACTTTTGATATGAATGTGATGTACACGGGCACAATCAGGGATATTCTTTGCATTTTTTTGATTTCTGCATGCAGCCCTTGCAGGCGTACTTTAGTTCAGCATTTAGGCAATGCCTCTCTCCCTTCTTAATCCCCAGGTGGTATTTCAATTTAGCCCTGATGCATTCCAAGTCGAATGGTTATATTCTGGTAGCTTGAAACCATTGTGGAAAATGCTTTTCTTAGTAGCTACTACATTGACATGATGGGACTGTGTGTGCTCCACATCTCAAGTTGGGTCAGTGAGTTAGGGCCAGATGTATGGAAGCATTTAGCATTTCATAACGGACTGAATCGCTATTTTGGGCCTTAAAGAAATGCTAAATGGCCTTTCCATATGTACAGAGGCCGTTTAGGAATCGCATTTTGCGATAACCAAATAGGAAATCGCAAATAGGGATTTCCTAAGCACATGTACAAAGATTTACCTAAATGCGAAATGGGCATTTAGGAAATGCAATTATAATCGACTCCAAGTCAATGGTACCCATGTCCAATTTAAAAAAACACTCCAAAATGCTTTTTTTTTTAAAGTGCACTAAAGCTCACCCATGCCCCCAGGGCATGTGTGTGCTTTACATGTGCACCACTTTTTTTGGGGTGCATCAAGGGGGGGGGAGGGGGCTTAGGCCGATAGTCACCCTTGCTTTAGAATTTCTTAATTTGCATATTCCAAAACTGGATTTCGCAAATTATGAAATGCAAAACCACTCGTACCTATGGGCCTTTAGGAATGAATAGTTTATTTCCTAAATAGCGATTTCCTAATTGCAATCCTACAGAGTAGGAATCACTATTAGAAAATCGCTATTTAGGAAAGAGTAGGAATCGCTATTAGGAAATCGCTATTTTTGTACATCCCTTTTTGCATTTCCTAAATAGCGTTTTCTTAGGATTCGCTATTTAGGAAATGCAAAATTGGAATTTCGTACATCTGGCCCTTAGTGTGTTGCTGCTCACATCTTTGTGTGTGCCCTGCAGGTCAAAAGTTTGGATCCACCCAAGAGCAACTCAGTTCCTTCCAAGGACAATAAAATGAATACCAATAGATTCAGTAATGCTCTAAAGAACTAAAGTTCTTTAGAGCATTTAAAAATGCCAAACTACACTATTGTCAACTGTCTAAACAAGCATTGGCAAAGTCAAAAGGGCTGACTTTAATGTGACAAGGCATACAAAGCAAGCATGCAGAAATGCATTTATAAGCAAGAACACATTAAAGCTAGATCTATCTTCTTATGGTGGCAGTGCTGGTATTGCTGGTGGTGATATTTTCGGTACTGTGGTATTGGCGGTGGTAGTAGTATTAGTGGCATATATATGGTGTTATTAGTATTGTGGTGGTAGTATTGGCACCAATGATGGTGTGGTGTTGGTGATGGTGGTATTGCTGGACATAGTTTTGGTGGTGGTGGTGTTATTTGTTGGATTGCTGGCATTGGTGGTAGAATTCCTGGTGGTGGTACTGGTCTTTGTGGTGTTATTTATGATGGTAGTAATGTTGTTGGTGGGGAAATTGGTATTGGTGTACCAATGTGGTGTGATGGGGTGGTGTGATATTGGTGGTATTGCTACTAGTGGCATTGGTGCTGGTGGAGGTTGGTGGCATGCATTGGTGGTTGCGGTTGTGATATTGGTGGTAGTGTAGGTTTTCTGACATTTTTAAAAAAATGTTATTTGAGTTTTATATAGCGCTGGCTAGACCCGGAGGTATCAGAGCGCTTTACATGAGGAACGGTGAGTTACAAGTTACATCTGTTACAAGAGCATAGATAAAACATAGGACAGAAAGGCAATGTTACGGTAGTTCGTAGGTGGGAGGGGGAGGAAGGAGACATGAACAGGGACACGGGGAGAAACTGTGCCCAATGACCGGCTGGGTAGGTGACGGCAGAGGGGGTGAACCAGGGCCGATCTCCTCTATAGCTGTCGAGGCAGCTCCACCGGGCATCAGCCAAAGTGCTCGGACTCCGCTGTCAGGATGGTGATCAGGGTTTATTTAAAGAAGGTCAAGTTCAAATGGGGAGTAGGAGAGATGAGAGCCGCAGTCAGATTAGAACCCAGGTGTGGGTGGGGGTAAATATTTTGATGTTATCAAGGCGCAGTCCAATCGGGGGCTCGACGTCCGGTGGTGGCAGCCGCCTGAGAACCGGTGAAGGCTGCGGGCAGAACGGAGTTAAAAAGGCGAAGGCACCATCTTAAGGTCAGGCGTTGTCCAGGCCCGTCCTTAAAGATGATACCCAGGTCACAAAATGCCCCCAGAATAGAGCGCCATCGCAAGGGGGTATCAGCTGGAGAGCCCCTACTGCTAGGTTTGGGAGTGCCCCGAAGTCTCAGGAGCCCTCCGCGGTGGTAATCGGGGATGGCCCTAGCCGCCATCTTGAGGTCAGGCACTGCCCAGAGAGGGCTTCTCGGTGAGAAAATCGGCCTCAAACAAAAGTCCCCAGGCCAGATCACTAAGTTAGGAGGGTGGTTGTGGTAAGCATGGTGTTGAGATATTGGGGATGGCGTGGTAATAGTGTTGCTGGTAATATTGGAGGCATTATTGGTGATGATGGTGGTATTACTGGTGGTTCTGGTATTTGTGTTGCTTCGGTATTGGTGTTGTGGTCAGGATAGTAGTACTGCTGGTAGATTTGGTATTCCTGGTGCGATATCATTGGTAGTGTGTTATTGGTGATAGTGATGCTATTGGTGTTGGTGGTAGCACTGATGGTGGCATTGGTGGTGGTGTTAATGGTATTTGTGGGTGTGATGGTATAGATGATGATGGTAGTAGTAGGTTATTTGTATTGTTTGTGGTCATACTGGTGGTGGTATGAGTGGCGATATTGGCGGTGGTAGTGGTACTGCATGTGGGAGATAAACAATTAAATGTGACTAAAAGTGTTGTCGCTGAGTTTACCTTCTAGATATAAAAATAAATTCCTTATGTATTGCAACTTAAGCACTCCGTAGGAGGCAGAATGATACACCAAACAGCCAATAGCATGAGGTGAGAGAGAAGTACTCCTTGGGACGGAGCCAAAGGCCACTACATATATGTTTTCATGAATTGATAACAAAAAGTATAGCTGACAGCTAAAGTCTAAAAAAAACAAGTGATTATTCCCAGCAGACGTCCCTCCATTTATACAGTTGTCTTCCTAGATAAAGGATTTGTTTACGTCATATTGTCGTTCTTGCCAAAGCTGACGTCAGAGTTCTGTACAGGCATTTAATCCTATGTACAGGCCTCCCTTTGATCCACCAAAGCCAGAACAAAGGTGCCACGACCAAGACCTGAAAACATTCATATTTTTCATCAAATGATTTCAAGATACGACCAGGTCGAGTCACCTGTTTGTCTGAAGACAGCAGGGCCAGACTGGCGGTAGAAGGCAACGGGCATTTGCCTGGGAGGCTGGAAGGGTGGGGGCCAGTTTCGGAGCAGTTAGGGCCGGTTTTGTTACTGGGGGCCGGTTTCGCAGCGATGCTGGAATTTTGACACCCTTTAACAAAAGCAGCAGTGCTGTGGACCGGTTTTAATAAGCAGCAGTGCTTGACACTTGCACCTCCATCCCCCTGTTATGTTATAACAATGAAACCAATTTGGCACGACAGAGAGGGTGGTGTCTAAACCAAAAGGGTTTATTAGCAAAATGTTGTCAGTTACTAACAGCCATCAATTAATTAAATCAATGTATCCAAAAGCTGTACATATCCATATAATTATGTAGTGTGAATTTGTATATCATAAGGAAAACGATGCAAAATATAACACAATGCAAAGCACAGAATATAAAGTAGATAGGTTCCATAAAGGAACTTCATTAATCTAAATAAAGCTTCAAAAGTATCAAGGGGAATTCAGAGAGGAAGATGTCTGCATCGGAGAAACCAACTCAAGGTTCTTATGGGTGAAACGTGCATTCAAGCATGAAGCACAATGCCCTTAGCAAAGGGAATCTGCAGAGGTGAAAAAGGTCTTCTCTCAGCAAAGTCAGGACAGGATCTGCTAATATACAATTCACATACAGTTAATACACAGTAGAAAGTTCTAGAAGCTCAGTCCCAGCACCCTCTGGACAGTCCAATCAGAAGGCAAAGTTCTCTGGGAGCAGGTAGACTCGCCAGGTTCCCAGCATCAAACAAAGTAAGTACAGCTGTGCGGCCTTAAAGTTGGTAAGTCAGTCTTGCCTGGTAGAGGAGGCTCTTTCCCATCCCTACTTGCTCATATCCACAGCCGAAAATTAACTAGGCGAGCTAAATCTCACAGTTCTCTACAATAAACAATTACTATATTCTTACTAACGAGCACTCCTCGATAAGGCACTTACAGAGGAGAGAAATCATGGAACTTGCATTGCATTTATTAAAGAAACAGGTTTAAATACTTTATTCAGTGCTTTGACCTTAAAAGTGTGGCAAACAACATACATGCATACACTTATTATGAATAAATAGGTAATTAAAAACAGAATCACATTATAATACCACATTGCATTGCATAAAATAAAATATAAATCCTGGTAGATTAGCTACAGTATAAAAAAATAAAATCGCAAGAATATAACATAGCAGCAATTCGGGAACACATAAAGTCCAACACGCCTGCTACAGGGTTGGGCACTCAAAGACAACACAGGATCTCGTTATGGGCATCCCTCCCTGTTCACAAAACAATCACATATATGGGAGTAGCAGCTCAAACGTCAAAGCGTTAGAACCAATATTCCATATCCTAGCTTTAAACAGTAATCCTGAATCAGGAGTATCATGATTAATAACTGGTAGGAACTTACCACAAGTTACCTCAGCACTTTGGCTCTGAACACTCCAGCTCCAATGAAGATATTTAGCAACGGCACACACAATAGGTTCTTTGGTCTAAGCACGCAAAATCCTCAGTGCCACTGAGCACTGCCTGACCCACAGCTGTCTACAAATTAGAAGGATCCTACTCGACCTTTGGCGTACACAGCCAGAGCAAAAGAAAAAAGTGTTGTAGGTTCTGTTCAGATTGCAGGCATACTGCGCAGGTCGTACTTGGATCTGTTTTGGATTTCCATTTTGCACAAAAGGACTGGAGTAGTAATGTGTCGTGAGGGAACCTAACATACAAGAATCTCACTGCAGGGGCCAAAATATAATCTAAAAGGGAATCGCACTCACTGTGGGCTTTTAGGTCTAAAATGTCTGCGGTAAGGGTTCCTTGGTTCCTGTTGCTCACCTCTAGACCCCATTTGTGTGCCCAGAAGGCCTGCTTGAGGGAATCCTTAGAGAGGTTCAGCAAACAACCATAGTCTCTCCAATGATCTTCAAGGTCAATTTGACGCAAAGTGTCCCTAATGGAGCGTACCCAGTGTATCCTGCAGTTGTTATCAAGTTTGACTATTTCGTTGAGAGCATTGAAGTACTCCACTAAGGCCGGTGTAAACTTAAGCATCCGCCAGAACAGTTCTTAACTGTGCTTTATGGATAATCGATTTGACACCCAAATCCCACTGTAAAGGTAGTAAGGGTGTACTTTTGGAGCGACTTACCAAGGATCTTAAAAAGTTGTTTTCCGCTACACCCAAACTAGCCAGGCCTGCAAAACTCCACAGCTCAGCTCCATAAAGAGCACTACCTTCAGCCTTCATGCTATAGACCCTAAGTGCAGGTGAAATTTGCCTTGTTTTCGAGGCCCAATACAATCTTTGTATCCCAGACGGATGGCAACATAAATTCAGGCTACTTTTCTGGACTTGAGGAGACAATACATGCTACTAGTGAGCCTAATACCAAGATAATCAAATTCTGTTACTCTATCTAGGTTTCTTCTCTCGAGAGCAATAGGTCCTCTAAAAGACGTGTGGATTGATGGTCATAAATTTAGTTATGTGATGATTTATTATCAGCCCTCTCTCCACACAAAAGGCCTCAGAGTGGTCAACCAGGGTCTGCAGAACGATTGGAGTCTTAGACCCCAGCAAAGTGTTGTCATGCAAACAAAAACAGGGAGATTGTTTGGCCTGCAATCCTTGGGGCTTCACTCTCAAAGTCTTGCAGATAAGTCACCACATCGTTGAGATATAGAGAAAATAATGTTGGGGTGAGTACAAATCCCTGGCGCACACCTTTGTGTATTTCTATATCTCTTGTTAGCTTGCCCAGAGAACCCCAACAGACTTGTGCATACGTTTCTTGATGCAAGTCCATCAAAATACTCAGCAGGTCAGGGAGAAAACCATTGTGTTTTAAAACCTCCCAGAGTTTGTGACGAGGAACCAGGTCAAAGGCGGATTTGAGGTCCACAAAACCAAATATTAGTATGATTTCTGAAGGACCACCGTCTTCCAGTAAATGGTCATGTTGGAAAGTGGGTTATTAGTAGTGGTAAATCTGTATCTACCACTGGTAAGAAGGCCACTAACACAGTCTGGGGCTCAGAATAGGTCTCAGAAAATTATTCTCATGCTCAACCCTTGGTACCTAGGCTGCGAGCAGGCAGGCTTAACTTCAGAGACAGGTATGTAAAGAATTTAAAACACCAATTCAGTAAATATTTAAGACTCAACACACAATAAAAATCCAACACCAATTTATAAACATAGGAAATATTTGTATCTTTAAAATGACACCAAAATGAAAAATATCCAATGTAGGGAACCGGAGATTTGAATTTTCAAAGATTTAGCACTATATAGCACATAGAAACCTACAGCGCCTATTGGGGCATCTGGTCATGCTAGACTGGGACAAAGTCAAAGTATCAGGCCGAATGTGATGGAGCCCAGCGCGGCTACCCCTGGTGGTAGGCCTCATCATAGTTTTTACCTTCTGACTTAGAAACGTTCCTGGAGCTTTTTCTGCCGGGATCCATCGATGCTCTCTACCAGTCCGGGTTCGGTGAGGGTTCGTCGGCTTTCCTTTTGACAAGCTCCCGGTCAAACTATGGAAGTCGGACCTCCAGAGCTTTCCAGCGGGACAAACCAGGGATCCAAGCCGGCTAGCGGTTGAACGTGGGCAGCTTGACTCTTGCGGTTGGAGCCGGTCAAGCCTTTTACCTTCGGACTTAGAAACTTTTATGGAGCTTTTTCTCTGGGGGTCCATCGATGCACTTCACCAGGCCGGGTTCTGTGAGGGTTCTCCTGCTTGGCTTTCGACGAGCTTCCAGTCAAACTCTGGAAGCCAGACCTCCGGAGCTTTTCAGCGGGATGAACCTGGAGGGCAGGTCTGCTTGCGGTTGATGGTCGCCGGCTTGGCTGGTGAGGTCGAGTCGGTCCACTTATGGAGCTTTTTTCCAAAGCTGCTCCAAACTTCTGAAACTTCTTCCTGAAGTTCCTTTTGGGGTCCCAAAATGTCCAAAATACAATCCAAGGGTCTGGAATCTCCAAGATGGTCCTTGAAATTTTGGGTCTTCAGTTCCCACAATTCACTTGGACAAAACCTTACAAATCCACTGGACGCACTTGGTGGCGATGGTCCAGGGGAGCTCTGTTAACCTGTAACTGCAGGGAGTCCACTCTTTATTTCTCTTGAAGCAAGTTAGGTCCACAGGGCTGTAGTTCCAGGTTGTGCAGCAGGCGCAGTCAGTCAGAGTGCAGGGCATGGTTGGTGCAAATCAAACTTCCAGCATTGACCCTTCTTTTCTTGTTTGAAGCAGCAGATCTGAGAGGATCTGTCTCTCTCAGATACTTATTCAGTGTTCTCTGGGGTCAAGCAGGAGGCCCCTCTTGTCCAATGAGGTGCAGGGCAACACCCCAGAGCATGACCATTTCCTCCAAAGTGTGGCATAATGGTCTCCCAGAAAGCACTATTCTTCCAAAATTCAATATGGCTGAAGTCTATGCAGAGAAGCAGGAGCTAGCTAAACCAACTTCCAGGATGGCTCATTTCCACAGCTCCCCTCCCTCCTACATCTGCAAATTCCTTCCTTAAGCCTACCATCTGGCTGGGTTCAGATAGAAGGGGGTAGATGGACCTGGCTGTCTCTGCCTGTCCCCTCCTACCTTTGAAGGTGATGCTTTACAACCCCTCCCCCTGCTCTGACATTCCTGTGGAGCAGGGTCCTCTTACAAGAGATAGCCTTTTCTCCCTGGGTGCCACTTATCACTTCATTAAAGCAGTCTGGCTAATCCACTTAACTCTGACCAATCAGGGCAGACCACTGGAAGGCTGAATTTAGGCTTACAGACAAGAAAGTCTTATAACTTATTTTCTGTACATTTTAGGATAACTTCAACAACAGCATATTGTTAGATTTAACAATACAGGTCTCCTAAGTTCTTGAATTATATTTTTCGGTTGTCATTTCATTTCATTTATTTATTTATGATTCGGAATTCCAATCAGTTCCACATAAAAGATATACAAGTAAAAAGAAAAAAAATCAGTATATCAAATCATCCTGATGTTAATACCAGAATAAAATACAAACAAGAACACAACAGTTATAATTTCATTATACAATTAGAATTAAAAGACATTATTTAAGAAAAGGCAAGGGTGAGTCCATTAAATCACATCACCTAATGTACTAAGTGCAAGTACACATAAATAAAAACATTACTCAATCACTTATAAAATAATAAAAACTGCAGCATACCATATCCCAAAACAATGTTCTAACATCTTCCTTTATATCCATTTGTAATCCAAAAGAGTGTACAACACTACATATATATGACCTATCAGAACTAAACATATAGTGAGGGGCGGACAAGTATTGCATAATATACATCTTGGCCTACGCTCCGTTTTGTAATGTGCAAAATATGCTACCCATATTTATGAACAGGTATATTTAATTTAACGGAGATGAAAACTACATTATACATTTATTTAAAAAATGTTTAGAAATTGTTTTAAAAAGCTGAAGGCTTTAAAACACACTAATTCAGATGGCGGGGCTAAAAGACAATTACGGGCCTCCTCTGCTGTAGTAATATTATTCTTTAGAAATACAGCTCTTAATAAACGACAACGTAATTGTTGTAGTGGGGGACAAACAAATAATACATGATTTAGATCTTGCACCCAACTTCCGCATAGATCACAAAGTCTATTCTCCCTAGGTAGTCCCTCCCATGCCCCTGTTATGATTCTTAATGGGAGAAGATTCATCCTTAACAGCAAGATGGTTCTACGTACTCCATGGGGGAGATCCCATAAAACATATGGTTGGGGTTTTTTCTCCATACAACTCCCCACTATTATATCGTTTCTCGATTGCCCTGCACACAGCAATATATCTCTTTTGCGACTAACTTTATATATTGTTTTTTTAATTAGAATTTTCAATACAGATTTTGGGTGAGGGCCACTACGAACGATTTCAAATAAATCATTTTTCAGTTTTCCCTTGTGGTAGTTATGAATTCATAAACTATTGCAATGTTAACCTATGTGTCTGGGGATCTACAATAGGGAGAAAGAAATGTCCAATTCCTCTAACACCAGGGCCTATAAAACTGCTTTTATAAGGGCTCTGCATAGAGCTACATGACCCCCCACCCTGGGACACACCTCGAGGAGACTTTAGGGGTCCTGCATATACATAAATAATGTAGATCCTCACTCCACAGTGCTCCTAGCACAAAAGTCGATTTTGGGAAGCACTTTACTGTACTGAGGGAAGTGGTATGTGCAATTTCTCTATCCACAAAGCATATAAAACCTCTTTTATAAGGGTCCTCCTTATAAGTACCTGACCCCACCCCCACGCATGGGACACCTAGGGGAGACCTTGGGGGTACCTGATATGCCAAACAATTGCAGTGTATCAATGTTTAAGTGCCCCTAACACCAAAGTCGAGTTTGGGCACAATTTACATTTAAAAGTAGTTCCGCAACACAAGGCTGCTTTTAAAATGACCTCAGGCTCTCAGCAGTGCACACATGCAAGTGCATAACGGGCTGCTGGACTCTAAACTACCATGCCCTATTATAAACTTGGGACTTAGAGGTAGTTTTAATCACCCTGCCCTATTATGTACTGGGGCCTTATAGGGGAGGTCATGCCAATCACAGGGGTACCCCAACCCATACTGTACCCTAGTGTGGGTAGGTGTTTTCACTGTATTCTAAGTGTTTTCAGCATAGCACTGGCCCTGGGCCTGCTGAGCAGAACCCAGGGCACTCTCAGAGTCAGAATACAAGCATCCAGGGGTCTCAAATGGGGCAAAAAGTGCGGCGACACTGCAAACAGGTCCTGATTTCCAACAGGTCATGTATCTAAAAACCTTGTTGATAGTACTGGTGTCACTCCGGAAGCCTTCTTGAAGGTTTGATAGGGACTCATGCTCTTCTATCCAATCATTTAATTTATTGAAAATGTGCCTACAGAAAACCTTCTGGATAACATCTGGCTTATCAATCTATAGGTGGATCCCTGGAGCCCTTTTTGTAAACTGGAACAATCTTGGTTGCCTTCCAACTAGGTGGAATCTCTGTGCCCCTAAGTATTGCATACGACAGTTTGTTAATATATATGGCCCAGGTCTCTGGATCTGAGCAGAAAAGGTCTCCCAGGACCCCGTCAGGTCCCGCTGCTTTCCCCAGGGCAACACAATTGCGCTTGTAGTTTCACTCAATTCTATACCTAGAGAGGGTTACCTTAGCTGTAACCCGAGGTCTACCGGGGTACAACCTTCTACAGCCGAACATGAAGAAGTATTAAATAAATCCGAGAAGTGCTTATGCCACATCTCAGTATGGATAGAATTTGCCAAAAAATCTCTGCCCTTCTGGCCCCCATTAGCTACCAGTCGCCAAAATTTCTTGGTTTCTCTGGATTTACCTGCCTCATATAGATCTTCCCAAATCTGAGGGGCAGATTTACAAGCCCCTTGCGACACATTTGCGCCGCCGTTGCGTCACTTCTGTGATGCAACAGCGTCGTAAACAATGCGCCACGTTGCGACATATTTACAACATGACGCATCTAGGGAGATGCGTCACGTTGTAAAGCCCTGCGCTACATTATACCTGCGTCCGGTATAATGTATGCAGGGTGGGAGTTCCGTCGCAAGAAAGCCTCGTAAAAGTGACGCAGTGAAATCTACGAGATTTCACTGAGTCACTTTTACGACGCCACTGCGTCAAAACCTTACGCCTGCTTGAAGCAGGCGTAAGGAGTGACGCAGCACAGTAAGTATAGGCCGCCCCTGAGCATTGCTGGAGTTGCGTCGCGCTTGCGAGACGACTCCAGCAATGCGCAGCCCTTACGACAAAAGATGTGACACGCATCTGTCTATCCTTGCG
Organism: Calotriton arnoldi; assembly: GCA_963921515.1. NCBI lineage: Eukaryota > Metazoa > Chordata > Amphibia > Caudata > Salamandridae > Calotriton > Calotriton arnoldi. Next base: position 750,182 of record CAWUFW010008116.1, on the reverse strand, counting down.
CCACGGTGCGCCGCATTGTAAATGCGACGCATCCGTGGTGGCGCAAGGGTATTTTTGCGTGTCGCATCTTTACTGGCGCATCCCTGCTAATATGCAGAGATGCGCCAGTCCTTGTAAATCTGCCCCTGAGTATTTTAACTACTGCGTGCTTTTGCCTGGGCCTACAGGTATAATTACCTTTTTTGTCAAATGCACTCAGCATTCCCACCCTTCAAAGCTAGACGCAGTTCATTTTTCGCACTCCTGCAGTCTTTACTGTACCATGTAGTGGCTACTTTCCCAATTTGTTTAGTCCCTGGATGCCTCTGCATGAAGCATGCCCCCAATGTTTTAAAGAGTTTCTCATGGGCACTTATGGCATCATGATATGTGACCTGAGAAGTTGAGGGACTATTTAGAGTTGCTACGGCATCTGATAGGACCTTGTTCATAGCCACCAGAATATCTGATTTAGGCGCTATAGTAGCCCATTTAAGTCGGTGCTTGTTATTCGTTGGATTCAAACCAGTAGAGAGTGATAGAGTCTATGTATGGGGTCCAGGCTCCAGGTCTTTTGGAGCAGGCAGATGTTGAATTAATCCATGAAAGAACCACATACAGGGATACAGGGTCACCAAGCTTGGAGCGCAAGCCTGCGACATTTCACTCAACTTCTGCGCTTGGATGTGTCACCCGACTTCTTCGTTTTGATGTGTCACTCGACTTCTTCGCTTGGATGTCATTTGAAAGCGTAAGTCGCTCTTTTGGGGAAGATATGTGGGAAACGCCAGGACTTCTAAGGTGGATTACACCTGTCTCCGAATCAATCCACCATTGACAACCACAGATCTTTGTTAGGAGAAGATCAAGGAGCAAGAGGAGGGAGGAGCACGGTGGACTAAATTTAAACTGCATTAAAGTGCTATCTGGGGGATTTTTACGTAACTCGAGTCTCACAATCCCTTTCAGCCACAGTGGCATCTTCAGTCTAATCTCAATGTAATAATCATGGGTCCTCCCATAAGAAGATGAATCATGAAATCTTTTGGCATGTAGGATGTCTGGGCGGATCACAGAATAACAATTCCTTACAGATCTTATAGAATGGGTACATTTATTTAATAATGACTCCTCATCCTCCCTCATCCCGTTGGTCAGTTTTGGAACCTTTGTCAGGAATAAAGCAAGTCGGTCTCTCAATACAGTCCCCTTGGTACCTTGATATGATGCCCTTTTGCAGTGAATGATGAGGCGATTCTAGGTTGTTCTTTACTACCTTTAATTAAAGGGGTGGGATGGTCAGGTGGCATGTATAACCTTCTGAGAGCTAGTGGGGGTGCCCTTGGCGAATGCCTAGAAGTACGTAACTCAGGGTTGGATTAGCGCTCATGTTACGGCCATGGGTGAGGAAATGGCCAGATTTAATGCTACCAAATTTTTTTTTTTTTTGATCTGCTATTAGCGTGGTGTATGCGCAAGTAGATGTGACTACCACTATATTCAACTTCGAGATGTTTAAGCTTCTTTACTTCCACCGGCACAGCCGCCAACTGTGATCTCAGCTCGATTATTTCGCTCTGTAGCCTCTTAACCAATGAAATAACACTGAAGATATCCACATCACCATCAGACCCATGTCCAGAGAGCACAGCAGAGCTGCCCCCTGGGTAGTTATCACCCGTTACACAGGCTCGCCCCTCGATCCTCCTCTATATCATTACACACTTGCGTGTCCGCAACGACTGAATGCCTGTTAGAGCAGACAATTACAGGCCCCAATGGGACCACTGCATGTTTATTGAGATTAATATCAGGGAGACTGCCCAATGAACCCCAGGAGTCTCGCTAGGCAGTAGTACATTTGTACTTGTTTGGTCCACACTGAGCCTGGGGGATTTATTCTTCTGTTTGCAAGCAAAAATATGTGCAATTTTACCCACCACATTTCCTTGATTCAAACCTTTAGATGCTTAGCCCCCCCAAGAGTGAGTCAACCTCCTCGATAAGAGAGTCAATGTCCTCAAGCTCTGTACAAGCTAGAGGTCTGTCACAAGGGGCAACTCTGGAACTTTTCTTCTCAGTTGCTTTGCACTTACCCATTTGGACAAGACTAGTTGCCAAAGTCTCGGACCTCAAACTGGAACGCGGTCTCTTTATTTTGAATAAACCCCTTCCAAAATGGGGGATAATACAGCAATGTCACAGCGCAGAGCCAAAGGGGGTGGCCTTGCCCTGCCTCTTCCTGGCGCTGACGGGTGCAGGATGGTCCCGTTCTTAGCCCGGGCTTTGCCCAGGCGTAGTCAGCGTGCGTCCCGCGCTCTTGGGACGACAGCCACACTTTATGTTATGTTATGCGTGATTTCTAAAGCGCACGAATACCCGAAGGTGTCTTGGCGCTGGACCTTGATATAGCCTTGACAAAGAGAAGAAAAGAGTTTAAGATGAAGTTAGTTAAACAACCAAGTTTTCAGATTTTTTCTGAAGGAGGTGAGGGAATTGGCCGCTCTTGTACTTGCTGGAAGAGTGTTCCAGAGTTTGGCTGTACAGTAGCTTATACTTCGACCTCCCCAGTTCACCGTTCGAATTCTTGGTACCAGCATCAACCTGGCGTTAGTAGACCTTAGACATCTACCAGGAAGGTACCAGGAAAAAACATTTTTTAGTGATGCTGGTCCAGTATTGTTCAGTGCCTTATAGGCCAGGCAAAGTACTTTAAACTTAATGCGTTGTGCCACTGGTAACCAATGAAGTTTCCGAATGGCTTCCGAGATGGATTGATATTTTGGTAAATTCAGCAAGAGCCTAGCAGCGGCATTCTGTACCATTTGTAATTTTTTCAGGTGTTGTTTCTGTAACCCAGGGTAGAGGTCATCATAGTAATCTAATTTTGATAACACTAACATTGTTACCACCGTCCTCCTAAGATTTAGGGGAATGTAGGGTGTTATCTTCTTCAATTTTCTTATCAAGTAGAATGCAGCTGAGACTGTGGCATTGGTTTGCTGGGAATATGTAAGTTTGTTGTCAATCAACACCCCAAGGTTTTTAGCCTTTTCTACTGGCTTTGGAAGTTCTCCGAATTCCGCCGGCCACCATACGTCGTCCCACATAGGTTGAAGATTGCCAAAAATAACCACCTCGGTTTTATCCGAGTTTAGTTTGAGGCAGTGCCTTCCCATCCAATGACTAATTTCCCTCATACAATTCTGAAATTGTGTGGCAGGCGAGACTCGGTTTTTATGCACCTCTACCACAATCTGAGTATCATCGGCATATGATGTCAAATCGAAGCCGAAATGTTGAACCAAGGGAGCCAGTTCAGACACATAAATGTTGAACAAAGATGGGCTCAAAGATGAACCTTGAGGAACCCCGCACGGGAGTACGTACGGAGCAGCTTGAAACTGATCTAAGGTCACAGTTTGTTTCCTATTTTTTTTAAATGATGCTATTAAAGATAGGGCTAGATTCTTTACCCCTAAATTTTCCAGACGCTGGAGCAGTGTGTCATGGTGCACAGTATCGAAGGCAGTTGACAAATCGAGGAGAATCAGAACAGCCGCACCCCTTGGTCCATTGCTGCTCTGATCTCCTCGGTAGCCTTGATAAGTGCTGTTTCTGTGCTGTGCCCTGAGCGGAAACCGAATTGAGAGGGGTCAAGTAATTCTTTTCATGAATGAACTGTGTTAGTTGATTGTTCATTATTTTCTCAACTATTTTTGCCGGGAAAGGTAGCCTAGCAATTGGACGATAGTTGCTTGTTATGGTTATATCCAGGTTTGCTTTCTTTATCAAAGGAAGAATGGCTGCATCTTTCCAGATGGCCGGGAATGTGCCTGATAAAAACATATTATTAAAAATGTTTGTCAATATAGGACTCACCTCCTTTGCTATGGTTTTTAGTACTACAGGGGGGCAGGGATCCAACGGAGAGCCTGATTTTGTTTCCTGAATAAGTTTTTCCACAAGCTCACTCGGCACCTGCGAAAACCTAAAAACACCATTCTCTTCTATCTTGGTGGTAGGGGAAACTTTGTTTAATGTATTGGGAATAGCGGAGAAATTATTATATATGTCATAGACTTTATTCCTGAAAGCAGTTGCTATGTTGTCACAAAGGAGTTGACTACTCCCTGAAGTTGTTTTGTTTGATATAGCCGTTAGCTTTTCTACCACCCCAAATAATTCTTTAGTTGAGTTTTTGGCTTGCTCAATTTGTCGAGTGAAGAAAGTCCTTTTTTCCGTAATCAAAAGAGATTTATAGTTTGCTAATGCGCATTTGTAGCTGTTTTTATCATCTCCCTCATATTTTGTTCTCCAGCGCCTTTCTAATCGGAGACAATTTTGTTTCTCTTGCCGCAGAGCTTCAGTAAACCATGGGGCTGATGGTTGAGTGCGATTCCCGGAGTTTTTCCCGGTTGGTACTGTAGTCTTGAAGGCGTCATTAAGCCATTTTGTATAATCCGTTGCAGCCTGATCCACCTGTGTGCTCACAGTCGGCCGTGTCTGCTCCAGTTGGAATTCCAACGTGCTTTTATCTATCTTGTTCCATGCTTTATATGTGCTTTGCTGTATTTTATCAGCCTTAGCTTCCGGAACAGTTTGAACTGGGTAGTCGAATGTGATTAAAAAATGGTCTGACCAGACGAGAGGGTAGATTTCCTTCACTATTAATCCTGGTACTGAGGAAAATACCCCGTCGAGTGTATGGCCTGCCTCATGAGTGGGTTTATGTACTATCTGAGTTAACCCCAGCATACTTAGAGTTTCTATTAGAGTAGTTGTGTCCTTGTCCGACTTCATCTCAAGGTGTAAATTAAAATCACCCAAGATGGTAAATGTCTTTGTAGTGAGGCATGGTTCTAGTAGTGAATCTAAATTTGCAGTAAAGCTAGATCTTGAGCCGGGAGGGCGGTATACCAACATGCCCTTGAAGGTGTTTTTTGGATTCAATTCTAATTGAAAATTAAGCCCTTCATAATGAGGGTCAGATGCTGGAGAAAATGTACCTTTAAAGTGATCACGATATATTACCGCTAGCCCTCCACCTCTCTTAATGGGTCTGTCCAGTCTAGATAAGACAAACCCTTGTGGGACTGCAACTACAAAATCTGGGTCTGATGCTGGGTCTGCCCATGTTTCTGTAAGAAATAGCACCTCCAGTTTTTGTTGCAGAATGATATCTGCTATTTCATATTTATGTTTACCAAGTGACCTTACATTAATCAGGCCACAATGTATTTCAGCACATGTTTTAGGACTTAGCTGCTTTGTTTTTGAGTTAAATTTTAAAATCTGGCAACTTTTAATCATTTGTTGACCTGGAAGTAGAAAGCCACATACACATTTAAACTGAAAGAAAACATCATTATAATTAAAAAATATTGTTTTTAAAAACCCACAAGGTAAAAACAACACTAGAGTGCAAGTACTACACTAAAGTGCGAGTGCTTAAGTCCTGAGAGATCTCAGCGATTAAAAGCAACAAGATAGAGCATTAGCAACAAGAGAACAGTCAGCAAGGCTTACTCGAGCTTAGTGCAGCAGGTGGCAGTAATCCCAAGGACCTCCTCCTCGGGCCCTGTGCAGGCTGAGACGTGTAGTCCTCGTGAAGAATGCACCTTTCACAAACAACTTGAGTGACTGGGGCCTAGTCCCAGATCATCTCATCCACAAGAGCAAAGAAAGTTACCTACGAATACAGTTAGCAGGAGAGGTCACAATGTTTACAATACTGTGGTATGTGTGGCTCTTACTACATATAAATGCAGCAACCTAACATTAATTGATTAATACAATGCACACAGATTAACATAGTTATTGAAAACGTGTAGATGTGATGCACGAGTGTATGAAACGATAAATTGCACTGCACCATGCACATTGCACTTCACTATAGCAGTTGCAAACTTTAGTGTACATTTGTGCATTTCAAGCTAGTAATTTGCTTATGCAGTGTTGACAGAGCTATGCCAATACAAAAGGCTTTCTTGCGAATCATGGTCAAACCCAGCCTGACTGCACTAGACCGTTGGCCTCTCAAGTGTTAGGGTCCCTCTATTCAGGCCTTCCAGGCTGCAAGGATCATTATACGTGGGGGTTCATAGAGAGAAGGTTCTGTCTACATGCAGACCCTTCAACCTCATCTACATATCAAACTCTTCTCGGAAGTGTAGTTTTGCCATGCTGAACATGCCTGCAAAGATTGCCAATTAATAATTCCCAATAAATATTCCATCTTCAATATTGCAATAATGTATGCCTTTTATCCCTAATGTTTACCGTCCTCCTATGCAGATATGCACCCTCCTCCTGTGGGAGGGCTGAATGTTGTTCAGAATTAGTATATTGGACCCTGTTTGAGTCCATGTGCAGATGTGAAGTTAACTTTTACAAAGTAGTTTTTGTTGTGGTTGTTGCCTATACTAGACAAGTTATTGATATTTTTGTTTGGTGATGAGTTGCATGGTATTCACATAGCGCTATAATAGGTATTGGAGACCATGTGGTTTGTTTTGAAAGTTATTTTTGATTTTCATGTTAAACAAGCTCATTACCTGTTTTTATTGCACTTTCATGTGCTGTGGCTAAAACCATGCATTAAGGATGCTAAAAGTAGCTTATAAAAACATTTCTGAATGGGGCCCTGACAAAAAGGAAAACACAACAACTCTCTGATTTTTGTATCAAACATTTCAGGGGGCAGTTCTGTCTCTGAGTAGAACATCTGTAGCTGGATACTACACATGTGGTAATATCCAACCGCAGTCATATCCCTGGCAATCCACATACCTTTACCTAGAGGAAATGACTGTGGCTCTCAGATAAACTTTGGAGGAGCAGGATGTGCGCCTTATTTCAGCCGGGCTGCCGCCCCACAAAAGTCACAGTTCGCCTTCCTCATTCAGAAGTTTGAGAAGCACCAAGGTTCTGCCAACAGAGCCTCAGCTGTCTCCAGTTTTAGAAACCTTTGACCGGCGGCCCATCCGTTACAGGGCCATTGGTGTGCATTAGAAGGCCCACCATATTTAGGGTAGTCCTTCTAGGTTGGAGGAGCACCAAGGTTCTCCAGCAGAGCCTCAGCTGGCTCCAGTTTTAGAAACCTTTGACTGGCGGCCCATCCGTTACAGGGCCATCGGTGGATGTGAGAAGGCCCACCATATTTAGGCTAGTCCTTCTGATGTATAGTTTTCCTGTTTGAGACTGCCAAGAAAAGCTTAGTGGTCCTGAACAGTAAAGAGAACAAATGACCATGACTTTAACCCACTGGGAGAAAACTCCCAGTGTCTCAGGGTCATTTATTATTTCTCTGTTGGAAACAAAATCCTACCTTGGCTGGGAAAACAATCTCCAGCTCCTGGGGTTGTACAAAAGGCAGTGAGATCTTATAATGGGTGGGCTGTTCTCCGACACGAGAACTGAGGCCATGGCCTCAGATGACCTGGTAAACTGGTGTGTAGCGTTGAGTGTAAAACTTTGACAAAAAACCTGGAAGTGCACCCTTCTTTTAAAGTTCATCTGTGCAGTGAAACCTGGGTTGGAATTTGCTCAGCAGGCTAAATTCAAGACGGAAAGGATTAGACATTAAGGCGTTAATTTACTGGATTTTGGCGTAGAGCAGCACAGTAAGTCAGCTTGCTGCGCTGCTATATCCCAAAGTGAATGGGCTGGAATGCACCATATTTATGCGATACAGTACATTCCTGCCCTTTATCCCTGTGCTAGCACTGTTTCGGCATCCTAGCGCCATCCTAGGCACTCTTGCACCATGGTGCAAGGTTGCCTCCGTTGCATGCAGGATTGTTTTTGTGCAGGAAGGAGCACCTTCCTGCACAGAAACAATCCTAAGAGGCGTTTCCTCTTTCTATGTGTGCTACAGAATGCAGCACACATAGAAAGAGGAAAAAACGAGGAGAAATAGTTATTTCTCCTCGTTATGCCTCACCTCTGGAGGTGTTAGGATTTGGCGCTTCCCCAGGTGCACATGTTTTTGTAAGTCTGGGGCAGCGTGAAAATCTATAGGTGTTGCGTGGTAACACCCACAGCAACGACCATGGAACACCTCCCGAGCGCAGAGTAAGGCGACCCAGCGATTTGCACTGCGTTGCCTTACTCATGATTTATGAGGCAACTCGAAACACACAGAGTGGCTTTGCGTGGCTTCATAAATCGATCCAGAGCCCTGGTCACGCATGTACCACTTTATGTGATGCACAAGTGACACATTTTTGTGACACACTTTCAGTGCGCCTCCTGCCAGCTTATTTGACTTTACGCCTGCGTTCATAATATAGCGCGGGCACAGAGGTAAAGAGATTCCTTCATATGCATGGTCCTCACCCATGCAAATGAGGGGATGCCTTCTTGTGGTAGAGCTGGCGCTACATATGCACCTGCGCTATCTGCATTGCAGAAGGGGCCGCACAAGTGTCTGCAGTCCCTTCTCTAATACCAAAGTGCCTCAAGGGCACACAAAGCAGGTGCACCTGCCCATTGCGCGCCATTGCGCCCCGTGGGTACTCTCTGTAATATGGCCCATGGTAGGAGTCCCTCTATGCAGATTAACAATGTCAGGTCCTTAGCTGTGTGAACCATAAAGCCATATAATTGTTCTTGGAAGATAAGGTATTAGCCATTCTTAAGGGTCTGAGCAGCAGCAGAGTAAGAGCTTAGTATGTGGATGGTCCCTAAAATGACACATCACCACTCGCGGTATAACAGGGGGTGGGTTAAACAAAGGCCTGGGTGAAGAGGTGTGTTTGCAGCAACTTAATGAATTTGAGAAAGTCAGTTTCAAGTCTCAAATGTGGTGATGGAGTATTCCACAAGGAAGAGCCTTGAGGCCAGACAGATCTTTCAGTAGTGTGTGCTGTACAGTAGTAATTGTAGCATGAACACCATTATTACAAATGCCTTTCAAATTCCAATATTATGATTGTCCACCTTAGGCAATAACCAGAGTTGTGGTATATGTTAATTTGCTGGATTATATGTTATCTAATTGCAAATCAATGTTTTCTTCCACCAGTCAGCACTGCGATCTGTGAACCCAGTTTGCCTGATGGGCTCCTACACACGTGCCCTTTGGGACATGGCAAGTGAGATCTTGCTGGCGGTCCCGGAGGAACTTATGGCCTCCTTGGCCCAGACGATATATGATGGGCAGGACGTGGCCAAAGGTGTTATCCATGCAGATCTGGATACCATGGATTGCCTTGACAAGGCGGTTGCTACCATGGTTGTCCTTTGTAGACACGCTTGGATGATATCTACTGGGTACTCCGATGACATACGAGCCTCCCTAAATAACATGCCCTTTGATGTGTCTCGACTCTTCAGAAAGAAGGCTGACTTAGCTTTGAAACATTTTAAAGACAGCAGAATTGTGTGCATTTTCCTTTGGGCTGTTCCTGAAGTTCATGGGCTGTTCCAGAGGGCTGGCATATAGACTGCGACAGCGTTCCCCGCCAGTTATGCTAGGACAACCCAGTCCTTTTGAGGTCGGTGAAGCAGGTCTGGCAGGCAACAAGTGGGCCACCAGGGACACCAGTCTTCCAGCTCCTCCTCCTCTGCTACAAAGGCCAACAAACTGCTTAAGTTTTTCTTTAGCTGCGCATGTCCAACCAGCAGGTGGCAGATATCTGCCTTTTCTCTCCTCCACGCCCATTATCCCTCTCACACCAGAAAGAATTTCAGAGGAGCATCTGTCTATCCTGCTATAGGAGGTACACCTGTTTCTGTCCAAAGGTTTCATTGACAGGATACCAGCCTCAGTAAAAGGCAGGTGTTGTTACTTTCGCTATTTTCTCCTCCCGAAAAAAGATGGGGGCCTGAGGCTTGTTGTGGACCTTCAACCCCTGCGGAAGGACAAATAAAAATGCTTATGTTGGCTTAGGTCTGTCTATTCTAGACCCGGGTAACAGGATGGTTTCCTTGGACTTGCAGGAAGCATATTTTCACATACTTGTTCTGCAGTCACAGAGGCGTTATCTGCGATTCAATGTGGGCCAGGAGCATTGCTTCACTTCATCCTCAGCAGCACTAGAATGGAAGTGACTTCTATGCGCCTTCCTCCCTCTATGTTTTCTGTGCTGAATTCTGAAGAATATCGGGAACAATTTGGCACAGCAATTCCTATTGGCCCCGTATTGGGCCAGGAGAGTGTGTTACCAGGAACTCCTGGGCATGAACATCTTTCGTCCTATCTTCTATCGACCACTTCACAAGGCCCTCCTGTCTCAGCATCAGCGCAGGTTCCTCCACCAAACCTACGCAATCTACACCTACATGCATGGAGATTGAGCAGCTGCAGTTGACGCCGTTCAATTTGCCACCTGGAGTGGTGGATGTCATCCTCACCACCAGATGCCCTGCCACAAAATCTATTTATACTGGACGCTGACAAATTTTTAACCTGCTATGGTGTTTGTAATAATGATCCCTTTCAGCATAACTGCCAGACATCCTTTTGCTTGGTTTGTGTTTAGCCCAGAAAGGCCTTGCAGTGTGCGCTATGAAAGGTTATTTGTAGGCACACATGTTTCCTCTCATGCCGTGGTGATGCCACAGGGAGACTTTAACTTGGTCTTGACATTCCTTTTGTGAACACCGTTAAAGCTGATACATATCAGCTTGCTGCATCTCCTGACCTTGAATACTCTCTTCCTGATTCAGATTACATCAGCTCATTGCATGAGTGATCTATAGGCACCTTCAGTGCACTCGGCCTACACCACCTTTTTGCCAGACCAATTAGTGCTGAGGACTCGTGCGATCTTCTTACCAAACGTTTTGAGTCTCTTCCACTTTGGGAAATCCATCGCTTTGCCAGCATACTTTGCTCCCTCTTACCCCTTGAAAGAGAAGGAGACGCTCCATCAGTTGGAGCCCAAAAGGTCTTGTACCAAGCATCATCAAGTGGAGAATCAGCTTTTTGTAGGGTTCTCTGGAGCAAAGAAAGGAAAGGCTGTACAGAAGAGGAGCTTGTCAAAATGGATAGTCCTCTGCATTGAGATCTGCTATGGCAGAGGCCTAAAAGCAGTCTGAAGAAGGTTTCAGAGCCCATTAAACCACAGCTAAGACTTCTACTGCTGTGTTGGCATGAGGAGTGCCTGTCTTTGATATCTGCCTGACTGTGGCATGGGTGTCAGTGCATATGTTCATGAGGCACTACTGACTTGACAGCCTGCTTGGTACTGCTAGACTTTGTGGTCTGAGCCTAATCAACTAGGCTGTCACCTTGAGGAGGTACTACTTTGGTATCTTTTCTATGGTGAGGAATCTGTGTTAGAAGTATCCATCAGAAGAACGAGTTACTTACTTTTGGTAATGCTCTTTCTGTTGGATACTCTATCTAATCGCAGATTCCTCACTCCCCTACACTTCCCCATTGTGTGGTGAGGCCTCCTTTGAACATCTAAAAAGAAGTCCCAAGTTAGTATTAAGCTCAGTGTTATCAACAGTTGTCCATGCTTTACGTCTGAGAGTGTGGAAAGGGTAACGATAAGAAACCGACATCAGCATGCTGGGGTGGCGCTGATATGCAGCATGGAGCCAGAGCGGAGCTTCACTGCACCACCTCGTGGCACACTGATGCACTGCTACAATAAAACCTCTGAATCCAGTCTGGCACGTTCGGATATTCTAAGGTGCGGAATCTGTGGTTAGATAGCGTATCCACCAGGAAAAGTGTTACCGAAGTTAAGGAACTTGTAAGTCCAGTCTATAAATCTTTCATATAATAGCCCAGGATACCTCTTAGTTGAATCTTTAGCCTAGGGGTCTCCAACCTTTTCTGTAATGAGAGCTACTTTTGATCAGTGAAAATCGGCGTGAGCTACTGAAGGCCATGTAACTCATGCATTGTTACCAGACACGCCATCGCCCAGCTTCATTGACTTTAAACCTAATGTCGATGGAGCCCAAAACTATGGTTTGAACAAAATACTGTCATTAGGGGTTCTATGATAGGGCTGCCATGTGCGTCAGTGAGTGCATGGTCCGTCGGAATGTATGACCATGTGTGTTAATGAATGGCATATATCTGTATGGGTGACTTAGAACCTGTGTCAAATGTACTTGTTGCACAGGACATACCTTTCGCCATATATGGCACCGTTACATGTACAACACAAACATACAACCATTTTTCTTTTTTAAATGGGAGAAATTTAAAGTGCAGAAATGTTCATAAAAGGGACACATTTCTGCACTGGATAGAACATTTAATGCACTTTAAATTTCTCCCATCTAAAAGAAAATTACTGTATTTTTCAGTTATAAATATGGCAGTGCGTCTACCAGCCACTGGGAGCAAGATGCCTACTGTTTGTCAATGCAACACTTTGAAAAGGAGAAAATTAAAATGAAGAGTTAAGTTAATCATTAAGTTAACTCTTCATTTGAATTTTCTCTCATTTAGAAGCATTCATAAATATCTTTTTGTTCTCATGCTCCAATATTGAGTTGAGAACGACTTTTATTTAAGAGTTCAATACCTCAGTGATTCAGTTCTGAACCTCTGTGACCCACCTGGGTCATAAATCTGAGTGGCGCACTGCTCATTATCAGGCTCTGCTATCTGCAGCCTGATAATAATGTAAAACCAACATAGCCTTTCCCTAACTTTAAAAGGAAATCGCAACACTTATCTATTGCAGTTCTTAGTTAAAACTGAACTTAAGGCTGGGAGCTACTCTGAAGAACTCTGCGAGCTACTGGTGGCTCACGATCGACTGGTTGGAGAGACCCCGGTCTATGCATTAGTTCTCGGATGTGAACCTGGTTCAGTTCTAAAGTTCTCCCTTTTGAACTCTGAGGACTCTCTGCTCTTTCCTAATATCCACCTGCCATCAATTAAATGATGCTTACCATTATTTGATTGAACAGAACACTCTCCCATAAAAACAATGAGCATTGGCTACCTGATTTTGAGGACGCCAGTAACAAGACAGCTGCCAGAAAAAAAGATGCCCCTTATGTTCTACTCTTTAATCCTGTTTTGAGCATGGCAGAGGGTAGTGTTCCCGATGCTAGAACTGCTGTCCGCTTCACTGTCTGGAACATCCATTTGGCATTCATGAAACTAAAAGGCCTCAGAGAGGCCTCCAAATTTATACCAGCCCATGCAGTGCCATTTTTGCTAACATCTCATCTGTGCAAGAACTACATGAACACCATTGGCGGTCTTGCACATGAATCTGTAAAAATATCGCTGACAAACTTAGAGACAGCTCCAGCTGGGACCCTTATCAGTTCAACTGTGGTTGTACCAATGGGGTGGTGTCGGGCTGGCCTGCATAGAGGTGGCAACACAAGAGGTGATTTCACGAGGGAGACACTGGAGGGAGGAGGTGGGAGGAGTTTTTAGGAGGGGTGGGCCATACAAAAGGGATGGAAGCAGCCACAGTCTTTTCCCTCCAAAGCCAATGCCACCATGCTGGCAGATGCTCCTTCTGGAGATGAAAGGCCAGCTGCACAGGAACAGGAACTCAGAATTTGGTGGTTTATCCGGGGCCACTTTAGCTGAGGCTCGGCATCTGCTACAGCAGTAGTTAAGAGGTCGGACCACCAGACCTTAAATGTCTCTACTCTGCTACTCCTCATGCACCTCAACTCTTATATCATCTCTCACTGACAGTTATGCCCTATTCTGCCAGATGAGCCATGGGCAGTTCTTGCCATAGAATGTATGTTTGTCATCAGGGGATAGGAAATCTGTTTTAGCCTGCCATGTACAAAAGACCTGTGCCGAAGCTAGTCCCTTGTAGATGTATGTTCCAAAAAACACCTCAAGTAGACCCTTGTGAACCTGCAGGTACCTGTTGTACTGCAGACTTGTGCGTATATTCTGTGAACTTCAAGGCCCAACTGAATCTGGATTGAGGGTGGTTCTAAGCGATGACATGCAGGGATCACCTTGCAGTAGGTAATGCGTATGCCTATACGTTTTTCAGGGTACTCCCAGAGGTGGGCCAGATGCTGTGATTATGATGATAAATTTGAAAGGGAAGAGCTGTGACAGAGAACCCGTGAATTATGGAAGGAAAGGGTTGAGACACAGAGACAGGCACTGATAGATATTTTGCTCAGCCATAACCCCCTCTCTAAACTTCTAGTGCCAAACCTCCAAAAGTATGTTTCCAGGGTTTCAAGCACATCGAGGGGAGGGTCTGTGTCATATCGTTAGTGGGTATCATGAGCAAAGGGATTCGGAAAGAGGCACAACTTGGGCTAAGTGGACAACCTCGTACCCTAATCACCTGGTTCTAAAGCTACTCAGCGACAGAGGAGCACTCAGGGCAGAGAGCTGCCCCACAAGATGTTGTTCTGGGAATGTGTCCTCAAGAGATTGGGCAAGACAAACAGTCTTACAACATACATTGTGTCCGCCTAGTCTACTGTATTATGCTTCCCCACCTCTGTAGAGGTTGGTCATGGACCCCAATATGATAGAAGCCATGGAAGAAAGGCCAGGGTGACATTAGACTCATCTGCACAAAACAAGACGATCAGCACCAGGCTATCCGCAGCCAGAACACTTAAGAGTTGCACCAGCATGCTAGTTGTGACTTTCATGCAGAACGGTGGCACCTCTGAGCTGCTTACATTCATGATACCTACACATAAGACATGGCACAGAGACTCACCTGGTGACTGGATGACTTATCTAAGCAGAATGACATTGAAGGTCTAGAGTGTTGTACAGTGACACAGAAACAGTATCCCTTTTCATGTGCACAGTGGAAAGGAGGGCCATTCCATCTCAATCATTCTGCTGTGTGCTAGTCAGCTCCACCTCCCAGCTAGAGTCACTGTGGATGCTGTGAGCCTTTTCCACTACTCTCAACAGCCCTTAATGCATCCAAAGCAATATAGGCTCACACAAATGTGATATAGAACTGCTCCGCTCCTTAGACAAAGAGGCTGAGGGTGTAGCACAATGTTCATCACTGCTCGATGCTGGATCTGTCGCCACATTTGTACTCTGTGCTCCACAGCAATGGCGCAGTCCGGTTGGTCATCACTAACCATCCATAAAGTACTGTGTAGCTGACAGACATGCCTGATAGAGGGCTACTTATAACAGTGGGTTCTAACCCTTTTAGAATGTTACTGCTGTGAACAGAGTGAACAGAAGAGGCAATCATCCTTCCACAGTGGGCATGACGCGCCACGGCGAATAGGGATGGATACGCGAAGGGGAATGCTGCTTACAACTACAGCAGTTGTAAATTTATTTCTAGTTGTATGTTGCTTTTACTTCCTAAAACAATACTTTCACTTGCTATAAGACTTTTAAAGTATGAAAGTGAAAGACATTCCCTCCTATGATTGTTGCTTACAGATTAATTTCTCCACTGAAGTGGATGAACCACCTGTTTTTGAAAGAGACAAACTGAAACAGTTGCAGAGTTTTAGCCCTGTCAGTGGTAAAGAATAGATCACCAGAAGTTGCTGCAGTGTTTTAGGCAACTCTCTTTGCACAGTATATTTTTTCCTACACAATTTTACACTTATGGACATTGTTTTATGCGCCATTAGTCAAGTGCAATGTCATTATTGAATGTCATATAGTTTGGAATTAATTAGGCTGATATTGCCTTTTACTCCACCATTGGTGGTGATGGTCAACATGATGTTTAAACCCCTCTCCTCCTTCCTTGCAGATCACGTAAACGGGCACTGCACAAGTCCCACCTCCCAAACCTGCAGCTCCAGCAAACGAATCTCCAGTGCCGATGGAACCAAAGCAAATCGCCGAGGGCCTGGACGGCCACCTTTCCGAAAAGCACAGTCGGCTGCCTGCATGGAGATATCCCTGCCGGTCACGACAGAAGGTGGGTTGTGTGTGTATAGGTTTGGGTATGTGTGTGTGTGCTGAGTGCAAGTTTATCCCAGTCTCTAAGTCCCTTCAAAAAACCAACCTGCTCATTGGTTCCCCTGAACACCCTCCATGTGATTTTCCTCTCTAATATTCTGTTATGTCTATATAGTACTAGTTAGCATGATACCTGTCTGAATGTTTGCCCTTGTGTCTACTTTGTATCTTAGTTGTAGTTAGCATGCTCCCCAGCTTTTAATGCGTTCACCTGGAGTAATGGTAACCTGAATGTCTAGTAGTAGTCAGACTAGACGCTTGCGATAGAATTCTTCCACAAACTGCTGAAAACTTTTCTGGCTCAAGCTTTCAGTCAAACTGAAATTGCTGAATCCGGGCTATCTATTCTTAAAGCTTGAGCCCACATGCAAAATACTTTTTGTACATTTTACGTAATTACTTTTCCGATTCCAGATTTGTTCAAGAAAGGTAGTAATGAAAACTCTCTTAGAAGACAGGTCTGTGTATATGTTGCCAAGGTTCACAATTACGGGCCCGATTCACAGAACTAACTTAAGACAAAATCCTAAACTTACTACCATTTTGGTATTCACAGAAGGCACTTACTCATTTTGTGTAACTTACTCATTTTGTGTAACTACTCATTTTGTGTAACTTACTCATTTTGGTATTCACAGAAGGCACTTACTCATTTATGAGTAAGTGCCTTCTATGAATACCAAAATAAGTAAGTTACACAAAATGAGTAAGTTAATCAAAATGAGTAAGTGCCTTCTGTGAATACCAAAATGGTAGTAAGTTTAGGATTTTGTCTTAAGTTAGTTCTGTGAATCGGGCCCTGTATATTTTAGTTTTGCTTCTTGAAGATACAGTGATTGCTTGGTGAAGTAAAACCAAACATAAATTACTTTACTGATTAAGAAATCAATTTTGCATGGTAAAATGCCTGAAAAATGTTGTTTAGCAACACATTTTCTTTTGCACCTTTCCAGATTTCTACTCATTTTAAATTTTCTTTGCCTACGGGGTGATGCTATAACACTATGTGATTTCCCCCATTCTTGTGCCCTAATTGATCTTCTTGGGCACCTCTCTGTAGTCTCCATGTTTTCACAATCAGTCATTTCCAATATTTTCATCATATGTAATTTCCGTTAAAGGCCATCACAGTGTTTTTACCGTTGGGCATGCCCTCTCTAATGCCATCTTTTTCAGAGGGATGTTACATCTCTCACTCTATGCTGGTCCTAATAGATGCCCACCCCACCAGAGGATTGGAAATACAAACTTTACCTTGAGTCTATGACTTGGAGGCATCTGTAACCACCGTCAAAACCATTAGTCTGTGTTTGAGTTACACCAACACCGTAGACCGTCATTTTGGGAGAAGCTGCAACACAATACAAGGTCATTATTTGTAGTGATCTACACCAAAACATGAGGCTTCAACTTTGGGGGATATCTGTCTCACATCACAATAGTGGCATAGTCCACTTCCTGTACCAGTCAAAACATATGGGGTGGTATCCATCCTGTCCCAATTAGACTTTTGTTTGCAATCCTGGGGCATATTTACAAAGAAGTTACGGAGCGCAGCATTAGCCTTTTAGGCTTAACGCAGCGTTCCGCCACTTCTGAAATGCGGGGTTGCACCGTATTTACAACAATACATTGCAGCCCTGCGTTTCGCCCTGTGCTGGCGCTAATTTCAGCTGCCTAACGCCAACGCAGGCAACCTTGCACCATAGTGCAAGGATGCCTGCGTTGTGGGGAATGATTGTTTATGTGCAGGAAGGTGTCCCTTCCTGCACATAAACAATCTTAAATGGCGATTTGTAACTTCTATGTGTGCTGCTTTGTGCAGCACACATAAAAGTTGCAACTCGTCATTTTTAAAATGAATGTTTATGTGCATGAAGGGACACCTTCCTGCACATAAACAATCATGCATGGCTTTTTGCTGTTTTTATGTGTGCTGCACAATGCAGCACACATAAAAACAGCAAAACGAGGAGATATAAAGCATTTCTCCTCGTTGCGTTCTGTTAAGACCAGGTTTTCCCTGGTCTTAATTTTGGTGCTGCCTCATATTTACACCACTCTTGTAAATATGGGGCAGTGTCAAAATCAGTGGGTGTTGCGACGGAACGCCCACCGCAACACCCATCGCCTACCTCTTTCACGCTACGTATAGCATGAACGGGTGCCTTATTTACAAGTTTTCAGTGGCTTATTTACAAATTTTAAGTGGCTTAACGCTGCCTTGTAAATAAAACAAAGCCTGAATTACCACTACAATTTCAAAATAAGTGACTCTGGTTGCGATACGGACTTGTAAATATGCCCCTATGTGTCTTGTCTGATGATGCACACCCGATAGATAATGTTTGTTATGTCCAACATCTGTTTAAATTTTGTATAGAAACTTCATAAATTTACTTTCTTATTGAGATGGGTGCTCATTCTCTCCCCCGCAAACCAGCATTTTACTTCACAAGCTAAGGTTGATATTGGACAAGAGTTAGAACGGCTCTATTTCTTTCCCTCGATATGACAGTGCTAGATTCATTGGACTTCATTGAGAGAAATAAAATAGGTAGTTCTTGAGCAAGGTCTGTTGATTCAGGGGATCTCTTCTGAAGACCATTCAGTGCACAAAAAGTAAAATATCTGTAGAAGGACACCTTTTTGATGTATCCATGCCATGCCCACTGTGACATAGCAGATTAGAAAGCGTAATCAGCTACCTTGCTACATCCTCTTGTCCTGAGTTTGCCTGGGCCTGCCTCCAAGCCATTATAAGAAAAATATGTTTGTGGGGTTTAGTCGGAACTTGTTTTAATATGACCTTGAGACCCTATAAGTCAAGAATTGAAAGACATGCTTGAAACACGTTGTTCACCCAACATCTGATGTATGGGAAAAGCCATTGGTTCAAAAAGCATGCCTGAACATTGGCAAACACAGCCTTAATCTAGCACCATCTATCTGATTTGTATCATTCATAATAATTTCAGGCATCATATATCCATATCCAGCACATGGTTTAGTTGTTCTGTGTTTAAGGTCGTTATTATGGAGTGGTGTTTGTGGAGAGTTCCTGGATTCAGACAGTCTTTGATTCTAGAGGAGCTCTGTGTCAGTGACTGCACTAACCTAGCCTCCAGGCCGGTGTGCTGTGGATGATCTTGCAAGTCCCTGTGGGTCAAACAGCATCAGATTCCTCAGGGTTGCTTCATGAGCCAGCAGTCATTTTAATCAATGTAGTTCATATTAAGGTTGAGAGAATCAAACACTGTTACCTATGTTTAAGAACTGCAGCCAGCAATGAGCCAGGATGTGACAAGAACAGTGGCACATATGTTAAAGATTCAGAAACTCTTCCCATTACACACCTCCACCTCCAGTGATCTAGTTCAGACACTTAGGGCTTGATTTAGAGTTTGGCAGACGCGTACTCTGTCACAAACATCACGGATCACCTATCCACATTATTACAAATGCATTACTTCCTAAAGCACTTCTAATACAGTAGACTGGATATCCATCATGTTTTTTGTTTTTTTAATTGAGGAAATAGAATATCTTACATATATATGAATACTTAAACATCCAATTGGCATTATTGTTACAGAATCTGATAGCAGGTCAGATTATTCTGATTTCACGGTTATCCTTATTACACGTCTAAGAGAGACACTGTAACAAGGCATCCATTGTAGTACATAATTCATTGCCGTTAAAGATTGTGTCAGAGATTTAACCTTACGAAGATGCCTCAATGCTAAAATCAGCTCTTCTCATTCAGAACTCCTGCCCACCCCAGGGCAATCTGCATCCAACCACCAAGCCACAGGTAACCTCTGGCCCTACCCTCCTTCCTTTACAGAGTTATAGACTTTTTTCTAAATAGAATGTTGCCAGAAATCTGGCTATTCACTGCCAAAATGAGGGGGGCTCTGGGTCCAGCCATGCGGCTGCAATACATAACCGCGCGACAAAGATACACTAATCTTCAACTCTGTCCGTCACGCAATGAGGATCTGCTCCTAATAACGCAAGCTTGGGTGTAAGATCGACTGGGGCATTTAAGATCCTACTCAAGAATTTGCATATTTTATTCCAAAGCCCTCCCAATTTCACACAGCAGAAAAACATATGTACTATAGCTGCATTACGAGTTTTACATCGCACACAATTCGAATCCACTCTTTTGCCCCAGCTAGGGGTATAATACAGACTATACAACATCTTATAATGTTGACTCTTCAGCTTAGCACTTGATAATACCTCTTACCCCACAGTTAAGGTCTGCTGAAAACATATATCCTTTGAGTTAAGACCCAGCCTCCTGCCCCATTTCCCTAGCTGTACTTCTAGGTCGTCTGGATTAAGTTCCGTGAGCAACCTGTAAGTAATTTTTGTTCCGCCTTCAACCATCAGAGACTCCATTACTGCTGTTTAATCCAATGCTAATATTTCTTGTTTTTATTTTTAGTATGAAGTCTCTTATTTGTAAATATTTTAAAAGCTCTGCTGCTGCAATCCAAATTTTTGCTGCAGTACCGTGTATGAAAAGACTTGACCCTCGGAAAAAACATCACCCAGTTTCCTTATACCCACCTTCTGCCTCTGCCACACTGTACAGTATTCATCATGGAAAACTGACGGAAATAAAGAAGATCTTCAAAGTTGGGTATAAACAGTGGCGGCTCCTCCGCTAAAGTGGAGGAGCGTCGCCCCACTAAACAAAAGGAAAAATAAAATGATAATAACTATTATTATCATTTTATTTTTCCTATTTAAATCAATGGCTCTGGGTTGGGGTGGGGCGGGGCTGGGGTAGTAGGGAGAGGAGTGGTTTTCAGTCCTGAAGTGCGCCCTGCCCCAAGCAGTCCTGCGCACTTTGCATGTCTCCCAGTCCCCGTCTGAGGGCCGATCCATGGTGCTCAGACCAATCACAACGCTGAATTGCAGCGTTGTGATTGGCTATGGGGAAGCTGGGAGGGCGGGTGCTTCCTGCTGCTGGCCGGGACTGCAGGAAGGAAGAGGACATAGAACGGAGTAGAGGCGGCGGCCGTTTCGTCAGGTTAGTGTGGGCTTCTTTGTTTTCTTTTTTTGTCCCATTTGCCAAAAACCACCTGGGTCAGGTAGCAGCCGCTACTGGGTATAAAGACTGTACGAGGCAATACTGAGTTTACCCTTCAAGGCCACATACGCGGCTTAGCCGTTTTAAATCAAACTTTTTTTTTATAATAGCTGGGCTCCATATTTTTCAAAAAACCTCCTTCGCAGTCTTTCCCCAGAGTTAATTCATAAATGCTTGGTAACATCCTTGACTCTTAATTCCATCCCTCAGAGCCTGTTACTAAAGGTTCTATAAATTGCAGCATAGAAGCCCAAAGATAATACTTAAAACAGGGCACAGCCTACCTTCCCCTGCCTAATGGGAGAGTTAGAAACTTCAGCTCTTCTCACCCTTTTGTACTCCCAAATAAAATTATTACGAATTCTGTCCAGTTTTTTTAAACAGTCATTCCCAACTACTAATGGAATTGCCCTAAATAAATAAAGGACTTTAGGGAGTACCAACATCTTGATGACATTAGATCGACCCATCATCATCAAATGGAGATTAGTGATACGTGCTAAATCCTTTTTAATTTTGGGTAATATTTTAATGGAGTAATGTTACCCATATCAGAGATTATAACTATTCCAAGATAGGTCGCCTTGTCAGTCTTACAGTTATCACTAATATGAATATCTTTGTTAGATATAATTTGGGTCTTTCCATTAAGAAGATATCCTGAAACCTGCCCAAACCTATCAGCTTCCACCTCTATTTAACTGATAGCCTCATCTGGATCTGTCATGACAATGGCCACGTCATCAGCATATGCTAACACTTTAGTGCCGAATCCATTAACCACTACAGGCCTTATACCTGAACTGCTGGTTATTTTATTCAAAAAGGGATTAATATATAAAGTAAATAGTAGGGTAGAGTATAGGCAGCCCTACCGTGTTCCCCTTGTGATCTTGATGCTCCCAGATTCCAAGTCCATTAATTGTATTTTGGCTGTCGGATTTTATACATAATTCATATGGCCGCCATATAACCAGGACCGATGTCTACCCTCTCTAATAACTCCCATAAATATACCCATGTTACCCTTTTCGAACGCCTTTTCCGCGTTGAGCAGGATCATGGATATAGGCATCCTCCTAATTTACGATATATCAAACAATGTTATAGCCCATCTGACATGATCTTCTATGCCTTGAGAGACCAATCTGGCAAAGACCCTGCTCAACCGGGTCATTAACATCTTTGAGTAAACTTTAATATCACTATTGATTAATGATATGGGCCTGTATGAGCTAGGGTTGAGGGAGGGTTTGCCTTTGTTTTTAAAATACAACTAAATTAGTATTTAAACTATGGCTTTGGTGCCAATTTGGTGGCAATTTCCCACTCTGTGCATCTACAAAAGTACTAAGCGTACTGGCTGACAAAAATCGTTAAAAAAATTAGATAAAACTCTAAAGGAATTTTATCGGGTCCCGCTGCCTTCTCGAGTGCCAGATAGTTCACTGCTTCCCTTAATTCAACTATCATAAATGGTGAATCAAGAATGATCCTGTCCTCTTCCCCCAAAGCTTTGATATCTACTTGATCCAAATAGTGCTTGACGGGTCTAGCTCCTCCTGATAGAGAGTGCCATTAAATTCAGAAAAGACTCCAATAACCCCTTTGGGGTTCTTAATTATCTGGCCTCGTCTTTCCTTGATAGCAGTAAGTCTACCCTGTGTTTCTTTATGCCAAGCCCTCGGGGCTAGCTGCTTCCCTACACTATCACTGAATTCGTACCTCTCCGCCTGATATTTCTCTGCAGCCCTCCTAGACAAAAAGATGTTAATCTCAACTTTAACCACTGCTGTCCCCTAAAGAATCTCATCCTCTGCCCCCCTATGCTTGTCCGGTCATATTCACCTTCACATGAGCCCTTCCAGTCTACCTAGTTCCTTATGCAGTACCTTAATCTTATTATGACTGCCCCTCTGATTATTAAGCACTAAAACTACGTGTTTTCCCTCTGATCCCAGCCTTCAGGGCATCCCACACTTCTGGTAAGGTGCGTCCTCTATTTGAAAAATCAATCACCCACTGTCTCATCTGCCTTACATACTCACGGTTTGACAACAATGCTCTATCGAATGACTGTGAATTTCTTGGTCTAGCCCTCGTAGCATACTCTACTTCCAGGACCAGAGGGTTATGGTCATAAAACACTCTTGGATGTTCCATTATACCAACCTGACTTAAAAGGGTAGATGAGGTAAAAATTAGATCCAGGCGTACATACTTTTTGGTGGAATAAGAATAAAATGTCAATACAGGACCTGAGCACTCTAAGGCCACCCAACATCAATCTACCCATGCAAATCCATACATTGTTTTAGAGCACGATAAACCTTGGGTTTCCTCCCACAATATCCTGCTATGGAGGGGTATACCAATCCCACATGGCAGTTAAGATATCTACTCAGCACTATGGGTGTAGGCCACGATGTTAGTTCTAGGGACATGTCATCAATAACTGCTGCTTCATCAAGATTGGACCCATAAATTGAGCAAAGGGTGAATCTGAATACCCCTACTTGACATTCAGCTAAAATCCATCTGCCCAGTCTGTCTGAGGCGCTCCTTTTGATATCACAGAAGCCGGCTCTAGCGAATAATGCTACCCTCCTCACAGCACTCCTCTTTGTAGTGTAGGCTAGCAATCTGTACCCCATGGTGCCTAGCGCGTGTTTTTCTTATCTACCGAGATGTGCGTTTCCTGTAGGCAGATGATGTTGGCCCTCACCAACCGCAACCACTCAGCTACCCTAATCTGTTTGAGCCTATCATTCAAGCCCCAAACATTAACTCTGACAATACGAATCAAATCCATCAAAGTACAGATAAGAGTAAGAATCCCCAAGAGCCCAGCAGCTATAGACAAAATAAAACGGATCACATTTAAACCATTTCCCATACAGGTTCTCCCCCAACAGACAAGACTCAACAAGATCCAACAGAATCTCATTAAGATCAATACCTTTTTTTGCTTATTTCTGTTTTTCCTCCTCCACTTTCCGCTCTCCCTCCTCTTCCCACTAACCCCTTCCCCACCCTACCCACCAACATCAAATCCTGACCCCCCCCCAAGAAAAGATCTCAGTTACACGTTTAGGCCACATGGCCCTTATTCTAAGACATGCTTGTAAACCAAACTCTTATTTCAAGCAAACCAGGAATTGATTAGCCAGGTATTAATTAGGAGATTCAAAAGAGGAGGAGAGTCAAGGCTAAAGATCCCGCACCAGTCAGCAATACCCTGTCTAGGCTAAATCTATTTATGCATTTTATGGTGCACAGGGGCCTGGAACATGACCTCCATATGTTCCAAAAAAAAGTGACACAAGTGCCACTAGAACAAATTAAACAAGGGGTGGCCCAGCACTCAACTAGTGTATCATGTGAATAGAGCTTGTTTATACTCCACAAATTTTAAGACTCAACATAAAAAAAAACA
Organism: Calotriton arnoldi; assembly: GCA_963921515.1. NCBI lineage: Eukaryota > Metazoa > Chordata > Amphibia > Caudata > Salamandridae > Calotriton > Calotriton arnoldi. The sequence continues at coordinate 725,777 of CAWUFW010008116.1, read as the reverse complement.
GTATATTAAGATCGTCCCAAAAGTAAAAGAAACACAGATGAATTTTGATTGTAGTTGTGAAAATCTTTATTCTTTTCTTAATTTCTTAAAATTCATAATCGCTAACGCGTTTCGTCCTCATAAGGACTTCTTCAGGGATGCTACATAAACACAAATGCATGCACTCGTGTTGTTCCTCTTGATCCTGGGGGATCTAATTTCTATTCAGGTTTTTAGAGTTAGGTTATTTGGGATATGTATCTCCCTCCAGCACAAGTAAAGTCCGGTTCAGCATCGGTGCTGATTGGCGATTATGAATTTTTTTTTTATGTTGAGTCTTAAAATTTGTGGAGTATAAACAAGCTCTATTCACATGATACACTAGTTGAGTGCCAGGTATTAATTATCTCAGAATTAAACATGTGGGTCTTCTCATGACATATTATTTTAAGTCTGGCAGGGTTGAGGAGATAGACTTGGCCTTCTTTATCTTGAAAAGGTTTAATCATTTGACGAAGCCTCCAACATGGCTCATCTGTTATATGCAAAAGTCTGGTTTCACAAAGAATACATGCCTATTAAAACACCATTTAGCCTCAGGGCGCGCCTTTCCAAAAACTAGTTGCCTCAGCAAAACACTAACAAAGAAAATCAAGATAGCCCTTGGCCTGAGAACCGCGCGTCCTTCTTCAAAGAGTTTCGCGGTGTTAGGGGACACCTATGGGCCCTTTGTATTTCACAATTCCAATCCCAACCATCCACTCTAGAAACGCACCATGAAAAAGCTTAACAACTAATTCTCTCACATAGTGGCCCTCTGCCCCTTCTGCTACCCCCAAAATCCTTAAGTTATTCCTACGCTGTCGGTTTTCAAAATCCTCCAACCGGGACTCATGGGAATGCGACAGTTCTTTTATTGAGGCAACCTCTGACTCTAACATGGTAGGCCACTCCTCGACTGCCGAGATTCTTTCCACCATTGCAGACCAAGTCTTAAAGATTTTTCGCGCTACACCCTGAAGCTTCCTAGAGGCCGACTGAGCCTTCCGGCTTTCAATCCAGGCTTCCTCCAGATGAGCCATTATACTCTGATATATAGACTCCAGAGTAAGAGGCCCTCATTCCTTTTGAAACCGCTGGCCAGGCCCTGCATCAGGGTCTGAGAGATCTGAAGTAACATGCTGAATCCTTGAATAGTCTCATATCAAATCGATTCTTGGCCTCTCCTCTGCACAGATTTGAGGTTTTTCTTCCGAACAGTGGCCCTCAATTCTCCTGCCCCGTCCTCTCCCTCAGAAACAGAGTCACTAACATCAGAGGAAAAGTTTCCCGAAGCCTCCTCCTCCCCTTGTTCCCTGGCTTTTTCTATCAAGACTTGGGAGAGGGAACAAAAACACTCTACTACCTCATTATCTGATCCAGTGCCTACCAGGTTTATGGGGATAGCTTCGGGTTTGATCCTTCTACCACATCAAGACTTGATTCCCCACTTTTCACCTGGATCACTCCGTCTTCCGTGACCTCGCCACCATCACAGCCTCCTCCTTCACCTTGGGGGGAGAGGGTGCACACCTTACCTGCAACGTTGTCTCCTCATGCCAGAACAGAGACAGCCATGCACAGCTGGCTCAAGCAGCCGCCACCTTGCTCCTCCCTTCCAACTAACATGGAGTATCCATAATGTTTTTGATGGAGCATGGGTCTGCCAAACTCTAAATCACACCTTTTGACCAGTGCACCTTTTAAGCTCACGACCCAGATTATCACAGTGAGGCTATAGAGAGTCTCGCATTGTAGCACCCTTTACATTGCCAGAGGGTCAGGACATCAAGACCACGGGTAATAGAGGGGTTTCAAGGTCTGTACTAATCATCTGATAGTGATGATCTCAGAAGTCACGGAAAAAGCACACACCGATACCCCTTTATGGGAATTCAGAGCCTAATATATCTTGACCAATCAACTGAAGACAGTGCAGCAGTGAGGAGTGTTATACCCTGCTCCTTTCAACACTACGGTCCTTATTTAGAGTTTGGCGGATGGAGTACTCGAACACCAACATGACAGATATCCAATTCAACATATTACAAGTGCCATAGGATATAATGTACTTGGGCGGGATATCCCTCATGTTTGTGATGGAGTAACTTTTTCCCAAACTCTTTAATCAGACCCTATGAGCCCAGTTTCTTTCGAGGTGTACAGCAGTTGTTGTGCTGCGTGCCTTCTGCATATGTTGTACCACATATAAATCTTATATTGCCTGTGATGTTTGAAGAGTTAAAATCAACCATGTACAGAAAACAAAGCTTGCCTTACATGTGTGCTTTATAACTCCCATTACTGTCAGCAAGGTGCCTCAATTTGTCAAAGTATATGCTATACCCTTTTGTAATGAGTCTGTCTTTACTAAGCCTTTGGGGCTTTATATCTGAGGACTACGTTTATGTTCAGGTTTACCTTTTGCGTACAGTCATAGAATAGTTTCTGATTATTAGAGTGTTGTAATTCTCAACATTAGAAGACATATGGTAAGCCCATGAATCACCAATGATGGGGTGCTCTAGAGAGTATGTGTTTGAAATGTGGGACAAACAGCATCATTCAAGTTGAGTGTGGGTTTAGTATCACAGTTTAGGGCATGAATACTATTACTGAAACAGTTTTTAGTAATAGAATTATTGTAATTAGACTCTATTCACAAGGTTTGAGTTTGGATGTTTCTTAGGAATTGTTTCAACTTGGAAATAGATGGTTATAAATATAGCAAAATCATTTTTTTTAAATGACCTGCATGTATTCAGATGTAATAATATAGAGAGTCAGGAGCGGACTATGGGCTTTGTGTGGTTGAATTATCAAGCATTATTAAAGGATGCCAGGCTCAAAGTGAGTAAAAGTGTCAAACAAAATACATTTTATAAAACTAGTAGTGCATATTAAGTGCAGACTCTTGAGATATAATTTCATCTGCACAGCTGTGAGCATGTATGAAAGAAATCTATTTTGTTTAGTGATATGGAGAGCAGATTCATATTTCCCATCATCCATCTGCAATCTGCACTGGAAGTGACCTCTACCCTCCGCAGGGCCTACTTAATGATGAAGGAGCACCAAAGGAAAACCCGTCCATGCTCGTCCGTGCCTGGACCACGGCCGCACCAGCAACCTTGGTCCCTCCCCTCCTGCCACCGTCCTGCTGCGACCCTCCAAGCCTTCAACCCCGGCCACTGCTCCCTAGGCTGCTGCCTCGCCACACCACATAACACAAAAGGCACCCAACACCACACTCTCTCACACTCAAACAGTCCTGCAACCACCTACACACAGGTCACACACACTCCACACTCACATGCATTCCCTTTAACACCCGCTAACTCACCAAACACCACACAGAGATCTGGGTGCTGCTGTATGACAATGTCCTGGTCTAACTTTTCCTCACGGAAACCTGACTGAACCCTGCTTAAGCACTTGACATCACCACAGCCACCAAGGATACAAGATCACCAGGCAGGACAGACTTCACAAGCCCAGAGGCGGAATAGCCATCATCCACAAGAATACCATTCGCTTCACCATCTCATCATCCTCCAACTTTGAACACCAGACATTTAAGCTCCTCAGCACAGCCAACTTCACCCCAAGTGGCACTCATCTACAGACCACCTGGACCATGCACCGACTTCACCGACACCATCACAGACTGCGTTGCCCCACTCCCCCTCGACGCTAGCAATTACATCCTACTTAGAGACCTGAACTTCCATCTGGAAGATCATGCTGACCCCAACTCAAAATCACTGATCGAAGACCTTGGAAGTCTGGGCCTCACCTAATGAGTAAATGTACTTATACATGTCACCAGAATTTCAAAAGGGGTACCACCTCCTGCACTGACTTCCTGGCCCCCCTTAAACACAGCAATATAACAAGATCAAGACCCCATGCTAGTTGGTATACGCAGGAACTCCGACTGATGAAACATTACTGCTAACAACTGAAGTGCAAATGGAGAATGAACCAGGACAATGCAGACAGGAGAACTTTCAAATCTGCCTTGAGATGCTATCACCAAATTATCTGGACACCCAAATGCACCACTCTGGCAGACCGCATCGATGCCAGCACCAAAAAAAGCAAATAAATATTCGCCACTGTGAAGGATTTCACCTCACCAGCTGACTCAATCACCTACTCACAGGAACTCTGCAACAGTCTCTCAATTCTTCAGCAACAAAAGCACTGCCATTTACAGCAAATTCAACCTGCAACCAGACTCACCAGACCTTGCCACACGTCTCCCAAACGTATCCAAATTCCAGTGCTAACCAGATGGCCCGTCATCACCCCAGAAGAAACCACAGCCACAAGGTAGTCCCTCCACTTAGGGGCTCTATCGGACCCCTGCCCCCACAACGCCGACTCTAGAGGACTGCAATCCATCAGCCCCTTGCTCGCCCCGATTCTGAATGCCTCCACCTCTTTCCCAAACGCTTGAAAACATACAACTGTCCTTCAGTTGCTAAAGGAACCTTCCGCAGACACTTCAATGCTCGCCAACTGCAGACCCAACTCCCTTCTACCATTCCCAGCAAAGCCTTACAGGGAATCATCAAAAAACACCTCACCAAATACTTCAATGACCACCAACTACTTGGCACCAATCAGTCTGGTTTCAGACCCAACCACAGCATGGAAACTGCCCTCCTCACGGATGACATCTGCATGACTCTGGACAGAGGACACACTGCGGCCCTCATCCTCCTGGACTTCTCTGCAGTGTTGGACACAGTTTCCCACTCCATCCTCATCCAACTCCTACACCGCATCGGATTCCAAGGATATGCACTCCAATGGATCTGCTCCTTCCTGACTGGGAGGACCCAGTCAGTTAGCCTGCCACCATACTGCTCTGGCTTCCGCAACCTCATCTGCGCAGGACAGTAAGGATCCTCCCTGGTCCTGACCTTCTTCAATGTATACAGTAAACAAAAAACTTCATTTCCCAAAACCACCAAGGAAAAGCTGAAGTTCATAAGAAATCAGTCCAATATCCAATTGGGGTGTGTCATGCCGAATAAGCCGTCCTGTCCCCTGTCAGTTGCCCTCTTTCTTCCTGCGACCAAGCCACCAGCAGAAGTTCCTCAGTCCTGTTTTGACAAATTCATTCCTGCAATATAGAGAGAACTGGTGAAACCCGGGAAAGAAATCCCAAAGTCAACAACAACCAAAGAAGCACTGGCGAGCAAATGTGCAAACCACAACAATACAGTAAGGCCACATCAAAGAATCAACAACTGAGCCCACTTGACCAGGAATCAAGAGAGAGAATCATACCATATAGCAGAAATCATCTTATAGATATCTGAGACACTTTACTTACGCTCATAGGAGATCCAAGAACCCAGACGGACCATCACTTATGTGTGGGTGGGTTAATCCTCGCCTCCAAGTCCTTAATAGAATTTAAACTTTCCGTTACGATAGCTAGGAAATGTTTCATTCTATGGCAGGACCCGGAGGCGAGGATTATGCTAGTTCAAAGCTTGTCCACTACCAGAGCCACAATGGAGGAGACTGGTTTGAAATAAAAACCTTTTAAAGGTCGAATCCGAAGACCAGTCCGATGCATTCAAGATATCCTCCAAACGGGCTCCCTTTAGAGGCCATTGCTCCCTGAGCGGAGTGCGCACCAAACATTATGGTGTCAATCCCCACCTTCTGCATGATCCACCACACCCATTTTGCTATGGTCGGTGAGGAGACTGCTCGGAAAGGCTTTCTCAGAGCAATCAAAAGTTGCTTCTCCCCGTGGGGCCGAAGCTCCGCTGTCATACTCTCATATGCCCTGATACATCTGACCACGCACAGCTTTGGTACCTCCGAAAAAGCCGGGTAAGAAATTACTCGAGAATTACATTTGATGTGTCTGGAAACATGGAAGGTGACTCCTTCCAGCGTGAAAAACCTTCCTGTGTTGTCTAGGGCTCTAACATCAGACACCCTCCTGCAGAAGATAAGGCACAGCAGAATGGCTAACTTAGCTGATAACTGCTTCCGCGAGAGGCATCTGTTACTTTGCCATGAGGATAGGAAATGTAACACCTTATTCACGTCCCAGAGGACAGAGTACCTGGGTTCAGGAGGCAAAGAGAGCCTAATGCCACGAAGCAGCTTACGCACTAAGGGATGTTCCCCCACTGGCGCGTCTGCGATTGCTACATGGCCTGCCAAAATCGCGGATCTAAACGTATTCACTGATCTGTAGGCTATACCTTCTGCCAAGGAGGCCAAAAAATCCAGGATGTGAACAACGTCCATCCCCATGGGATCCAGACTCCATTGCAGACACAAACCCAGCCATCGGGACCAGGCGGAACAGTACCTCTTAACGGTGCCCTTCGCCAAGACCGCGAGAGGAGGTCTGCTGCATCTCTCGATAAGCCAGGGACTTGCCATCTTGCCCTGTAATCCTCCATACCATAAGTTGAAGGTTGCGGTTCGTGACCAGAGGGTGAGGATTCCCTGATGGATCGGCGAGAAGTTGAGGAGACTGGGGTAGATGGATAGGAGAAGCCCAAGAAAGTTCCATCAGAACTGGAAACCCCTCTTGCGACTTCCAGAGGGGTGATCAACACCACATCCGCCTTCTGCCTGCGCACTTAGGCGGTCAAGCGCATGATCATGGTGAACTGGGGAAAGGAATAACTCTGCTCCCAAGACCAATCCTGAAGGAATGCATCGGTCGCCACTGCCCCCAGGTCCGGCCTCTAGCTGAAGTACTAGGGAAGCTGGTGGTCGAGCAGGACACAAACAAGTTGACTGTGAACGGGCCCCAACTGGAGCACAGGGCTTCTCCCTTATTTTCTTCTCCAGAGGGGCTATCACGTCTGAGACCGCTTGAATGATGGAGGCATCCACCAAGTCGCAGAAGTCATCTGTGACGGAGAAGTATTCCACGCCTTCCTCCTCATAATACTCTCCGTATTCCGCCATACTCCTAGATAGTTAAAGGAGTATCTCAGTAGCCACCCGCCAGGTAAGAGGGATTAATGGGAAGGGGCGGGAATCCCTAGAAAAAACTGCAAAAGCCTGCAGAGAAACCTGTCAGGGTTAGTAATGCTGATAATCACCCACGGGCGCCAGATTGAATCAGCCTACAGAAGGGAGATATGTGCCAAAGATATATGGGTTCCCCAAGGGCCTGGGACTCACTCTAGGCCTCACATTATAGGGCTAGGTGGACAACGCCCTGGAAAGGTTAAACGGGCTGTAGAATGTATGCTAACCGCCTGGGCAGTCTGCCACTATCGTAAGGAGTCACCGCTCCTTGACGGTCTTACCCTACCGGGTGTTGAGGCTCCAGGCAGGAGGGGCCGTGTAATTGACAAACTTGCAGCGGAGGCGCTCAGCGAAATGGGAAACTGACGCATGTTCCGCTCCCTGATTGGATGTTGGACTAATTGCTTATGCACTTCAGCTTTTCCCTGGTGGTTATGGGAAAATGAAGTTTTTGTTTACTGTTGTGGTTACTGGTTAACATGGATGCTGTGCAATAAAAATGAAAAGAGGACAGCATAATCCTCGCCTCCGGGTCCTGCCATTGAAATAAGATATAAAATAGCATTTGTATACACCAGAAATGAATGTATGTGCTAGAGGTCATATTGGCAGAGACCTTTGTGCATGAATGTTGATGGCAGGTTATAGAGACTGACAGCGGGTGCCCATCCTTCCTCAAATGTGTGCTACTTAAGTGTGTTAAGTAATTGTGCAAATGTGCATGTATTTGTGTGCAAGTGCATACAATTGTACCTGCATGCAAATGTGTGAGGGTGTCTGCATGAAATTGGAATGTATGCATCTGTGTATCTTTGTGTATGTGTTTAGTCAAGTGTGTTTGTCTTTGTATAAATTTGTGCCTATGTGTGCAAATGTACAACTGCATGCAATTGTGCATAATTGTGATTATTGTGTCAGGGTTTTGCATGTAGATTATCAAACCCCTTCGTACAGGGGGTATCTGTTGTGTTCAAGGGTGGGCCTTTGTCCTAGATGTAGACAAAGAGCCGAATTTAGATCTCGGCGGACAGGTTACTCTGTCATAACGGTGACAGATATCCCGTCCGCCGAAATATAAATCCCTTTATATCCTATGGGTTTTATATTTCGGCGGACAGGATATCCATCATTGTTGTGATGGAGTAAGCCGTCCGCCGAGATCTAAATCAGGCCCCAAATAGAGTAAAGATCCATATTTCTGGGGTGCCAAAAACTGCTCCCAGGGAAGCGCTGCTCTGGCTGGTGCTTCTGGAGCTCACAGCCTATGTTGAGGTATTCTGTGGCAGCAACAGTAATACACAAGAGTTGAGATGGGTAGGCAGCCCGGACGTTTTACTCACTGGATACAGGGATGAGGCAGTTTTGTGAATCCTTATAGGTACCTAAAAATGGGTATCTAAAGTTGTATGGCACTGGCTGTGCCAAGGGAGTTTTGTCCGATTGATTGGTGGGAACTATGGGGAACCCTGCAGGGTTTGTTGAGCTGGACATCAGGATTTGGGTGTTTCAGTATTTGAAGGTGTATTCTGCCTTCAGCAATGTTTGGCACAGTCTGTGGGAAGTGAATTATGTGTATCAAATGTGTTGGGTTGACTACTGATCTCCAGTGGAAGGGGAGTAGCATTAACTCTCTCCATAGATGTGTTGGGCAGCTTGAACCATCGATTTATATTAGGGTAGGACAGGTTGTAACTGAGAAGTTGCATTTATTACTTATGAGCTTTAAATCAGATCAGTTTATAAGGCCTTTAATATGTGCATTTCCATATATTTATTGTTATATTTGCAATCTGTGGGGGCATATAACATTTTCCCTGAAGCATCTTATAAATCAGTAATTCAACATTTATTGTGCTAGATAATTGTAAGGAAAAGAAAATGAATCTCAATTTTCTCATTGCCTTAATTAAGTCTATTTTAATAGGAAAATACTTAGGGCCTGATTACGACTTTAGCAGTGTGGCTGCGGGGCTGCCATGCCACAGCCCCGCTGCCACTCCGCCAAAGCCGTGTGAACACTGCCCGCCAGATTCCGAGTTTCCTTGTGTCTGGCGGGCGGTGCTGTGGCGGTCCCACTGCGGTGCCAATTAAAAAGGCACCACAATGGGAACACCAAAAGCCGTTCCTGCATGGCATGCACTCTGCAGTCCATGCCGTGCAGGAAAGGGGGTACATGCACACTGGCATGCATCCCATGGCCCTGAGGACACAAGGGGTCCTGTAGGGCCCCTTTGTTTCCTCACCGCTACAGTTTTCATGGCGAGTTCACCGCCACGAAAACTGTGGCGGTGAGAAAACTCAGAATATGCTTGCCGCTGCCGCAGCGGCACCAGCAGCATTTTCCTGGGCCAGACTGCTGCGCCACCGCCGAGGGATCGCGGATCCCCGGCAGGTGCAGTGGTCTTGTGGAGGTGGGACCACTGCATTCAAAATGCTGCGGTCGGAAAACCAGTGCGGCGGTTCTCTACACTCTACCACGAGTACAGGACTGCCGCACTCATATTCTGCCCCTTAGTAGTGGCTTTTTTTAACATAGGGCATTCTCCTTTCTAAAACATAATGTTCCTCAGATGTTAAATGGTAATCTGAAGTGTTTAGAATTAAGGGCCCAATTAAGACGTCATCAGGGATCGGAACCGCCCGACAGGCTGTCGCCGGTCCCGCAGTAGGCATTATGATGCGACCGCCACCACGGCGGTCGCAATGCCTATATTTTGCATTGCGGCAGGTGCTGCTGGCTGCAGCACCCGCCGCAATGCAAAATAGGGACACTGCACATATCCCTACACTGGCTGCAGCACCCGCCGCAGTGCAAAATAGGGACACTGCACATATCCCTACACTACGTGGCATGGTGCAGGGACATGTCCCAGTGCCCATATTTGAGGGCCAGGGTTGAAGGGGGACCCGCTACGGGCCTCCAAAGTCGCTTTCCACGTGCCTTTTCATGGCGGGTTCACCGCCATGAAAGGGCCGGCAGAAAGGAACATCGGAATGCCTACCACTGTAGGCATTACTCCACCTCCGATGGGCCGACGGGCTCCATGATCGGAACCGTAGCGGTCAGTCTTACCGACTGCCACGCAGCTGCCTGCCATCAAAATGTGGTGGGCGGAAAACTTGTTTGCGATGGCGGGCCCACCGCCATGGTGATCAGGCCCTAAAAGTTTTTGCCTGTCCGGGTCTGGTATGTATTCTTTTTCTTTTCTCTCTCCTGAATTTGTTTTGTTGCTTGGCTCGACCTCTGAAAAAAGTCATTTGGTTTGAAGTAGGGGAGCCGTCTTTCATTTTGGAACTGTCTGCTCTAGTAGTTGAATTGGTTCCAGTATCTTATGCTTCAAAACTCACTTGTCCATATGATAAGAATATATTATTTCTCTGGGGCTGTCGTACTCTGAATTTTTCACACCAAGTATAGACAATGTTTTTTTTAATGGCTAAGAATGTCACACTTATACATATGGACTTTCTGTGCTTGAATTTGCTCTTTACATTGGATAAGTTATGTGATAATGTCTTTTAGTGTATTGACAATTCCCCTTTGGCCAAAATCTGTTGTAGCTCGATTTTCACAGATTCAGTTCTATAATTTGATTATAAATATCTTGTTATCAACAATATGGTGTCCAGAGAACATGTTTTGAAAATGTTGAACCATTTGTCAACAACATTTTTGTTTCTGCCTGCAAATACCCTCCTTAAGAGCTTGTCTGAATAGGGTGTGGTACTTACCACACATGGTAAATACCATTAAACCAAGGTGAGGTATTTACCACCTGTGGTAAATACCTCCTATTCCGAGTTTTTAAAATGAAAATTAGATAGAACATGCAGAATCGGTTTTGTAACACACCCAATTTCGCAAGTTTTTCCTTTCTTTCAGGCCTTTTCCCCGACAAAATTTGTCAGCTTTGACCTGCTGAAATTTAACTGGGGAAATCTGCAAGGATGTGGTAACTATCACGCAACTTGGAATTCTGATCCATGTGCAAACAAACATTTGCAGAGGGATTAGAATTTACCCCTTAACTCGTAATGAGGGCCAACGAGTTGGCTTTATTACGTTCTTAATCCATGTAAAATTCTTTGTGCTTTAAGATTTTGTGGCAGTGAGGGACATGCACTTTTTGACATATTTCTTTTTTAAATAGATAATTGAGTTTACGCAATTGTTGATCCGTAGCTGGTTCATTTGAAAGTTAGGAAATATCGACACACTCTTATCAATATTCTACAGCTTCATTTCCTGTAAATCTCAGTGTTTGCGTTTAAAAAAATTAAAATATTTAAACTGGCACATTATGCCATTTGGTTAAAAAAAGATGCAAAGTATGGGCCGTAATTTCAGTATTGTTAACTTAAAATGAAAAAATGAACTTTTAACAATGATCTGTTTAGGCAGTGTCTTTTATGAATGAGCATAGATTCTTGACCATGCCCATTCCCACTCGCTTCACCGAGGCCAATATTCGTGAATCGTTGGAATTATTGAAATGCATTTCTTGAGACAGTGTCTCGTTGATACTAAAAATGGTTGAAACAACTTCTGAATAAATAACAACATGAATAGTAAGTATTTGTTCTTGAATTTGTTCATTAATATAATTTATTAAATTATCACAAGTACAATTGAGTCTTCTTCTTATACTTAGACTCAACATTTTAAAGTGAAACTCAAGTATTGATGGATTCTGGAGCCTAATTCACTTCTCCTGGATTGCTCTCTCAATTTATAAATTAAATGAAACATCTACAGGGAAAAGTAACGACAACACTGCGAATCAGATATTATTTACATTGCAATGGTTTTTCACTATCCAACTTTATTAGTTTCCAATATTCCCAAATGATGTTAGTGTGATTTGAAGGAATAGATTATTTAACTAACAAATGTTAACCTCAAGATGAGAATTGGGTGCTGTAATTACCAAAGGATTAAATATATGAGAAGATCTAATGTTCTGTTTATGAATACTAATGGATATTGCGACAGCAAGTGCTCAAGAGGCTGTATACACCAATGGTCCTAAAGCTGAGCTAGATTCAAGAGATGTGAAAGAAGTAATTAGATTTATGGTCTAGTGGGTTTTGCAAAGGATCATAGAAACGTAACAATCAACATTACGGGGTAGACCGACAAGAGATGATTTTATCAATATGTCATTTCTTGCAGACCCGGGCAGTAAGGGTTTCGAGGCTGGTAGAGTAGCACGATCAATGTTACATAAGAAATAGTTTAGTAAGTATTACTGCTAGCAGGTTATGGTGGTAAATTTCAGTTAAGAACGCTATGGAACTATTGTATATGTACTGAGTATTATTGTAAATACTGAGGATTATTGAGCGTAATCTAATTCCTTAAGGGTTAGTGTTTATACATTTTGTTACTCTGGCAGAAAGAAGAAAGTATGTTGTCACTGGGGCTGACTGAGATATAGCACAAAAGCGTATTACTTTATATATTTTTTTTCGCGCTTTGTAAGATTAATGATAATTGACAGTGCCAGGTCTACTTTTTTCCTGTACATATGCCATTGAATGTATTCACTCGGAGAGCTCTCCTTAACAAGAAGCAAATTCAGCTTTAAAGAGCATTGATTGTTATGGCTGTTTTGGAAATATTGAATCAAACTCCGCAGAATGAGTTTCAGTTAATACTTGTGATGATATGTCAATGAAAAGATCGAAAAACACAGCCAATATTTCTTTTTCATAAGATTCACTTGGACATATATTCAAAAGCGATTTGTACCAATGTGGCTTTTGACGTCCTGCAGTCCAGAATGATAGATTTCTGTCATTCCAAGTTTTCAGAATGAAGAAATACCTAGAATTTCAACTTGCACCACTCCACTGAATGTCAACGGTATGTACAGTCTACCACTCCTTGACACTCCCGGTTATGAAGTTAATACCAGCCATTAAATTGGTATTTGTTGGTGTCCATCGTTATCTTCAATACAGTAGCAACAGATTTCCATGTCCTCTCTACTTATCCCAAAATGTCACTGTCTTCCAACCACAGGGAAACAGTGATTCTGAATAATGATTTTAAAAAGTGTTTTTTCCTTATTTCTTACTACCTTTTGCATGGTAGGGATGAAGGGTACTGGGTTCAACTTTTCTCTGTCCTTAAGTCAGTTTAAGTAGCCCACTTGACACATTATCTATTTCTTCAGGTCGATAGACTTTGATTCAAAGTGTCTCTGGATTCAGTAGTACTTTGCCGCTGACAAAGTGACTGTAATTCATTACTGATGTCAGGCTACCTTTTTTGAGCCAGGCTCAGTTTGTAACTTATAAAGTGTTGACTACTCACATATGCCATTGGCATTCTGCAGGCTGATGTGAGACATTGACCCCAAGATGCTGATGCACCGCCAGGTGTTATACTTGATGGTTCGAAGTCTGCAGGCTCTTTCAAAGAAGGGCAAATGTTTTATTTATTTTTTGGAGAGCAGTCATGCAACCTCTTGGCTACTGCATAATATTTTTTGTGGGTATGGGCACTGGTTTCAGGGGATCTAGAAAGGCCAAATGTGCAGGAGTTATGGGGGATACAGAAAGGCTAAGAAAGCCCATCCCGACCACTGAACAGAGAAACTGGAACCTGGTCTCAGGAAAAAATCTGTCCAATGTTATTCCTTCCTTAGTTCCTGCTAAGATCAACCTAATTCTTTCTGTTATATTTGTGGAAAGATCCAGTAATATTTCGCACTTGGCAGCTGACACCTTGCCCCTTTTTAAAATACTTCTCAGCAAATGGTGATTCCTTCTAAGAACCGGTACACCACAGAATTAAGAGATTTTAAGCTCTCTCTGTGTACCATTCAGCACTGCCAGCGTCAAGTCTATAATCTGAATAGTAAGATTTAATGGAACATCACAAATTGTGCATGTAAATGCAATTCGAAAAGCAAAAACTGCTTTTTATTCAGACAGAATTTTAAATGTCCTAAATGTCTCTCTAGTCTTGTTCTCTGTGATTAATGAGTTATAAGCCTCCCCAAATCATATTGATGTGTCTACTTCTAATGAAAAGTGCATCAGATTGTTGATGTCTTTTATTTAAAAAAAATGAAAGATATTTAGATAATTTTCAAAAATACCACTAGCCCATCTCCTTCCCTGCCTATTTCGCTTTTGCCTACCAATTGTTGATCTATATTGACCCTGCTGAGGTAGGGATTGTAATCGCTGCTGTTAAAAACTGATACTGCTAAAAAAATAATATGATTTTAAAATTGAACTGCTGATGCTAAATATTGGTATTTAAAAAAAAAAATTGATTGTACTATTGATTTTTTACTTGTATTACCTTTTTGCATTTTTGCACTTAAGGGGCAGGACAAGTGCTCCCTCAACCCTTGAGTGGGGTTTTCTCTGCACCTCTTCCGTGTTTAGTGCCGGTGCCGCTCCCCAGATGCCATCTGGTTGGCAGTCTAGTCCTCGTCCCAGGCTCGGCATTTAATGAGCCTGGGGACATGGACACGCAGCCCATCTGCGCCAAGACCGGGCCAGGGGCCAGGTCCCCTGGTCAACATATATCACATACCTATGCCAAGTCCCAACTGCTGGAACTTAACAAGGGTAAGCTTGCATCATGTAATATTATTAATCTAGGTTATGATCTCGCCACTTATCATTGCGCTCATTGCCGTTGGTCTTGTCAGATGATACCTATCTCCCCCAAAGACGAAGTGTGGGCTCACCTTTCCCCTCATCCTCTGGCTAAAAAAAACCAAAACAATAAATTGCATTTTGATAAATACACGCTCTCTAATTAAACACTGGCATGAATTCTCTATGTATGTTGAAGAATCCTCCGCCCACACATCTTTCTTGACTGAGACCTGGGCAGATAATAGCTCAGACCCTGATCTGGCCGAGGCTCTTCCCCCGGCTACTCCACTAAAAGACCAGACCGTACTGATAAGTGGAGGGGGAGGCTGGCAGTGGTATTTCACGACCACTTAGAACTATTATGTGAACCTGTTTTAGTAACTGGGGGCAATGTCTTTTAGGTTAAAATTATCTAATCAAACCAATTTTAATGGCCTGTTAGTCTACAGGCCTCATGGATCAAAAACAAGTTTTCTAGAAAACGTGGGTGACATGCTTGAATCCTTTCTGTAGCTTGCAAACTTCGCCCTTTTAGGGGATTTTAACTTTCATCTAGAGGACGTTAAAAGCAAGGAGACAGAACATTTGCTGGACATTTTAAACAGCTTCAATCTCCCTCAACAGGTCAATGCCTCTACCCACAAAGCAAGCCACGTGCTGGATGGCATTTTCTCTAACAAACCAGATCTGAAGGTTAACAACATTACTCCTATCACCTGGTCAGACCATAAATCTGTTAAGTCTAGAGGCCTCCTTTCCCTCTACTAAGTCTGCAAACACAACATAAAAGAGTCCAAGTCTGGAATAAAATTCCCATTCCTGATCTGATAGATACCCTAGTTGGATCACCATCTCAGTTTATAAAAGATGGTAACCTCAAAGTATTTTTCCCACAAAATCCTAGATGCTAAGAACTGTACCGGAGAATTGTTACAAAATGTTGAGACATTGTCCAATATACCCTCTAACATTACCTTACCTCCTGCTAGTTGTTCTGTGACCAACTGGCAGCTCATTTAAAAATAAATTAAATAAATTAAAGGAAATTTTAAATAATCTCACCACCAAGGACAATGTGCTTAACCTCCCACAGTTCAACAGAATATAGCTCCTGGATTAAACTTCTTGAAAAGATTTCTCTTGCTCTTAGAGGAAAGAGTGATAGAACTTGTAGGCCAAACTAAATATGGAGCCCCTCAGATCCGTGCCCCCTAAAATAATGCATGAGATTGTTGGAACAATGTCATCATCCCTCATCCAGCTACTTAATTCCATATTGGAATTGGGAGCCTTCACTTCAGAATGGAAAAAACCTTCCACTCTTCTGCTGCTAAAAAAGCCAGCACTTGACCCTAGAGAGGTGAAAAATGTTCGCCCCATCTCTCAATTTCCTCTACCAACTAAAGTACCGGAAAAACACATCGCTTTGTCCAAATTTGTGGAGGAGAACGAGCTGCTGGACTCAGCTCAATTTGGCTTAAGGCAAAATCACAGCACGGAATCCGTGTTGGTTGTGGCTACAGACCAAGTGAGAAATACTTTAAGATAGTGGAGGAAAGGCTGCCATGATCTTGTTAGACCTGTCGGCAGCCTTCGACACTATGAATCATGAGATCTTAATTGCACGTCTGGCAGATATTGGTATTTGAGGCTCAGCCTTGATATTGCTCCATTCCTTCCTCTCCCAGAGAGAACATTCTGTGGCTTTGGGCGACCTTGTCTTCAAGTCATTTACGTTGCCTTGTGGGGTTCCTCAGGGCTCATCTTGAGCCCTACACTATTTAATATCTATGTTGCCCCCTTGACGAAGCTAATTCGATCCTTCAGCTTCGCCCCTGTTGCATATGCAGATGATACACAGCTTATTGTGTCCATCTCGAACAATGCTGAAGAGACAGCTCAACGTTTTAGTGGCTGCATGAGCGACATAGTCCAATGGATGAATAACAACAGTCTCATGCTTAATTCATCAAAAACTGAGGTCCTTCTTTTTGGGAAGAACTCGCCATCTTGGGACCAATCTTGCAGCAGCGGCTTCTCTGCTAAAGCGGCAGAGCGCTGCCTCACACGGAAAATTAAAATGATAATAACATTATGTTATTATCATTTTATTTTCATGGTACTCGCCCAGTTTTGTTTAAGGGGCGGGGCTGAGCTGGACCACAGCGCTCAGACCAATCACGACGCTGCTATCATCAGTGTTGTGAATGGCTGGGAGAGACTGGTAGCCTGGGTGCTTCCTGTTCCGATGGAAGAAGAACAGAGGAAAGGTGGGGCCAGGTAACCCCCCCCTCCCGCCTGCCTCCCCGCCACCTACCCGCACCACCACCAAAACCCCTTAGCAGCCGTTACTGCAGTCTTGGTGGCCACAAACACTAGGCCCCCTCCCCACACCAGTATCCACCATCAAAAATTTGGGGATAATCTTTTATTCTAACCTGTCCCTCAATACACAAATAAAATCACTTCCTCCTGTTACTTTCTTTTACACAAAATTAGGAAGATCCTTCTGTATTTACCCTTAGAATTACAATAAGATGTAGTAACAGGACTAGTGTTATCAGGACTCGTTTACTGCAACGCACTATATGTAGCTATTCATCAGCGTCCCTGCAAGAACTGCAATGTCTCCAGAATGCTGCAGCGCAACTTCTGAAGAAAATTCCCAAATTTCAGTCAGTCTCTGGAACTTTACAAGAACTCCATTGGTTGCCGGTGAAGAAAAGAGTCAGATTCAAGGCCCTCTGTTTCGCCCACAAAGCCCTATACAGAGCTGCCGCAGACTGCTTAAAGAAAAATCTCACATGGTACAAACCCAGCAGACCACTAAGATCTACTAATTCCAGGACAATCCGTCTGGAAAATCAGGAGATCCAACTGGGGGGGGGCTTTCAGGGGGGCAAAAGCTTTATCCACACCACAGCCTATCTCTGGAAAACCCTACAAGAACACCTGAGAGGTCAATCCAATTTTCTCACTTTCAGGAAATGCCTTAAAACCTGGCTGTTTTACAGATCTTAAATTGAGAGGGAAAAAGTATTTTTTCCTCTTTCATTGCAGGATTAATTAGACGCCATTGGCACTCGCGCACTCTAGGAAATATATCATTATCAATTTATGCTACATTAGCTAATTCCTTTTCCTTAAACGATAGTGATTTTACCACCATATTGGCCTTCAGAAAATCCTTCTTGCCCTTTTGGATGCCATACCAGCACTTTGCAGTAAGAATATCTGCTGCATAACCCCAGTTGGGTGAGAGCAATAATTCATGTATCTCATCTAGAAAATCAAGTCCCAGAAGTTTTGAAGATGGCCTGTGTGACCCCACTGCTCAAACAGGCCACTTTGGACACAGAAGATCTAACCATCTCTCGAATGTCTTTTTGGCGAACCTCCTAGCGAAAGTGGTTTTCCAATAACTGTCTACCTTTGTGAAAATCTACAGCCACCTACATGTGAGCAAGATGCGTTTTCGCTATGGCCACAGCACCAAACTTAAAATAGTATTGATGCTTGATGATCTGAAGCTGATGCGGTGCCAGTCTTCCTGATATCCATATTCTTTTAGATCTGACAGCAGCATTTGACACCCTAAGCCATTCCATCCTGCTCTCCGAGCTTGTGGACTTGGGAACAAAAGATCAGGCTTTATCATGGCTCTCACATTTGTTACCTAATAGATTCTTTTGGATTTTGTGTCCACCTTTCAAGTCCACAGTAATATCCTGCACTTACAGAGTTTCACCGGGTTCAGTCTTCTCTCCCTTATTATTCAATCTATACATGATCCTCCTGGCCCATATAACTAATCCTTTTTTATGTTCTGGTGATATCCAATTTATTGTAAACTCGAAGGAGAGCCTCACAACTTGAGGATTGCCTGTCTAATATTCACTTGTGGATGAATGTCATTTAAAACTTGATCGCAGCAGCGGCGTAGCGTGGGTTGCCAGCGCCCGGGGCAAGGCAAGTATCTTTCCACTTTTCTTTTTACATTTTGTGCCCTTAAGAATGCCCCTAAGAATTTTGTGCCTGGGGCCCCGCCCATGCTACGCCACTAGCATGCCAGTAATGGCATTAAGAGTGACATTCCATGTTCATTCAAGTCTCCTAAATTTTGGAAACTATCTTTCTGGCTGAACACTCAAAGCCCACTATTTATCACTGTTAATGTGGTTAAAAACCTTGGAGTAAAAGGTGATTCGGCACTCACATACTCACTTTAGCATAGCAAATCACTGCTGTAGCTAAGTCCTGTCTGTTCCATTTCACACACTGAAATGGGTTCTTTACCTTTTCTCTCCACCACGGAAAGTTCAACTCCTGAACAAATTTGTTCCTGCTCACCTGGAATATTGTAATGCCATCTTTTTTGCACCAAAAACTGAAATGTGTTCAAATCTATGCTGCTAGAATAGTGTATGTTTGCATCGGCAGACACCCATTACTCCTGTTTTTGCCTTGTTACATTGGCTGATAACAAAAGATTGTATTCTTTTCAAATCTCTGCTCTTTACCCCTGCTATTCCCGCTTTAAAGTGCCTGTGCTCTCCCTTTTAACACTGTCAAATTGGCATACTCTTAATTGCAAAGTTAACTTGCATGCAAGTCTCCAGTATATGGTACAGTCTACCCAGGGCCTGCAAGTTAAATGCCACTAGTGGACTGCAGCACCTGTTGTGTTATCCACTATAGTGGCAGTGCAAACATGGCTTCAGGTCTACTACTGTAACTTGACTGTAGCAGTGTAAAATCTGCAATTCGACCTGTCAAAATAAACACTTATGGCAGTTCAAAACCTCCCTTTTATATATGTAGTCCTTCTAGCCCACAAGGAACAGTGCATAGTATTTAAAAGTAGGACAAGTAGAAATGTAATGTAAACGTCCTTACAGTTACTAGTACCCAAAAACTATTTTCACTGTTGCAGGCCTAGCTGTCTTATATAGAAAACCATACAACAGATTAAAATACTAACACTGTATCTCGGGAACGGGTCCAGTTAGAGAAATAGTTAAACAACTATTTTTAATAGTAATTAAAAGTCCAATGCATTTGTGAAGCTATGTTTTTTAACAATATTAAGGAAAATGAATTTTTAGAAAGTTACATTTCACCTGCCCAAACTGTCAGAAGGCTTATTAACACCAGCCTCTGCCAGTGATTAGCTTTGAATAGGTGTGAATAGGTATGAAATGGATCCCTAGAGTAAACAGTAGGCTTACCTGAATAGGCAGAGATGACTTATTTGAACTCCACGCAAGTGGAGGCTGTGGGCATCCCTTTTGACACGGCAAGATGACATCCCACTTCCGCCTCAAGGGCTCTGACAGGCCAATGATCATGCCTTTAATGGTCTCAACAAGCCCATTTGTTTGGGGATGATAGGGTGTGGAGAACTTGTATGTTCCCCCACACTCGTCTCACATGGACTTCATGTTCTCTGACATGATGTTGGTACCAGGGTTGGACACTACGTCCTTGGGGAACCCCAAACGGGTAAATATCTCCATCAGTGCCCTGGCCACTGGGATTGCAGTCACTGTCTTCAGGGTATAGTCTCCGGGCACCGAGTGGCATGGTCCCCCAAAACCAGAATGAACCTGTTACCCAGGGCTGTCTTTTTGTCCAGAGGCCCAACAGTGTTGATGCCCGCCCTCTCAAAGGAAATGCCAACAATTGGAAAGGGACCCAGGGGAGCCTTGTGCTTCCCTCCTGACTTCCCGCAGGCCTGGCAGGTGGGACATGATTTGCAGACCGCATGTGAGGCCATCTTCATCCTGGTCCAATAAAAGTGGGTGACAAGCCTGCCAAAGGTCTTGTCTTGCCCCAGATGACTCACCAGGGGAACATCATGAGCCAGCTCCAGTAGGAAGGTCCTGTAGCACAGGGGGACCACCAACACATGGGTTGCACCAGGCTCTGGAACCTTAGTCTTACTATTGGAGACCATTCTCCCAGTAAATCAGGTGATCACCAGAGGCGTCTCTGCAGAACTCCTCCCTGGTGGAACCTCCTTCATCCTGCCAATTGGTCAATTCAGAAAGGTTCCCAAGGCGTAATATCCTCCCCTGTAGCTTCTGGTGCTTCGCCCTCAGGCTCCTCCTCCTTCGAGACTGTGGAAGTTTCAGGAGCGGGTTTCCCTTCCTCTAATTGGCAGTTACCTGAGCCATTCTACCAGGCTCCAGGTCGTCCTGACTACCCTATTGGGTGATCATGAACCATGTGGCCAGTCACTCCCACTCAGGCAAATCCAGCATCTCCAGTTGAGACCGGAGCTCCACCTCTTTCCAGATGGCGTGCTCCAGGTTATTACTCAGCAGACGATCCACAGGCATGGATGGACTCACAACTACCCTTAAGGAACCTGAGACACCCCATCCCCCCATTCATAGGGAACCAGAGCTTCTGGAAAGTGACTCTCATTATTTGTCAGCTACTACATCCAGGTTGACTACATTAGGGACTACCTGCTCTGAGGACACCAGGTGACACCTGACGGTTGTCATGCTGGCATCTGTGTTTCTCAGAGCCTTCACCCTCTGCTCATTGGTGGTGACCCTGCCTGTACTTTTTAGTGTTGCTAGGCATATGGGCCTTTTGCCTCATATCTCCATCACCCAGGGACACTAGGGTAACCTCTGCACTACCCCCATACTAAATGGAGCAATCTCCTCTCCAAGCACTACTCAAGGTAGCCACCGGTCTGCCCACCAGTGGGGCACTTGGGACACTTGGCATCACCCTTGAAGTGTGCAACCTGTTGGCACTCATAGAAATTAAGGGGTGAATTTCCCTGAGGACTTATAGTCAGGGAATTACTTTTCTTCTGTTCAGTGGAGATTGGGAATCCTGCCCCGTAGAACTATTTTGGGGATCTTTAGAGAACTCCTTGTTTTTATTTTTGCTTCCCCCCTCTTTCTTCTGGTGGGGAACCTACCCACCCTAGCAGTGAATCCACCCCCGATACCTTCTTGTGGACCCTGGTGCTGATCCAGCGGTTCGCCTTCTTGGCAAGCTCTCTAGGGTCGTTGGCACAGATCTGCAAAACAAAGACTCAACATGTGCTCTCTTGCCACCAAATTGTACAGCCCCTGATTATATTTTACTTCACTGCCCTTCATCCAACCATCCAGTGCCTTTCATAAGGAATCTACACAATCCACCCATGACTGGTGAGGCAGCTTTTGGCTGTCCCTAAACTTCTGCCTATTCTTTTCTGCGGTGAGGCCCTACTTCCTAACAAAGGTGTCCTTTTTAGGAGGGATACATCATCCTGCCCCCCTTCTCTATGGCCAGCAGGCATCCCTCCCTTCACAAGGTATGTGCCTCCAGAGACAGCCCGTTCCCCCCCAATTCTCTTCAGAGACCCTATTCTTATCTAGAGCAACCTCATAGGCTTCAAATCACTTGTGAATGTCATCTCCCACAGCAAAGTTAGGCACCAGATCCTTTGGAATGTGGATACTCTTGTCTCCTGAGGGCACTGCAGGTATGCTGCCACCAATATTGCTGGAATCTACTTGTCTGGTTCTTATGTCCAGCTCTCGGAGGCTCCTCTCATGAGACATTATTCTCTTTTCTGCCTCCATGGCCAGTTTCTCTCTTGCCGAGGCTCTCTCAGCCTTCCTCTTCTCTGCTTCCGTTGCTAGATTCTTTTCTTCCATAGTAAGCTTGCCCATCTGCAGCCTAAACTCCCTTTCAGTCTTCCTGTCCACCAAATCCTCTGGAGATAGACTTTGGAAAGATACACTGCTCTCTGCTCTGGCAGGGAGCTTCAATTTAAAGACAAGTCATCCCCATCAGCTAAATGCAGTATCTCACGACTGGTAACAGGTCCTCTCCTTGCCTTTCCACATCATTATCTCCTTCTGTTGCTGTAACCAGAGACTGGTGGACTTCCACCCTGGCCTTCAGTGCCTCTTGGAGCTCCAGCTTTCTGGTGTTGCTCTTGGCTGGACGTCCCTTCTCCTTGCAGAACTCCTTGAGCTCAGCCACAGTGTAGGCATCCATGTTAGCAAGCTCAGACTCCATTATTGCAGGTGCGGTTTCAGGCACAACAATGTAATAGAATGAGAGGGAATTCGGAAAGGAAAAAAGACCGATCAATGACAATTTAAAATAGCTTGAAATCGGAATCAAATACTTTTCTGGGATGTTTAGTGTAACACAAAATCAGTGTACGGCACACGTCCTAATCCACCGCTGAACACCAATGTTCGCAAAAGCACAAAGCGCCACTTGCAGTTATCTGGTCGTGTAAGTCCGGATCAAAGTCACAAGTTCAGGCCAACCGCGTTGGAGCACCGGCCCGATACAGGGACCAGGTTAGTCCCACTGACAGAGTTACCTTCAAGGTCCAGATCAAAAAAATCTGATCGCGGTGGAAGGTGGGGGCCATGAGGAGTAGGAATAGAATTGTGGATGGTCGTTGAAATAGCACGAAGAGCAGACCAGTCGTCGCGGACAGTTGTCGATGTAGTGCAAATATCCTGTCGGGCGTCACGGACGGTTGTTGCTGGAGCTTCGCATTGGCACTCACTGTGAGCTGTTGATGCTGTATCATGAAATGCAGATTTCGCACTGCCAGACGTCGCTGGCAGTTGCAGTGACGCGAAGAGAAGGGTTCACCTGAACTTCGTTTTAGCAGACAGCAAGATCTTGGCGCAAACTGGTCCGTTCACGAAGAACCCAAAACTTCAGTAGGGCTCAACTGAGGCCACACAAAGGTTCCAGGACCTGAGGTGCACCACTTCGGGGTCAGGAACTCACTCCAGCAAATGCTAGCAGGGCTTAGGGAAGTCAAGTTGCAGGTCTAGGCAGCAGATCAGCTGGGCAGTTGCAAGGAGCAGCTGGAACTTGTTTTTTCCCTGTAGCTCAGGATAGGAGGTCAGCTGGCTGACCCTTGGAGTCACCGCAGCCTGGGATGGTGGGGGCAGGTCCAGTCTACCTCCTCAGCAAGCAGGGCAGCAGACTAGAAAGAGAGCAGACTGACAGTCCTTTTGGCAGCACAGTGGTCGTTCTTCTGTAGTATCCACAGGCCCAAGAGTGTACTGAATAGTTGGGTCTGAGGGTCTTATACCTGGGGTCCATTTTAAAGTAGGAAAAGTTTCTAGACAATTCCCTGTAAAGTCCTTGAAATTTCTTGCCTCCCCTGTCCTGGCTCCAAGCTGGCTGCATGAACAATGCAGTGGTGACAAGTCCTTTGAGTGAAGGCAGGATACAGCCTATTCAGTTGTAGGTGGGGCTGTGCCCAACTCTGCCCCCCGTCCAGCCAGCTGATGGCCCATCCAGGCACACCTAATCTCTCTATTGTGTGACTGTCTGGGGGGAATAAGCAAAGTCCATCTGACAACTACACCCAGTCATGTGACCCAAGAAAAGGCTACAGGTACCAAATAGTTAGGTCAGGAAAATGCCAACTTTCTAAAACTGACATTTTTAAAATTATAACGTAAAATCCGACTTTGCCATTAAAGAGAATGTTTAATTACAATTTCTCAGACACCAAATATGACATTTCCATCTGCTACCAATTGAAAGTAATAAATTAACCCAGTGCTATTCTATGGGAAATGTAGGCCTTGCGGTAGTGAAAACGAATTTAGGATGTTTTCATTACCAGGACATATAATACTCAAAAGTACACGTCCAACTTTTTAAATACCCTGCACTCTGCCCTCTGGGCTGTGTAGGGCCTATCCTACAGGTGACTTATATGTGTGAAAAATTGAGGTTTGGGCCTGGCAAGAGGTTTTTCTTGCCAGGTCGAAATGGCAGTTTACACTGCCCACAAGGGCTTCAATGGCAGGCCTGAGACGTGTTTTTTTTTTTAATTCTTTTTATTACAAACACAACTTACGAGTAACATCGCCCATACATTAGTAGAGATATGTACAAGAATACAAGATGTTTTCACCACACTGATTTGTCCATGATTCACATACAGTTCTGAAGAGATCACCATACCCAATGTTCTTATTGATTGACACAGCATATTACGTACTGTCATCTGTCAGGAGTTCAGTTGTGGGCGCTGTACACATATTCCCTCTAAATTTAATCCAGCGGGGGCGTGGCCAAGATGGCGGAGAGATAGGACGTGCCTTCTCTCCTCACCTCCGCCCACCGGTCATATAGCACGGATTCCGGCACCGGAGCCCGCTTACTGGCACTGACCTGCGACTGAAAGGGTTCCGAGCCTCCCGCCGACCTGTTGGCTGAGCTGCTGGGGACCCGGTGGTGCCGTTTCCGCTGCTGCCGCGGGTTTCCCGGCCTGAGGGGGGCTGACCTGCCGCGGCCGGCGGCGCTGCTACAATTAAGGGGGTTCCCTGCCAGCAGCTGCCCACGGGGAGCGGTGACGTCTGTGGGTGCTACGACTGCCTCCCGGGGCCTTTTCCCGCCGCCTGGGCCCGGACATCGGCAGACGCGGGCATCCCGGACCGTGGCGCCCGCCATCTTGGATCCATCGGAGTGGGACTCCCGCTGCTCAAGTAGAGGTAGGCCCAGAGCGGCGAGGGGCGGCTGATAGCGACAGCGGCCTGCTCCGAGTGCTCAGCCCTGCCTTCGCTGCAGTAGCTGAGGGACCTGCGAGATTTGGCCTTACCATACGGCCGCTGCTGTCTGCTTCTCTTTGGGACGGAGGGTGAGGGGGTTGGCCAGCGGGGGGCGGCTCGGCCCTCGGCCTACCCCATGAGACTGCGACCTGGTACCCTGCGGTGGCGGACCTGGCTTGGTTGACCTCCCTGGCATTGAGCTGCGCGCCGGCCCCGTGGAGCTTGGGCGGTGGCGTCCTTCTGGAGGCGGCGGAGGGGCGGGGGCAGCCCTGAAGACAAGGGTCCCGGCGGTGGGCAGCCCGGATCATCCCGGGGCTCTCTGGGCCCCAGAGCAGAGCGACGCTCCAGCAACACCTACCGGGGAGTACCGCCCCGCTCCCACACCGGTGACATCCCCTACTGGCCACCCGGGGCAATTAGACTGTTCTCCAAGGCCGACGGGCCTACGGATCGGACTCCTGAGGCCTCTCCGCCTCGCATAGCCGGAACCCCTGGGGTGCCCTGCATTGGTACCCGGGGTGGTGCTTCCGGTGGTTCAGTGGGGTTGAGGGGCCCCGAAGGCGACACACTGCAAACCCTTCTGTTGGGCCCTTCGCCCTAGGCCCCCAGCACTGAAGCTCTGCCTGGGCCGGCTGCCACGGTCCGCCGCCCTTGTCCCCGGATACATCCTACCCGTGCTCTTACGGCCCTGGTAGACGATACGGAAGCGGCATACTGGAGCTGGATGTGTGGACTTTTGGCGAGCAACGCGCATCGTAGCCCTTTGTAAGCGACAGAGGCTGCACGCCCGCATCCGGCCTGGGCACCACGGACTGAGACTTGGCACGGGGGGGATTGCCGGTGGTCGAGGGTGGCGCACGGGCTCTGGCCTGAGGACAGCACCGCATTCTTGGCTGACTATGACATCCACCCGGGGCACGAAGGACAAGCAAGCCCAGAAGGATACCTCCCTCAAGGACCTGTTTGCACGAGCACGGAGTGTGGGGCCGGCGGAGTCTGATCGGGGGGGCCCAACGGCACATATGGCCACCGCCGCGGAGTCTGATCGGGGGGGCCCAACGGCACATATGGCCACCGCCGCGGAGGAGCCGGTAACACGGGCCTTCCTGGAGTCCCTATTCGCCGCTCTGCGAGATGACCTCCAGACGGTGAAACGCGACCTCACGGCTGAGATCAAAGACATCCGCAAAGATGTGGACGACATAGGGGAAAGGGTGGCGTTGTTGGAAGCCAAAAGTGATACGCGTGATACGGAACTCGCAGTCATGCAACAGGAGGTCCTGCGAATCCATGAGCAACAAGTGGACGTTCAATCCCACCTGGAGGACCTCGAGAACCGCTCCCGCCGCCACAACGTTCGCATCAGGGGAGTGAAAGCCGACGAGGAGGCAGGCGATATCTTTGGCTATGTCCGAGACCTTTTCAACTTTGTCTTGGGCAACCCTCCAGACTTTGATCTTAAGTTGGACAGGGCGCACAGGGTAGGCCCCCCCAGACCGCCGGCGGACATTTTGGTCTGCGTTCAAGACTTCCGCACTAAAGAGGAGATCCTCCGCAAGGCCCGCTCGATGCACCCGATCACTTTCCGTAATCAACCGCTGGCCCTTTATCAGGATCTCGCCGCCATCACTCTGCAAAAACGCCATACCTTCCGGCCCATCACGGAGGCCCTGCGTCAAAGGAACATCTCCTATTCCTGGGGGCACCCGTTCCGTCTGGTATTTCGCCACGAGGGGAAGCTGTTTCAGTTACGTTCCTTATCCGAAGCAAGCAAACTCCTGGGGATTCCCCTCCCAGAGGACTCTGACAATGGTGAGGGCTCGGAACAAGAGTCCAGCGACGGCCGCCCGGGATGGAGGCGACGGCGCCACCGGCATCGAGCACGGAGACCGGACCCACAGAAGGCCAAGAAAGAACAACAAGCTGCCCTAGCGGCACTGCCGGGGGCCCTGGCCAACACGCTCAACAAGTAGCTGTCTCCGGTTGCCGTGATGTGATATTCCATTGACGTTTGGGGGGGGGGGGATCACTTGGTCACCAATCGACCCCAAAGACTTTCTTGCTGTTCATCCCGGGAGGACGGACTACCGATTGACCTCATGGATTTTTCATTCTTCCTTTTTTGGCGCCAGTTGTGCCTTGTTTTTTTCTTTTTTCTTGTTTCAATTCTTATGGGTCCTCCCTTCTCTCTTCACTTTATCTACACTTCTTTGCTGTCCTTTATTCCTGGGGGGAGCCCGGTCCAGAGCGCACCGCGAGGCCTATACTTCCATTCTAGCTTCCAGGTGTCCTGGCAGCCCCGCTACTCTAATTCATACTCTGGTGTATGATGTCGCCACCCTCTCTTAAGATCCTCACCTTTAAAGTGAGGGGACTCAATAATCCCATTAAACGCAGAGCTCTCCTCTCATATCTAGAGAGTACACAGGCGGACCTCTGTCTGCTTCAGGAGACCCACCTCCTTTCCAAGGACTGCCACCGACTTCGATCTCGTGCTTTCCCAACCCAATTCTTCTCTTCTGCACCTTCTAAAACGGCAGGAGTAGCCATTCTCGTTTCGAGGACCTTTCGGGGGAAGGCAATCCAGAAGGGAGCTGAGATTAAGGGCAGACTTCTCACCCATCACTTCACTATAGGGGGGCATACTGTAGTTGTGGGCTCAATTTACGCTCCTAACGAGGAACGCTTTCTGCAAGCCGCACTGACAGCTGCCACCGCAACTCAGGAACGCCACATAATACTAGGGGGTGATCTTAACATAGTATTTAACAATGACCTTGACAGGTCGGCACAGCGCATGAGCCAAGTGGGCGCTCTTTCCTCCACAGGGCTTACCAGACTACACGACTTGGACCTCACAGATCTCTGGCGACATCACCATCCTCACTCACGGGCATTCTCGTATTACTCTAACGCCCATAAAACGTATGCGAGACTTGATTATTTCCTTGGCACTAAAACCCTCTGCGAGGCTACACTCTCGATTGACATGCTCACGGCCTCCCTGTCTGATCACAACCCTGTGGAAATAGTGTTGGCACTCCCACAGATCCGCAGACCAGCCAGACACTGGCGATTCCGGGACGCTCTGCTACATAGACCAGACTCGGTCACACAGATTAAACGCGCAATAGAGGACTATCTCTTACACAACGACACACCGGACACCGCTCTCTCCACACGCTGGGAGGCCCTTAAAGCGGTCATCAGGGGGGAGGTTATCGCTCTTTCGTCGGCAGATAACGCGGATCGTAAGGCAAAACGGGAGGAGCTGACACAAAAGGTGCGGGAATTGGAGCAGATGCACTAACGTACGGGAGCTCCTCGTATATGGCGGCAACTCACAGCCGCTCGGGCACAACTGACGGCTCTAGATAGGGACAAGGCAGAATATGCCGCACTGCGGCTACGACACTCCTTCTACACAGGCGGAGATAAATGTGGCCGACTTCTTGCGCATCGGTTCCGCGAGGTCCGCTTACGCGAAGGCATCCAAGAAATCGGAGATGGTTCCGGCAACACATGCTCCGATGATGAAGCCATTGTAGACACCTTTCGCTGGTTTTATGCCCAGCTCTACGACGCCCAGCCTCTGGAGGAGGCGGACATAGCCGCCTACCTAAATGAGGCTCACCTCCCCACCTTGACACTAGACCAGGCAGCTCACATTGAGCGAGAGATCAGGCCGGAGGAGGTTGTTTCAGCCATCGCTCGTTTGAAATTGGGCAAATCACCCGGCCCAGATGGCTATACAGCAGCCTTTTATAAACAATTTTGCGCGATACTCACTCCCTTGCTCACCCAGCTTTTTAACTCTTTCGCGGTAGCCGGGGCCATCCCTCCCTCCATGCTGGAGGCGGCGATAGTCGTCCTCCCCAAGCCCGGGAAAGATAAAGCAGAGTGCGGCTCCTTTCGGCCTATTTCACTTCTCAACATAGATCTGAAGCTTTATACCAGCATTTTAGCGAGCCGGCTCGGCCCTTACATGCAGGGACTAGTGGACCCCGATCAAGCCGGGTTCATACCGCAACGGCAGACAAGCGACAATACAAAACGGGTTACCCACCTTATTGAAAAAGCCTCCCGCATCCCGGGGAAATATATATGCTTCTCACGATCGACGCAGAGAAGGCCTTTGATCGAGTCCACTGGCCTTATCTCGAGCAGGTCTTGGTTCGCATGGGTCTGGGGGAGAAAATGAGGACCCATATCTTTAACTGCTACCGTTCCCCAACAGCGACGGTAAGAATAAACGGGCACACCTCCGTCCCCTTCCCCATTCACCGAGGGACGAGACAGGGTTGCCCCCTGTCCTCTTCGCTCTTTATATGGAGCCTATGGCGCAGAGGGTTTGGGACCACATTCAGATCACAGGCATCCGCTTTGGGGGGGACACCCATACCATTTGTTTATACGCGGACGATGTGCTTGTCACTCTAGCAAATCCCGAGAGAGCACTGGGTGCCTTCTTGGAGGAACTAGCCATCTTCGCTGGAGCCTCCGGGTTCAAGGTCAATTTGACCAAATCAATAGCGATGAATCTCTCACTATTGCCCCAAGAGAAAGCTGACTTACAGGCACGTTTTCCTTTACGGTGGTCGGACAACACCGTCCCGTATCTGGGTATACAATTGGCCCCCACTTTACAGGACATGAGACTAACCAATTTCTCACTCCTTCACACTCACATCCGCTCCGACCTCCAGCGGTGGAGGCACCACCAGATCTCCTGGCTGGGGCGCGTAGCGGCGATAAAGTTGACAGTTCTCCCTAAAATCCTTTATCTTTTTCAAACACTTCCCCTGCCGCCCCCCACCGGCTGGCTTCAGAAGGTACAAGCGGAACTCTCACTCTTCATTTGGCAAGGTCGCAAACCGCGACTTAAAAGAGCAGTCAGCTTTCTTCCGCCTCACGAAGGGGGATTGGGGATCCCTGACCTTACACTCTACTACAAGGCCACGCAGCTTCGACATTTAGTCGAATGGAGTCGGGCCGAATCTGAGAAACATTGGCTTCTTATGAAGGTTCCTTTTCTCTTGAAGGCCCATCGGCCTCCCAACCTCTACGCCTCGCAGGTAACACGCACCACTCTAACGGTGTGGGACCAAACGAACACACGCCACGACCTCACGACCTTCCCCTCGCCGCTCACGCGGATTCTGGATAACCCTGATTTCGGTCCCGGGACGACCTCTCAGCCCTTCCACTTGTGGCGAGAGGCCGGCTGCCGCGCGATAGGTCTCTTATTCGACAAGGGAGACATCCTCCCTTTTCAACAACTTCGGACTGACTATGGCCTCCCAGAGACGGAGCGTATGCGTTACCTCCAGGTCCGACACTGGGCCATGCACCCTGACAATCGCACACAGGCGGTGAGACCTCTCACGCCGTATTAACGTTGGCTCATAACGCGGACCTCGGACAAAAAGTTGATTTCGGATCTTTATAAGATGCTACAATCCAAATTCACTCACACCTATCACGCGGGGCGGGCCAGATGGGAACGGGATTTAGGTCGCGATCTTACCCCCCGGGAATGGGAGGGGGCTTGCTACAGGGCACGCCACACAGCAACACATGTAGGTCTCACTGAAACTTTCACCAAATTAGTCTACCACTGGTATTACACTCCAGAGAGACTTCATCAATCTGACTCGACGCAGAGCCTCGACTGTTGGAGGGGATGCGGCGAGAGGGGTACATTAGTTCACATGCTGTGGGACTGCGTACACCTCCGGACCTACTGGACACACATACTGGACGAAGTGGACAAACACCTAGATACAGAACTCCCTAGGCTACCCGCTTATGTCCTGCTAGGGGTGCCCAACCCCCTCACATATCCCCTTAAATCTAGACGGGGGAAACAGATGGCTATAGCCTTGGGTACTGCCGTCCAGAACATCTTGATCCACTGGAAAACCCCCCGCTCTCCTACACTCACGGGCTGGTATCAAAGACTATGGCACGTTTTGGGGATGGAAAAGATCTCTCTTACTTTGGCTGGGAAAGGCTCTTCCTTCAGCGACCTGTGGCAGCCCTTTCTCACTTTGCTCTCACAAGAATTCCGGGAGCTGACATGCCCGAGATATCTACGTCTCCTGCCCTTAGCTACACCTGACTCTGCCCCCTAAAATTCACACATACTAGTCTGTACACACTACTTGGCCCGGTGCGCTCTCACCATCTTGGACCTTGGGTGGGTGGGGGGTGGATTCTGTCTTTCCTTTCTTTTCCTTTCTTTGTTTCTCTGGGGAATGGGAGGGGGGGTGGATGTTTATTGTTTATTTGATGATATCGTCATGACGTTTCTCATTTCAGCCGGGTCCTGTGCGACCCCCGTAATGTGCATTTATTTTTTGCAACTCTGAATAAAAAGATTTAAACCATAAATTTAATCCAGCCTCCCCACACCCGCTCCCATTTCTTGGGACAGCCTCTGTGTATATACACTGCTTTTTCCGCCACCATGGCCCAGTCCATGTCATTACACCATTCCCGGTATGTTGGCACCGTTTGTGCTCCCCAGAGCCTAGCGACATTACGTTTTGCTATGGTCATGCCCAGTGTTGCCCAGTCTTGGGCCCTGCGGTTAAGATCCGTAGCCTCCCATATGTTCAGGAGACATCGTTTGGGATCCGGTGGGACCGGAGCTCCGGCCACTCGTGTTATTGCGTCCATAACTGTTTCCCAGTAAACTTTGATGGCAGGGCAATCCCATATGGTGTGGAAGAAAGTACCTGTTGCTCCACATTGTCGCAGGCAGAGTGGAGTGTCCGTCCTCCCTACCTTGGCTAGCAATACCCTAGTGAAATATGTCCTGTGGAGTACTTTAAGTTGTATCAGTCATAGTTTTGACGGTATAGCCACCTCCCACAGGGACTCCAGCGCTTCCTGCCAGTCTGAGTCATCTAGTTCCCCTACGTCTGCCTGCCATCTCTCACGGAGACTCTGTGTGGGGTCAGCCTGGTTGTTGATTATTTTCCTATAAGTTAGCGATATGGCGCTTTTTGCAATACGTTCCGTGAGTAGACGGTCCTCTAGGGGAGAGGCCTCTGGAAGGTCAGTGCCTGGTGGAATGACGGCCGCAAGTGCGTGTTTGATTTGGAAGTAGCGGAATAGCTCTGTGGGCGTCATCTCATACTTATCTTGTAACTGTGCAAATGTAAGAACTCTCCCCTTGCTCCATAGATCCCCACTTTTGAGATGCCTATTGTGTCCCACTGTTTAAATCCCTTGCACCCGCTCAGTCCGCCCAGTTTTTGGGTCTGCCAGGGAGGGGTTGACTGTGTTATCTTGTTATGCCACCCCAGTTTTTTACAAACTGTATACTATATGTGAACTGTGTGCGCGGCAGGACCGATAAGGTTTGTCTTGTGGGTCTTCTTATAAAGCGCCCTTATGACTCCTCCCTCACCCAAAGTGTGTCTATCCATACGGAATGCTGGTTCAGTCTGGGGAGAGTGAAGCCACTGGCTAAGTACGATAAGCTGTGAAGCCCAGTAGTATGTCTGTATATTTGAGAGTGCTATGCCGCCATCATACCATCCCCTGACTAGTTTCTTCATAGCTATCCGCGCTGGTTTCCCGTTCCACAGGAGGCTACGCACCTCCGCCTCAATTGCTGTGAAATACGACTTTGGTACAGTGTAAGAGGTGTTGTGCAGGGCGTAGAGGAATTTGGGCAATGCCATCATTTTAAAAAGAGCAGCCCTGCCCAGCAGTGTCAGTGGAAGTGATCGCCAGTGTTTGGTGTCTTGACGCAAACGCTTCAGAGGTTCCTGGAGGTTTCTTGTCATAAATTCGTCAGGGTCTGCCGTTATGTAGATCCCTAAATATCTAAAGCCATCTACCACTATTCTGAGCTCCCAGCCCTTGGGCAAGTCTGGTGGGGGGCCACTCAGCACGTAAAGAACAGACTTATTCCAGTTGATGGTATATCCAGAATTTCTTCCGTATGCCTCACATATATCCAGCAACCTAGTCAGCGAACGCTTCGGGGATGCCAAATAGAGCAGAATGTCGTCCGCATATAGAGATATCCGGTCTTCCCACCCCTCCACCCACCGGAGTCCGCGGATAATCGGGTCTCCCCTTATCCAGTCCGCCAGCGGCTCTAGTACCAAGGCGAAAAGGAGCGGGGACAATGGGCAGCCTTGTTGCATGCCACGCCCCGGGGGAAAAGTATCAGAGATCCTACCGTTGATCACCACTTGTGCCAGTGGCTTTGTGTATAGGAGGCGTACCCAGGATCTAAATTTGGGCCCAAACCCCAAGCGCTCAAGAACGGCGAAAAGGAATGGCCATTCGACCGTGTCAAAGGCCATACCTGCGTCAAGGGAAAGGATAACGGCGTCCTCCTGAATAGTGTGCCTACGACTCAATACCCCGTGCAGACGTCGTAAATTGAGTGCTGTGTTCCTTCCCGGCATAAACCCGGATTGATCTGGGTGTACTAATGTACTGAGATGGGGGGGTCAGTCTGTTGGCCAATGCTTTAGCCAAAATCTTGGCCTCTGCATTGAGCAGCGATATTGGGCGATACGATGTACACTCGTGGGCAGGCTTCCCTGGTTTGCGGATTGCCACTACTGTCGCCACACGTTGGTCCCTTGGGAGCTCTCCCTCCGTCCGGCTTCATACATGGCTAATAAATGCTGTGCTAATTTTGTCGCCGCTTTCTTGTATAATTCAATGGGGATGCCGTTAGGCCCCAGGGCTTTCCCAGAGTGTATGCCTCCGATGGCTGCTGCTATTTCTTCTGGTGTGAGATCTATTTCTAAGGATTGAGTTGCTTCCTCTGTGAGGGTAGTAAGACGAATGTCTCTAAGAAAGTCTGTGACCTCGTCTGGTGTGGCCGTGGCTATGGGGGTGTAGATTCTTTCGTAGTAATGTGCGAAAGCGGTTACCATCTGTTGCGGGTCCGCAGTGATGTCTCCTGTGTCAAGTTGGACCCCTGCCACCCATCTATAAGCCCGTTCCCATCTATCCAGCCAGGCCAGGAGTTTACCTGCCTTATCCCCAAGCTCGTATATTGTGTGTCGGGTGGATGCCAATTTGGCTTTAGCCCCCTCCCACATGTGCTCTTTATATTCTTGCTTTTTTGTGCTTAGTTGGGCCGTGTTGGACTCCGAGGGGTTCTGGGAATGTATAGATTCCAGTTGCCGTACCTCTTGTTCCAGGGCTACTGTTGTTTTCAACTTGTCTTTATTATGGCCAGCAATAAGTGAGATTGCCTGTCCCCTAATAACTGGTTTGTAGGCCTCCCATAAGATGAGGGGGGAGGAGACCGAACGTTCATTCTCATCAAAGTAGTGCTGCGTGGATTTGGCCAGACCTTTCCAAATTTTGGGGCTTTTTAAATAACCTGGGTAAATTGGAAATATACGAGTTTGGGCCAGTGCGTCTAATGCATAGTTTAGGAAAATGGGAGAGTGATCCGAAATGCCTCTAGCGAGGTAGCTCATTCCATTAAAGTTTCTTACACTATCTGCCAGTGTGAGTACGTAGTCTATCCTGGAAAGGCTGTTGTGTGCACCAGAGTGGAACGTGTATTGTCGGGCCAGGGGGAACCGGGCGCGCCAGATGTCCGCCAGACCCATAGACCCTAGGAAGTCAGCCAACAGGGATGTCGTGGTCTAGGGGGCAGTCGATCTATTGAGTCATCCAGTGTAGTATTAAAGTCTCCACATACTACTAGTTCCCCCTCTGGGAGCTGAAGGAGGAAGGCGCCCAGCGCCGGGAATGTCATTGAATGGAGCGCCAGGGGGATGTATACCGTGACTATGTTATTGCTCGTCCCTCCCACTGGCCGGACACAGCCGCGAATCGCCCCTGATCATCTGTCCATGTGCGTTGTATTATATGGGGGAACTGTTTCTTAACTAGGATTCCCACCCCTCTCGACCCTGATGTGAATCCCGAATGCACTACTAAATGGAATCCCCATCTGTCCAGGGCTTTGCAAGTTGTACCTATCAGGTGGGTCTCCTGAAGCAAGCCTACTGCCGGTGCCTGGCGTTTGATATATTGCAGAACAAGGCCTCTCTTCACCTTGTCCTTGAGGCCGTTCACATTCCATGAAATAATCGGCAAATGCCGGCTGCCTGGGGAGTGTGCGGTAGGTGTGGGTATAGCGTTATTTATCGGTGTGGTCATCCGTATTATGTGAGTCATCTACTCGGGCGGAGCGAATGGTATTTCGGTTTGGGGACCGAGTGTGATGGGCGTCAAGTCGTGTCAAAAACAACTTCAAACAAACAATACAAAAATTATGACAACTACATAACCCTCCCGTCCTTCCCTCCCCCCTCCCTGCATGACGGATTTAAAACTACCCGCCTCCCCAACGGTGCAGAGCGCCTGTTACCCCATTCCCGGTACCTCTGTGGGGGGAGCATTCCCAGCACCCCCACGTGGCCATCCCTGTGTCCGTAGTATTGTGAGCTGGCGTTGATGCAGCGGGTGAAAATAGATACCTAAAGGTGGGGAACATAGTAAATTCAACAAAAATATACTTTAGTCCAGATCCTGCCCATTAGTCCCCACGAAGCGACGTCAGGCCGTCATCTGCGCCTGAGTGATAGTAGTTCTTTCCACAACAGAGCATCTGTAGTTAGGCCCTGGGGCGTCGTGCGACAACCGCGCGATGCTTCATACCTCTGTCTCTCAAGGGGCGAAAGGTCCTCACTTCGAGCTGCCCGGGCTCTCCACTGCATTCACGGATGTTGTTCCTTCCGCTCCTGACTGTGCGGCTGCCGATGCATGTCTTCCTTGCGGTTTCTGGAATTTCCCGGTTTTCGTGACTTGTCGCCATCCTTCTAGCCATTCCTCGGCGTCCTCCGGTGTCATGAAAAACCACACCTTTCCCTCCGCCTCTACTCTGAGTTTCGCAGGAAATAGCTTAGTGTACTTGAGCTCACGTTTTCTCAGCTCTTTTTTGACGTCGAGGAAATTACGTCGTTGCTTCGTTACTGCTGCTGTGTAATCTGGGAAGAAGGTGATTGTGTTGTTCTCAAAGCGTAATGGCGGGGCCGTCCGAGCCGTCTGGAGGATCATGTCCCGGTCTCGGAAGTTGAAGATACGGGCGAGAAGGGGCCTTAGGGGGGATCCAGGTTTAGGCTTCCCGCCCGGGACGCGGTGAGCCCTTTCCACTGAGAAATAGCGGGAGAGACCTCGTGGTTGCAGGTGATTTTGGACAAGATCTTCCAGGAAGAGGTCTGCAGCTGGCCCCTCCGCCCTCTCCGGCACACCAATAATCCGGACGTTGTTGCGTCGTGAACGCCCCTCGTAATCGTCCAGTTTAGCGGCCATTGCTCTACTTTGAGATTGCAGCTGGAGGACTTGGCGCTTAAGAGTATCTGATTCTTCACGGAGCATCGCCGTCGTGGTTTCTATCTCCGTCACTTTCAATTTCATGGTTTTCAGATCAGCACGGATTAACGAGATTTCCACTGAGACGGTATCTATACGCGTTTCCAGGGACATGTGTACCCTATTCAGCGTTGTCATAATGTCTTGCAGCGTAACATCTTTGGTTTCTGCCGCTGTGCGGCTTCCCGCTGCTGCAGTCGGCGGGTCCGCCAACTCCGGTTGATCTTTAGCCCATGCAAACTTATCCAGTTTTGTTTGGTGGGTGTTGAGTTGGCCCCTTCCCCCCGACATCTTAGGCTTCAGTGTCACCTCGCGTGGTGAAAGTAAGTCCTTGGTAGCAGTCACCGCTGCCTGCCTGTGTGGTGAGCCACCCCACGCAGCCTTTCGGTTTTCCTACTCCTAGCTGATGGTGCACTTGTGTGCGTGTGGTAGAAGGCATCTCTGGGAGACTTCACTTTGGGCCCCAGTGGGCAGTGCGGCCGCAAAGCAGGTGGTAAGATGCTGCGTCTTGGGGCGGCAAGTCCACGCCAACTGGGGGGGGGGGGCAGATGTCAGAGATCAGAGGGTGCTGGCTGCTGCGTGCGTCTGCAGAGGTAACTGCAGAGTTTTGTTGTTTCCGGGCCTGCCACTCGCAGTACAGTCACCAGTCGGGTGCTTTCACCCCCAAGAAGTCTGCATATCCTGTGGGGGGTACTGGGGGGGGGGGGTTCCTTTCCCTGGTTGTGGCTGCTATTTCTGGGCCCAGTTTGCGGCGTTCCGAGTCAGCTCCTCCGCCAGTTCATTTGATTCCCCGAACTCCTGCCTTCGTGCTGTGCCCAGTTCGTGAGGGAAGAAGTGCTGCGCAGGGTGTTTATTCTTTTCCGGCTGGGTTAGGCCCGTCCCAGCCGCCACTTGCGTTGCAGTGGATTCACCGCGCCTGGTCCGCCGTCATGCAGGCGTTACCCACCAAGGCATATACACCCTCACCGAGGGTCGGTCACAGTATTACTTGCAGCGGGAGCCCAGTCTGTAGTCTGCCGCCGCGTGCCTCACCTGGGTCCGTCCCACTGGGGAGGAGTCACGACAGCCCGTCACTACGGCCTCACCGAGACTCAAGGCCGCTGCTTCTGAGGGCCGAGCAGGCCGCGCCGATCTCCACGGTGTGACGGCCTATGCGCTGAACGTAGCCGGATCACGGATCGTGCATTGTGTTCCGGACCGGTTCCGATTCTCTTCCCACCTTTCTTTTGGTGTCGCCTGCGGATAAATATGCAGATTTTTACGGGAATAGCCCGGGGCGAGTCAGAGCTGTCTTAGGCGGCGGCCATTTCCCTCGGCTGCCGGCCAAGCCTCGAGACATGTTTAAAGGGCTACATAAGTGGGTGGCACAGTAAGTGCTGCCAACCCACTAGTAGCATTTAATTTACAGACCCTGGGTATAAGCAGTACCACTTTACTAGGGACTTAAAAGTAAATTAAATGTGCCAATTGGGTGTAAGCCAATCTTAACATGGTTAAAGGAGAGAGCACAAGCACTTTAGTACTGGTTAGCAGTGGTAAAGTGCGCAGAGTCCTAAAGCCAGCAAAAATAAAGTCAGCAAAAACAGGAGGCTGGAAGGCAAAAAGTTGGGGGAAACCACGCCAAGGATGTTGGGTCCAACAGGATTGTAAATTGAGTCTTTTGTCTTTCCTAATGTCGACAATTGTACGTTTGGTGTTAAGGATGTTAAATGTGGCAATACAGGATTGTACTGGTAATGGTGATTTCCAAGAGAAAACGAGGAGAAATTCAGTTTTAGATGGAGTCAGTTTTAAATGGACCAACCTTGAACTGTGTTTAGTGTTTGCAAAGCGTGAGATGCCATTTGGAGAGGAGACCTTTCAGATCAGTTGGGTATCATCAGCATACTGCTCATAAAAGATCCCTAAAATTCTTAGACTCCAAGGGGTTTGATGTAAAGGTTGAATAACATCAGGGCTACGACAGATCCCTGCAGAAGGCCTTGAGCTAAGGGCTCCGGTTTTGAAAAACATGCATGAGGTCTGATTCAAACCGCTTGAGGACCGCACCATCAATGCCCATCCGTTTTTTGAGCGTTTCAAGAACCATGCAGTTATTTACCGTATCGAAGGACAATAAATAAAAAGACAAGGAAATAATGACAGGGCCCCCACTTCATGACAATCCGGCGACGGGCTCCCTTCTCAACCAGTTTCCCCCAATTTCCCTGGAAAAATCTCTAGAAATATTGAAATCCCTTAAGTCAGGCTCGCCTTCGAATCCATGTCCTGCCAAAGTACTGTCTTCCTTAGCTGAGATTATAAATGCTGCCGTCAATCGGATTCTGAACACCTCACTGCAAAAGGGGCAGGTGCCAGCTACCTGGAAAAGTGCTAAAAAATAAAATCCTCCCTCTACTAAAGAAGCCGTCGGCTGATCCTCTGGTGGCCTCCAATTATAGGCCGATATCACTTCTTCCCTTCTTTTCCAAGGTTTTGGAAAAATATGTGAATGAAGTTATCACCGAATATGTGGAAACCAACCATATACTCCATCAGAGTCAGTCGGGATTTAGAGCGAATTATAGCACAGAAACAGCCCTACTGGAAGTCTCCCAAGCTATTAAAGAGACTCTAGATAAAGGGGGAAAAGCGGTGTTGATACTGATGGATCTCTCCGCGGCCTTTGATACCGTGCCCCACGACCGGCTTCTACAGAGGCTCCAGGAGTGCGGCGTTGGTGGCACGGTATTCTAATGGTTCTCTTCCTTTCTATGTGACCGTCAGCAAACAATTTGGTCCCCTCCCTTTGCGGCTCCTATCCCCCACATGAAGGTAAGGGTCCCTCAGGGATCCATCCTGAGCCCGACACTTTTTAATGTTTATCTGGCCCCCCTTGCTCTACTGGCAGAGTCTCATGGCGCTAAAATAGTATCATACGCTGATGATACGCAACTGCTGTTCACCTGTGACAAGGACACTGACTTTAGAGGCGGCGAGATTAACATCTGCCTGTCTGAGGTGTTCTCCTGGTTAAGGCTGAATCAACTGAAGTGTAATCCGGAGAAATCTGAGATCATTTTCTTCGGGCCCTCACCTAGCGAAGCATGGCGCCAGTGGTGGCCTAAGGATATGTCCCCGCCTGCAGCCCCAGTTAGCACTGTGAAGAACTTAGGAGTCAAGCTTGAGGCTAACTTATCTATGAAGGCGCAGATCCAAACAGTGGCCGTTACCTGCTTTGGCCTGTTAAAAATGCTAAAAAACGTATTTCCTCTGCTTCCAGTCAAGTACAGGAAGACTAGTCCAAGCTCTGATTGTATCAAGGCTGGACTACGTCAACGTCTTGTACCTGGGCCTACCGGATTATTTATTAAACCGCCTGCAGGTGGTGCAGAATGCGGCGGCCAGAGCGATTCTCATGGTAGGCTCCAGAGAGCGCATGTCTATCCATCTGAAGTCCCTGCACTGGCTGCCGGTCCGGAAGAGGATTCAGTTCAAGGCTTTAGCTTTGGCTTTCAGGGCCTTACATGATACTGGAGCCGTCTACATCAGGAAAAGGATTCAGCACTACGTCCCGCAGAGAGCCCTGAGATCTTCATCTAAGCTTCTGTTGACGATCCCTAGGTATTCCCGCTCTCGTTTGGGCGGTCGTTCCTTTCAAGTCCTGGCCTCCCGGTTATGGAATTGTCTTCCATTATCCCTCAGGCAGGTGCAAGATCTTCTTACCTTCAGGGAGCAGTTGAAGACCTGGCTTTTCTTGCAATAGCATGGTCTGCTGCCCTTTCATTAGGAGTGCTGATGCCTGTCTCGTGGTCTTGTAGCGCCGGGACACTCTGTGGAGTAGCAGTGCGCTCTATAAGTGCCTATTTACATTACATTACATAATAGGTCGATAATCAGGAGGCAGGAAATCCAATACTCAAAGTGCATCACAGACCACCTGGAACAGTCCTGCAGCCTTTACTGAATCCCGATTGGTA
This sequence comes from Calotriton arnoldi, assembly GCA_963921515.1. Taxonomy (NCBI): domain Eukaryota; kingdom Metazoa; phylum Chordata; class Amphibia; order Caudata; family Salamandridae; genus Calotriton; species Calotriton arnoldi. The sequence continues at coordinate 685,219 of CAWUFW010008116.1, read as the reverse complement.
TTCATCTAGGAGGGTGTTGTCTTGGATATATTGGCTAAGTTGACTCACCACATCTTTCGATTACTTTTGCAAAGAAAAAAAGGTCGTAAACGGAACGAAAATTGCTGTGCTCGTTCATGTCAGAAGGTGTTTGAGAAGTGGGGTTATATGTCCACTCTTAAAGTAAGTGAATAATCACTAACATTCGTACAGCAAGCATTATTTTGGCATCTTTTGATGGTATTGACATGTCTACTGTACCCCAACTGAGTCGTAGTCGTCATATCGGCCTTGGAGAGATGAAAGGCTGAGAGCTCCCAAGGAGCCAAACCTTTGGCATTGGGATTAAACACCTGCAGAGGGTGTGCGCCAGTCCATCGAACCGGCAGGCCTCTGGGCTCGTGCATTGCTACGTGTGAACGAGCGCTGAGAGATGCACTGTGGATTCTGCTCCTTCAATAGCGGACCTTGCTCCTCCCTCCTTTCTGAGGTGGTCACTGGCTACAACGGCAGCTGTCCATTGCTAAAGCATAACCTCATTGCAGATGAAGGAAGACAGAAGCCTGGCAATTATAGGCTTATCGGCTGCATGATTTGGGAAATGATTGAATAGAAACCAAGCTCACTTACCGGAACAGGCTGAATTAGTAAAAACAGGAAAGGCCACTGGTCAGTTGACTCATGGCTGCCTGCAGTGAGGTAGTCTATGCCATTATAATGTGAAAGGGGCAGGCCCCGGGGGTCAGTTGCTAAGGTCATGGTGTGGTGTCATGTGATCCCCGTCTGTTCACCCCATTGGCTGGTGCGCCGCCGCCATGATGAAACGGGATGCTATGCGCCGCCTGCCTTTGCGCATTTGTCTAACGTGAATGCCCGTCAGTCATGTGCATGGGTGCTTGGTTCCATGCACGTGTGTGTATGTGCGCCTCGCTTAGCAGCCGGCGCATTACAGTGAAGGACATGTCTGACGGCACCACACAGAGGGCCGAGAGTACACAACACGGACCAGGCCGCACAGTGCTTTTTCGCATTTCAAGTAGTTTGACATCTCAGTTTTACTAAACTTTTTATTGCGGAAATATTTACTTTTCCGCTCTTAGCATCAACGAGGATCAGCTGCTGTATGTGTGTCTGTGTATTTGTGCACCTGTGTACTTTGAACACAAGTGTTTGTGTGTAGCTTTGGGTTTGTGTGTGAATTCCTGTGTGTGTGTGCATTCCACATTTGTATGTGGTACCTGTGAGTCTTTGTGTGTATGAGTATGTATGCTCGTGCTTATATGTATCTCTGTGTGGGTGTGTGTGATTTATTAGCCTTTTTTGTACGCGTACATGTGGGGGCGTGTGAAGGTGTGTGTATGAGGGTTGCGTGCAACCTTTCTATTGCTATGCAGGCTCTTTCGCAGTGGTCCCATAGGGTTTCTCCCTCACCGGTATTCCCGAGCCTGGCCTGTATGTTTTTTATGTCCCCGTCAATAAATACATGGGAAAAGAAATGAAATGCCCTCATGTTTCCCTTTTTAAACAGAAACCTAAAACAGCAAGCTCATGAAGAAATCACGCAAAAAGGTTTTTGAGAACTGTCTAAATTATTTCTAAATAATTATTAAACCAGACAGAGGGGCAATTGCCATGTTAATAAAGAATGCTGTGAATTGTATACAAATTATTTTCGACTGACACGTCTCGACCATACCAGAATAGCAAAACGTAAATAAACGTAATAAATGACCTGTATTTTTTTTCTGCGAAAAGTGCCAACCCCAAGCCCCGTTTGAGTAGGCACACTGGCTACCGAGGCTGAGAAATTACCCTCTGCCATGAATGTGTCATTCCATGAGGTACCGCGGGGTAGCAAGGAGTCTAGCCGGTTTCCAATAGGTGAAGGTCTATTACTGATGGACCTCTGACAGCTATTTCAGATAGATTTGAAACTACTTTCTTCCGGGGTGTGAAGTCATTCATGACTCTCATGTGACTCCTTAGCGTCGGCCTCTTTAACTGTGTGAACTCCTAGGACACAGGTGGATGTCAAGTGCCATTTTCAGTACGAAGGGTTTTCAGTGCGCTATCTAAGCTTCCCCAGAGCCTCAGCAAATGAAACTTGGATAATGAAATAAAGTCACGTTTGAGGGCCGTCCATTCGGATTCTTTTACATTAACATTCCATGACCTCATGAGATTTCATTGCCTGTGTTTTATGCTCCTATTGTGGTCTTTAAGTCTCAGAGACCGGAAGTATATAGGGCGTTTGTTACTAGGCCGCACAGCACCTCTCTGGCTTGTGATTTTCAATTACAGATAGACTAGCACCTCTTTTTAGCATTGGAGTTCATTTTTATTGCTTGTTAAAAGCACCCTGGCATACAGTCCTGTCCACCGAACTTTTGAACTTGTAGCCAACGTTTGTAAAAGATTGCAGAAAACTCCTAATTACTGAGCAACAGTAGACGCACCAGAGTGGAGAAACTGACAAGCTCATTAGGAAACAAAACTAACGAGTGCCCTCATAACATAACGTGTATTTGTAAATCACATGTTCACACAAGGGCATCTTGGCGCTGAATAACAGATGTTTATTGTTACCCAGTGGTACTCAATTTATCAACCTCAGAAGGATGAAAGACCCACCGGGGTTTGAACCTGCGACCATGAGGTCAAGCTCAGGCCCCTACAGTGGGGGCATTGGTCCACTAAGCCACCAGACCCAGCCTCCAATATAAGCCTCTAAATGTTGTGCTCTTCCGCTGTATCTAGTTTACATCTTGGTACACCCAAAGCGTACCCTAAGCTTAGGCCGAGAGTGCCCCTACCTAGCATAGTATGTGATGAACGACATCAGGTAGTAGCTAGTTAGAGATTCTATTGCCAAGGCATTTTCACCTAGTGTGTCTGTCATGTTACATGTGTTGGGTGCCAAGAAGAGGCTTGTCTCAGTTCTCCTCAAGAGTTTGACCGGGGCTAGGACTCTGGAAGAAGCCCACCTGGTTTGCACTCCATGGAAATGCAGGAACGTAAACTGCAGCTGTGTGGAGGAGCAGGCCCCTGGCCAGGAGGAATAAGTGCAATACACAGCAGATTGAAGCCTACACACTGGTCATCTCAAGAGAGGGAGTTGTACACAATTCAGAAGCACCTTTTAGCCCAGGTGACCACATCTGGCCTTCTGAGATCAACTTCATCCAATAGGTTGATTAGAGACAGAAACAACTGCAAATGTGGTGAGCCTTCATCGCCCGACCTTACCATTGCAGACTTTGTGGTTGATAGCATCTGCTTCTTTCCAGTCCAAGAGGAGCAGGTTTTGTTCCTTTTGACCCTGTATCCAACGGTAGAGTCCTGTTGGCAGCAGACTGTCATCCTGACTCTGGGTCTGACTGACCCCCTATTGTAGCCTACCTAGTTCTGGAGTAATCAGATTCCCACTCCCTGCTGATAATCTGCTTGGTCATCAGAACCTACTTAATTCTGTGGGTTCCACAAGTAAACTAAAAAATCCTGATTGGCCACTTTCCAGACTGGTGTCCCAAAGGGACAAAGTAATAGGTGGTAGACTTTCTCATCAACCACTAGACCGCTGAACCACTGACTTGGAAATCAGTTGAACTAGTAACTGGTTCCCTGGAGCTGTACCCAGGCCCATAGACTGAGATGAATGGTAGTTATTAACTGGACACTTAGACTATTAGTTAGCGCCGACACTATGAAACCATCACCTTTGGTTTGGGGGACATCCCTCTTTATTTTGGTGGGGGGGGCGTTTGGATAATGTTTCTTTTGCTGATTATTAGTCAGTGGACTCAAACCAACTGCAGTGTACAGTTTTGCATCTAAGTTCACTAAGAAACGAGGTCAAATGCCAGAAGTATCATTGCACACCAGGTAGATTGTAAGATTCACTTGGTTTCCTTTGCATCTTTGGCCGGAACATTGTAAACATGGCACAAAACGTAATAAAGAGTTTTCGAAGCTAGCCAAGGGCATCAGAAACGTTCATTGTATCGTTAGCCATAGGGCCCAATATCATTTGGTGTTCCCATCAAAAATTTTAGAGTCGCAGTGGCTCTGATGTACACCCCTCTTTGATCTCTGGTGAGGGATAGCATGGAATTCTGGGAGCTCTGGTTAGTTTATCTGGACTCAATAGGCAGAAGAAGTGCTTTCATGCTGGCAAGATTACAGCACGGCTAAGGAAACACCACTATGGAGCGGGAAAATGGTTCAGGCACTCGGTAACCCTTAAGGTTTCCGTGCATGGGACTGTTTAGGTATTTCTAAATTAGGGTATATATGGGAGGGCAGCTCAATATGCACGCTTCAGTATCAGGGCACATACGTAATGCATACAGCGCAGTTCTATTGCTATTTACAAATACACCACGCACTCGACCAACACCGAGAAAGTCCACAGGCTCTTCCGAATCACAACCCTGTAGAGGTGCAGATCACAATTTCTCAGATAGGGAGAAAGGGGATCTCGAAGTTCTATTGCACAATAGTACAGAATACCCCAGACCCGATAGAGGCATTGAGAGAGCGATGGGAGCGGGATGTGGGAGCACTTGAGGAGGAGGACTGGGTATAGGGGCGGATGGTCCCCAGGTTACTGGCGGTCTCCATGAGGCTGCGACTAATTCAGCTCAAGTGCTTACATAGGGCGTATTACAGCCCCACGAGACTGAGCAAAATGGAGCAGGGTCTACACCCCCAATGCCTACAGTGTAAGCAACAAATGGGCACATTTTCCACCTATTATGGGAATGTCCTGTTACAAGGGTACTGCCACACAGTTTGTGATACCTTATCGCTGCAGGTGGTACCTGAACCTAAAATGGAGATGGGACTGATGGACGAATGGGGCCGCAGCAGATGCACTAGATTGCTGGTGGCAGTGGGCTTTCTCCTTGTGAAAAGGGACATTGCTAAGCACTGGAGAGCAGAGAGGGCACCCCTAAGGCGGAATGGACTTGCAGAATGAACTATTGCGCTACTGCTGAACGATGTCTGTATAAATCCAGGGACTGCCCTGAAAAACACCAACAAGTCTGGGGGGGCCTGAAGTGCACGCGCCAAAATTTGAACTGTTTTGGGAAAGAAACTGACTTTGTAGTGCACAGGGAGGCGTGGGGAGAGGGGGGGGAGGCTGCACACAATACAACTTTAATGTGACGTTTGAACTTATACATATGTTGGAAAATCAAATAAAAAGAGCAGGAAAAAAAGGTTAAAAGGTTACAGCACAGCAGGCCAGAAGAATTTTTCTTGGATTTTGGGTATAGTCCTCACCCTTAGAAGATCGATTGCTCAGAACCCCAACATCAAGGAAGCAGCAAAGCAGGGCTCTCAAATATCTGCTAATTATCTCACTCTTACAAGTACTGGAGGTGATATATTCACAGTTGTCCTGAGTTGGAAAGCAGCCTACTACCAATCACAGCCAATGTCTCACTTTATTTCTAAATCCCAGTAAATTAGACAGCTTTACCTGTTTCTTTGAAGGTGATGGTTGTGCTTGTCAGATCGCCCATGACCTGCTCCCAGCATGCCTCGCTGGTTATGGTAACTTTGTGCCAACACACAAAGGTAACACCCTAGGATGGCCTCTCTGAGGGAAACGGTGTACCTCCAACAGAAATTGTCCCTGGCTGGAGAAGAAGAAAGAAAAGTACATGGGGAATGAGTTTGCTAAGTTGTCTGCTTTGGTCGGTCTTCACCATCTTTTTTAGGTTAAACTTTTACACAAAGGAAAATAAACAGTCATCAATGGCTATCTGTAAAAGAGGTGCCGTAAAAGTCAATGTGATCAGTCCTTGACTGCATTCACCACAGCGTTCACAATCAACGTTCCACTCTCAATCGCAACCTCCATCACCATTCCAACACAATATAACAACACAAATGAGTTCCTGACTGTTTTACTTTTAGTTTGGTAGCCAGAAAGCATCTCCCCAGGGTGCAGGGGCGCATTCCTGCTGCACTCCAAAAACGATAGGTTTCCCCCAACCAAGACCTGGCATAAAAGAGTTCTGGTGGTACTTCCTTAGGACACGTCGAAAGAGCAGACCATATGAGGTTCTGCCTCTATCAGGAAACACTAAGGTTGTTCCTGGCAGCTAGAGTTGCTGTTCAGAGGTTCCTTTAAAATCAGTCTCTTCAGCATAGATAACAATTGGAAATACTGTGTAACTTCCGTGGACAAAAGGCTAACTGTGGTGGGATGGGGCAGCTGGTGTGACAGCTGTAGACTTTTGTGCATACACATAGCAGATCATTTAGACCTCAAGGGACAACCGACAAGCTTGCCAGATCAGTAGAGGCTAAGGCCTCTGCTCTCTTGGTGGAGAACTGTGCACCATATTTTAAAATCACTGCCTGCCTGTCAGGTTCTCACTGCCTGATGCATCTGACGGTAAAGCAGATGGATAGTAAACAGAGTTGTTTGACGAGTGGTCAACATTTTGTTTTGGCCCACTGGCGGTCTCCATTTTTTTTTCTTCTAAAATAAATTCTCAAAGTACAAGTTTGTTTTAGAAAAAGAATAGCCCTGAAGTGCAGCGACTCTCCTTCCTGTGTATAAGGGCCATTGACTCACACTCCTGTCCGGGCTGCCATACCTTGCATGGCAGTCTTAGACCTAAATGGAGCAACGAGACCATCACTTTAAACTGGCGACCCAATGGCCTATGGGCCCTCAGGTCAAGGGTTTCAGAAGGAGGAGCCAGCTGAGGCGCTAATGTCGGGAAGCCTGCAGTTCTCCGAGTATTAAATGAGGCAAGGAAACTGTGAGGCTGGCGGGCAGTGATTCGCCATTTTGTAGCTGTAAATGGAGTTGCTCACAAAATATGATTAGTGGGGTCAGGGACAGTGCAGGCTCACAGCAGTCATGGGTCTGGAATGCTCTCCGTTGGTCCATAGGTCCTCGATCCGTTTAATCTGGCCTGCAAGCATGCATTGTCGTCATGACTCCTGGGCACTCAGTTCATCTTCAAGACCTCCACGGACGTTTCAGTGGCAAGGCTTTTCTCTTGCCTCTTCCTGATCAAGGGCCTGTTCCTCTCCTCACCAGACATGCATTTCAGCCTGCAGTCCTAGGGAAGGTTTAAAGTTCGCACAGCTTTTTCCAGAGCCCTAGGTGTTAGTCTAGCCCAGGGGCAAAACAGCAACCTGCAGAGTCCTGTGCATAGCAAATATTCCTCCGTTCTGGTGCAGCAGAGCTTCTACTTGAAGTACAAAGGACATGTAATGTTGTGGCCTGGGGGTCCCAGTATTTATTTGACTTTGAAGGCACAAGTGGAATCCCAGGTCTAACTAATGTTAGCCATTTTGAAATTTATAAACGTCCTCCTCCCCCAACCAAGTGCATCTTCATTTTTTGTTTCATGGGCTCTTGTATGGCTGGGAGATGATGAAGGCAGATAATTTGTGGATTCCAGGGAGAGGCGAGCCTGATGATGCAGGCAAGGTCTATTCTTTGCAGTCGCATTTCAGGTACCGTCGCTGATCAGAGGTCTTGGCCCCGCAGAAAATGGATTTCTGAATTGATTTTACTAGGGAGGGAAGATGGACTTCTTCCCCCATCATGGGAACCTAGAACCAGCTGCCACCAGTCTTCCTATAACCTGGTGTTAAGGGGCTATAGTCACCCTCGTGTATGAGAGGGGTGCACCTTGGGTTCAACTCATAGGCAGCGCAGCAGGACCTGGTATTTTCTGGAGACATCAGCAAAACAAGGAGCACTTCCGGAGGATTTCCAGCCTGTCGAGTCCACTAGGAGCAGCAGCAATCAAAAGACAGACCAGAAAAGTCAAATAGGGACAGGGCGGTGCAACTTGTGGGGACTTGAGGGCTTTCATCCCTACAAGCATGGCTATTTCTGGCTGAATTGAGGGCTTTCATCCTACAAGCATGTCTATCCATGGCCGAATTGAGTGTTTCATCCCTACAAGCATGGCTATCCATGGCCGAATTGAGGGCTTTCATCCCTACAAACATGGCTATCCATGGCCGAGTTGAGGGCTTTCATCCCTACAAGCATGGCTATTTATGGCTGAATTGAGGGCTTTCATCCCTACAAGAATGGCTGTCCATAGCTGAATTGAGGCTTTCATCCCTACAAGCATGGCTATCCATGGCCAAATTGAGGGTTTCATCCCTACAAGCATGGCTATCCATGGCCGAATTGAGGGCTTTCATCCCTTCAAGCTTGGCTATCCATGGCTGAATTGAGGGCTTTCATCCCTACAAGCATGGCTATTTATGGCTGAATTGAGGGCTTTCATGCCTACAAGCATGGCTGTCCATGGCTGAATTGAGGCTTTCATCCCTACAAGCATGGCTATCCATGGCCGAATTGCGGGTTTCATCCCTACAAGCATGGCTATCCATGGCGGAATTGAGGGCTTTCATCCCTACAAGCATGGCTATCCATGGCTGAATTGAGGGCTTTCATTCCTACAAGCATGGCTATTTATGGCTGAATTGAGGGCTTTCATCCCTACAAGCATGGCTGTACATGACCGAATTGAGGCTTTCATCCCTACAAGCATGAATATCCATGGCCGAATTGCGGATTTCATCCCTACAAGCATGGCTATCCATGGCCGAATTGAGGACTTTCATCCCTACACACATGGCTATCCATGGCCGAATTGAGGGCTTTCATCCCTACAAGCATGGCTATTTATGGATGAATTGAGGGCTTTCATCCCTACAGGCATGTCGATCCATGGCTGAATTGAGGGCTTTCATCCCTACAAGCATGGCTATCCATGGCTGAATTGAGGGATTTCAATCCCTACAAGCATGGTTATCCATGGCTGCATTGAGGGCTTTCATCCCTACAAGCTTGGCTGTCCATGGCCGAATTGAGGCTTTCATCCCTACAAGCATGGCTATCCATGGCCGAATTGAGGCTTTCATCCCTACAAGCATGAATATCCATGGCCGAATTACAGGTTTCATCCCTACAAGCATGGCTATCCATTGCCGAATTGCGGGTTTCATCCCTACAAGCATGGCTATCCATGGCCGAATTGAGGGCTTTCATCCCAACAAGCATGGCAATCCATGGCTGAATGGAGGGTTTCATCCCTACAAGCGTGGCTTCCCATGGCTGAATTGAGGGCTTTCATCCCTACAAGCATGGCTATTTATGGCTTGGCTGACCCTGTTTGAACTTAGATAACTGTAGTTTGTCCAGGGGGGTGTGGCTTGGCGCAGATGGAGTAAGCAGCAAACTTGCGAGCTCCCGTCGGCCAGCCGCCATCTGCAACCATCCTGACGCCCTGAGCGAGACCGGGGCCCCCACGACACACCCCCACAGCTGTATAAGGGTGAGGTGCTGTCCCCAGAGGATGAAACCCTGGGCGAGCAGCTAAAATCGGCAAAGCTGCGAGAGGCGATCCCGGCCGCGAGGCGAGCCAAGATGGCGGTGCCCACCGGGCAGTGAAGGTGCCGGGAGTCCAGCGAAGATTGAACAGTGGCTGGTGGCGGCGGCGAGTGTCCCCCTCCCCCTACACCACTGTAGAACCGGACCGGAGCTTTCAAGGTCCCTCTCATGATCACGCCTGGGGGCAGAGGGGAAGCTGGAGTGGAATGGATCGTGCCCCGTGTGATGACCTCGAGCGCCGGAACGAGTGGTGACTGAGGACGGAGACAGGGCTGAAGAAGTCCAGCAGAGAGACGGCGAGGGGGGTGCGAGCTCCCGCAAGGTGAGAGGAGTGTGGCGACCCCACGCAGTGGGGAGAAGAGGCAATACTCTGCAAAGATGCGTGAGCCGATCCCGGCCGCGAGGCGAGCCAAGATGGAGGGCGCCCATCGGGCAGTGAATGAGCCGGGAGCCCAGCAGGAACTGATTAGCGACTGGTGGGAGCGGCGAGTTTCCCCCCTCCCCATGCGCCACTGTAGAGCTGGACCGGAGCTCCCAAGGTCCCTCCTGTGATCACGCCTGGGGGCAGAATGGAGGCTGGCGTGCACTAGATTGAGCCCCGCGTGACGAATGCGAGCACTGGCTCGAGTGGTGACCGAAGAAGGAGGTGGGGCTCAAGACGTCCCGCTGAGAGACGGTGAGCGGGGCGCGAGCTCCCCCAAGGCGAGAGGATTGCGGCGACCCCACGCAGTGGGGAGAAGGGGCAATATCAGAGTGGCAGCAAGGGGTGAGTGCGGCCCCTGCCCTGACACATTGAAAACCTGTTGACCTACCGGAGGCCTCAGTGACAAGAGGCACCGCCGAGGGATCTGACCCAAACGTTCGGCGACCCTGGCGAGACCTTGCCTCCTGCATAGGCGAGCACATGTCGAACTGCGCCCGGAGCCCTGAAAGCAGCAGGAACGCGAGGCGGACTGGAGGGCCATAGGGATAGGCCCAAACCAAGCGCTTAGGCCACACTATCTTGGAGCAATCAGTGGATGGGCCCGGAGACAGACAGAGTGCCAGTATAGAGGGCTGGAGGGGGACGCAGGACAGCGGAACCCCGCCCCCTAGGTACATCGCCTCCTGACCGAGGGGGGAGAACTCTCTGCCCTAGACGTGCTATGTGACACCAACAGGCGGGTCCACAGGTACTGTTGCGGAGGCGACCTGAACACCTGACCCCAGACCTGTTGAACATGTCGAAGGTGAGGGCCTTCCTTCCCGCAACTACCATAGCCGTGAAGGTCCTGGTGGGAGAAAGCACATCTACTGAGACGAGGATGACACGCACATAACTGCCTTCATAGTGAGCGCGAAGGGCCTGAACGCAGTGCGGCACTGACCCCCCCCTGCCTCAGGAGATGAGAAGACCGAGCTGCTTGAAGACGGGAGCGCCTACTGGAGGAACCTGCGGCACAGACGGACACGATTGTCCTGGGAGTCTTCCATGAGCGCAGGTAGCACCAGAAGCACGGTAGACTGAGAGGACACCATGGGAAAGGCCCTCAAGAAGAAGGATAGAGAAGAAGCCCTGTCGGACAAGCAGATGGAGGAGAGGGGGAAGGCCCTATCTCAGGCGGAATCCGCTGGCAACCCTACACTGCAGGACATATTACAAGCTATCACCTCGTCCAGTGAGCGCCTGGAAAGCAAAATAGACTCTTTGTCCTTAGATCTGGGTCTACTCAGGGAAGACCACAAAAAACTAGCGGACCGCGTCAAGACAACAGAGGGTCAAATCTCTGAAACAATGCCGGACATAGAAACAATGCCGGACATAGTAACCATGAAACACCGCCTTACAACACTCGAAGCGAAAGTGAAAACATTGGAATCTCGAGCCGAAGACGCCGAAAACAGATCGCGGAGAAGCAACCTCAGAATCATCGGCCTGCCGGAGAAAATTGAATGCCGCAGTATGATAGCCTACCTGGAGAGATGGCTGCGGGAAGAAGTGGCGCCTGACGGATTATCGAACTTCTTCGCCCTAGAGAGGGCGCACCGAGTCCCGGCGAAGTCCCCTATACCTGGAGCACCGCCACGAGTGGTGATAGCGAAACTGCTACATTTTAGAGATAGAGACCATATCCTGACCCAAGCGCGCCTCAAAAGAGACATAGCGGTGGACAACTCGGTGGTGCGAATCTTCTCTGATTTTTCCGGGGAGGTGCAGCGACAAAGAGGATCTTACCGAGAAGTGAAGCAGAGGCTGCGGCAACTAAACTACAAATACGCGACGCAATACCCGGCCACACTATGAGTCGTCACAGGAAAGGGCACGGAGTTCTTCAGGTCTTCACAGGAGGTAGCTGACTGGCTGGAGAAGCACGACGAGATGGCGCCGCTACGAGAGCCGGAGAAAAAGAGAAGGAGAGAGAACCGTTCTAGGGACTGGAGGTCCATGAGAGAGAATCTGGCACCGACACAGGAAGAAATACAGCTCGAACGCCAGAACGCAATGCAGGTGGTGGTGCTGATCAGCGGCAAGGACAGGGATCATGTCCCCCCTGAGGACAGTGAGACAGCAGCGGACTCCGGCTCGGAGCACGGATCCAGCGAGTCCGAGGCACCGAGCGTGGTGCTCCCAGAGGTCACACCGCAGACGGCGGACAACATCGCTTAGCTGGGGAGAGCAGAGCCCTCTCCGGTGCAAGCCTAGAGTGGAACGGGACGCGACTGGCCCAGCAGTGAGGTACCGGGACTGTTGGTGGGGGGGTGGAGCGGGGGCCCTGAGGGGACAACGGAATTAAGAGGCGGCTGCAGAGACTGGGAGACTGACCGAACTGCAAGCAGTCACTTGCGGACGTTATGATTGTGGTTTGGATGGGGGATGTTTTTCTGCCTATCCTGGGGAGTGGGAGTTGGGGGAAATGTTTAATGTTGATACGGGGGGGACACCTTGAGTTGCAGCATACAGGGAACTACGCAGGATGGTATGGGGCACACAGACGGTCGACACGGGCGGTGGAGGGAGGTGGTTGGAACCTAATCACATACCCTAATGGCTGACAAGCAACAGTATAAATGCATGACATGGAACATCAGGGGAATGCACACAATGACGAAACGCCACAAAGTCCTCTCTTATATCCGGCGGCGGGGAGCCCAGGTAGCCCTACTGCAGGAGACGCATCTAACGCAGAAAGAGGGGCAAGCTTTGCAGAGGCGATGGAGGGGCCAGCTTTTTTACACTACCTATTCGGCATTCGCGCGGGGGGTGCTAATATGGATACAAGCGGGAGTTCCTTTCCAGTTGACAGATTCTGTAATAGACCCAGAGGGGCGTTATGTAGCTATAAAGGGACGACTGGAGGGTCGGGACATAAGCATAATTAACGTTTATGCCCCTAACGTGGACCAGCCAGCCTTTTTTGCAAGGCTGAGCCACTGCTTACCACATTACCTGACGGGCACTATCCTGCTTGTGGGCGACTTTAACAGTGTGGACGATACACAATTAGACCGATCTCACCCACCTCTCAGAAACTCACAAGCAGCGCGCGCCTCACATGCTTTCAATACCTGGAGACAAAGCTGGGGACTGCTAGATACTTGGAGGACCTTACACCCCCACGATAGAGACTACTTCTATTTCTCAGCCGTTCATGAAGTGCATGCACGATTAGACGCCTTCCTAAGCACTGCGGATGTGCAACGCCACGTCACAGCCGCGGAATACCTAGTGCGAACAATATCCGACCACAACCCACTCGTCCTGTCTCTAAAGTGGGGTCACCCCCTGTCAGCGATCCCTACATGGCGACTCCGCCCAGACACCCTAGAAGACCAGGTCTTCCGGGAAGAGATCAGGGGGGGAAATAACGCAGTATTTTACGGCCAATGATGGGACGGCCTCCTCGACGAACGCGGAGTGGGATGCCTTCAAAGTGGTCCTGAGGGGTCAGTGTATAACGCGTACCACGGGGGTCAGGCGGGTCCTTCTGGAGGAAGTGGAGGGTGCAGAGGCGGCTCTCAGAAAGCTGGAACGTAAGAGACCGGGCCGCCCGGCACTGCAACAGGCACTGCTAGAGGCCAAGGAGGAAGTAGCAAAACAGACAGAAAGACTTCGATGTTTTGACTACAAAAAATATTTGGAGCGCACCCACGCTGAGCGAGACAAGTCAGGGTCGCTCCTAGCATGGCTGGCAAATCCAGTGAGTAGGAGCTCGCATCTAGTTGAAATTGAGGAAGGCATCAGGCACTATGCACAGACGGCGATTAATGAAACCTTTGCCCGCTACTACGCAAAGCTTTACAGGAGCTCGCGAGTAGACGATTCCACAGATGCACAGGAATACCTTACAGACCTGCGAATGGCGCGGCTAACTCCGGAGGAGGCAGAGGAATTGGACATGGATATCACACAGCGAGAGGGGCGGGTGACCATCGGAAGTATGGCTAGGAATAAGACCCGGGCACGGACGGTCTACCGTCTGAGTTCTACGCAACTTACTCGGAAGAGCTGGCACCCCGACTGGTTATGATGTACCAGGAGGCCCGGGATGCGGGAGTACTGCCGGAGAGTGCTAGAGAGGCCCTTATTGTACCAGTGCTCAAACCTGAGAAAGAGCCGCACGATTACACGGCATACAGGCCTCTATCCATGTTGAACATGGATTACAAAATCCTAAGCAAAATACTCGCGACACGCCTTCTCCCCCACATGCCAGGTATAGTCCACGCAGACCAGGCAGGGTTCATCCCAGGACCGAACACGGCCATAAACATCAGACGACTCCTTACTGTTATGGGTTCCGGCGGGTACGATAAGCAAAAAGCAGCAGTGTTTGCAGTAGACATTGAAAAGGCCTTTGACAGCCTTGGAGTGGCCCTATCTTTATGACGTCCTCACTAAGATGGGACTGGGGGGAGGGTTTCTAGACTGGGTACGGCTACTATATGCGTCTCCTACAGCCCGGGTGCGCACGGGTAAGACCATCTCACCCAGGCAGAAGGTAGAGAGAGGCACGAGGCAGGGATGCCCGCTCTCCCCGCTCCTGTTCGCACTAGCCATGGAACCACTGGTGTGCAGGGCCCAAAGTGGACAGGATTTTAGTGGCCTGAGGACGGATGCAGGGCAGCATTTCATAGCGTTATATGCAGATGACCTCTTGCTATTCCTCAATAACACGGCGGATGAGCTGAGAGGAGCGAGAAATATGCTAGCCGGATTTGGTACTGTATCTGGCCTCAAAGTCAACTGAGCAAAATCCAGCTTACACCCTATCTCGCCCAATGCCCCCCCCCCGCCACCCGAGCTGGAACTCCTGAAATGGGAGCCTGGCTGCCTACAATACCTTGGAGTCAAAATATACCATGGATCGGTAGATCTACTAGAAGGCAATGTGGGCAGAGCGATTAGATCAGTGAAGACTGCAATGGACTTCTGGGGAACGCTGCCGCTATCTGTAGCCGGGCGGGTAGCTGTCCTAAAGATGATAGCACTTCCGCGCATACTGTACTATTTTGGGGTCCTCCCGGTGTGGATCCCACGGGCCACATTCAAAGATCTTGACTCAGCAATCACGTTGTTCCTCTGGGGGGCGGGTCGTAGGAGAGTAGCACTGAACTCCTTACGGCGCGCTACGGCAGAAGGGGGCTAGCGGTCCCTGACCTCGAGGGCTATTATATAGCTGCTCAAATGTACTGGCTGATTCAATGGCTGGCGGCAGATCGAGACCCGGGACGAGAGCAGTGCTTGGCTGCACCGGACACTGCAACCCTCGCAAAGATACTACTTCGAGTACAGCGGGATACATCCGAAGACACAATGGAGACCAGGGTGGTGGTGCGTTGTTGGGCCAGGTACTTGAGGCGAGTAGGCGTCAAGACCCCCTATTCTCCGGACATACCCATCACGCTGCTGCGCTATCTGCCACAGGGAGAGTACTGGACAGGGCTAGAGGACTGGGTGGAGGCAGGACTGAAAGCGGTGGGAGACCTATACCTGGATTCTGCGCTGCTACCATTTGAAGAGCTACAAGCTGCGTATGATTTGCCGGGAGGTCACTTCCTGAAGCATAGGGCCCTTGCGAGAGGGATTGGACGTCACTGGGGCGGGGGAGACGCTGAGCCGCGGGCACTAACAGGGTGCAGATATGTGGCGCTATCTGCGGGGAGGATTAAAACAGTATCATGCCTTTACAAGGCCATGAAACAAGACATACAACAGCCACTAGAGCACTTGCGACTACAATGGGAGGAAGATTTAGGGAAACAGATACCAGAGGTGGAGTGGGATAGGATCCTAGAGCGTACTCCGAAGGTATCCAGAAACGCGAGGTTTAAATGAATTAATTTCTATGTCTTGCATAGGGCGTATCTTACACCGTCCAGAATCAGGAGATACTTCGGCACGGATACGGCAGCATGTCCACGGTGTGGGGACAGAGGCACACATACTCCACATGTTCTGGAGCTGCCCCACGCTTCAACTCTTTTGGGAGGAAGTAAGACAAGTAGTGGGCGAACTCACTGACAAGGACCTCCCGCATACCCCAGAGAACTTCCTACTAGGATAGTTTCCCCACACGACCAAAAATAAGACTGGGAAGCTCCAAGACTTGACCTACGTACTAGCTAAAAGAGAAATAGCCAGAAATTGGAAGGCGCTGGGAGGGCCCAAGATTACCTCCTGGACAAAAGAACTAGAGAAGTGGGCAGGAGCAGAAGGCAGATTATTGCTTAGGGAAGCTCATCGGGTGATAGGCAAACTGGATAGAGCCAAAGCGTGGGAAGGACTAGTGAATGAGCTGATAGCTAGAAGGCAGGACAGTGATAGTGGGGCGAGCACTCCGCAACCCGCAGCACCAGAACAAGGGAACGACTGAGTAGAGTATCGAATAGGACGCCGCCCAGCACGCTGACACGCGTGATCCACGAATCCATACCATCACACACAGAATGTGATTGTTTGTCATACGCAACTCAAGGGGGATGGGAGGGATGTATTGTTTAACGGGATTGTTAATTTCAACTTGCCAGAGAATTATACCACTATTACATATGAGTAACAATGTAGGAGGGGGACATGATTGATGAACATTGAATGTGTGTAATGTATTTGTCTTTAAAAACCAATAAAATCTGGTTGGAAAAAAAGAAAATAACTGTAGTTTGTCCATGAACATAAAAACATAGACTGATTCATCCCCAGACGAACAGAAGGAAGGAAATGACTGTGAGGGGAGAGGCAGGTTGCCTCGGAAGAAGTGGCTTTAGAGTAGAGCAGAGAGAGCCTGGGGAGAAAGGATAGTGTTACTGGCTGAAGGGAAGAGGAAGATGACTTGGGGTTGCTTTAAATGGTGGCCCCTACCCCCAAATGAAACACATCATCAAGATGCATAGTATATCCCTCAACTGCGGGGGCGTCACAAACCTCTCTTCTCTATGTATCTACCCTGGTATGCAACCTTATGTAGTAGAATTCAATGTATTTTATTATTCTTACTCAGTTTCACACTACACATGGCTCATATCTGCAGTGCTTCATGTTAATGTTGCGCTTGTTCTAAAGTTATTTTTTCCAAAAGAGTTCTGCTTTCAGACATTTGGCAGGAATGCTCGGAATAGCAACAGAATTCACTGATTGGTCTCTAATTAGGCATTATTACCCTCTGCTGACCTCATCAAGAGCGGCTAAAGAGTTCATTTCGCAATTATGGGCCCCGAACCAAAGGTGGCATCGTGGCATGATCGTAAAGGGCAATTAACAGCTGTTAATGTCAGACAGCACGTGGACTGGAAGGCTATTCGCAACCAGCAGCCCTCTCTCCCTCTCTCCGGACATGCAGACCCACTGTCCTACCCTGCTTACTGTCTTTGCAGCAACATTCGCTGAGTATAACATGCAATCAAAAGCCTGTAGTATAATGCCTGTATTGTAGGTCTTCAAATGGTTGATCAAAACCTCAGTCTTTCATTGAGGCATTTGATGCAGAATATGGTTTTTAATATTATGATAAAACATTTTAATCCCGAGAGTTCACAAAGACATATATCCCTCCCAGGACGCACCCAGAGAATCTGCCTACCACCCTTCACCTCAGATCTCAAGAGCATCATCTGTGGCGTTCCACGGGGCTCATCTTTCAGCCCCACCCTGTTGAACACCTACATGACACCCCTGGCCAACACTGTCATAACCTATGTGCTCAACATCATATCCTACGCAGACGACACCCAGCTCATCCTCTCTCTCATAGAGAACCCCTCCACCACCAAAACAAACTTCCTCAATGCCATGACGAGTGTCGCCGACTGGATGAGGACCAGCTACCTGAAGCTCAACATTGACAAGACGGAAGTACTGATCTTCAGGAAGAACACCTCCCTGTGGACCGACACTTGGTGGCCCGCAACCTCTGCATCATCATGAAGCGCCAGATCAACACAGTCTCCTCCGCCTGCTTCCACACTTTCAGCATGCTCCCAAAAATCTTCCCAACCCCTTGTCATCAGCCGGCTGGACTACGGAAACGCATTCTACGCCGCAACCACCAATCAACTCCTCAAGAAAACCCAGACTATACAGAACTCAGCAGCTATACTGATCCTCAACCTGCACAAACTGACCGACATCACCCCCCGCAAGAACCTCCACTGGCTCCCCGTCCAGACGAGATGCCAGTTTAAGATGCTGAGACACGCCTACAAGGCACTCCATGACCAAGGACCAGCACATCAACCTCCGCCTGAACTTCCACCAACCCACCAGCCACCTACGCTCCGCTGCCCTCGCTCACACGCCCCGCATTCGCTGAAGCTACCGTGTTCCTTCTCCCACCTCACCGCCAAGTACTGGAATGACCTACCCCTCCACCTGCGAACATCACCCTCTCTAGCGAAATTCAGAAAGGCACTCAGGCCCTTGCTTTTCGATTGAGACCTGCAAGATCCTAGTGCCTGGATACCCTCAGGGGTAATTGGTTGCGCTCAATAAATAAAGACTGATTGATTGAGTACCAAGTTCCGGAGCACCTAAAAGAATTGTGTTGGCTGGAGCCTGGTGACACGGTTCATAATAATAAGTCATTTTTATATAGCGCTGATGCCATTCCCAAGCACTATAAATAACAGATGTTACTATTGCCAACTCATGGTACTCAGTTTACCTTTCTCCATGAGGATGCACGGCTGAGTTGCCAGGAGTTGCCGAACGAACAATCACGATGTTTTGGCAGGAATGCACTTCCGGAGGTGGTACAGATCAGGTTCATTGAAGAGCTGTGTCGGAGCAGTGTGGGACATGCTATCAAGCACTGCTCGTAGGGGGGAGCAGGGCAGAATGGCATCCTACCAGCAAAGCTGTCTGTACGAAGGAGGGTTAAAGTCACAGGGTGACAGCACTCCAGAGGTCACTCTCTCTATATCTTGAGTTTCGCTCAGAAGACAGAGTTGAAGCAGCTATCGCGTGGTGTATTGGGATACAGACCTGTTGTCTGAACTGTTGTCTGGGAGGTGATTGATGGTAGCAGTGATGCTGCTGCAGCAGAGCTATACAAGGGCAGAAATGAGTTGGTTTAAAAAGGTGCTTAGTTGTTAAAAGCTGATAGAGCAGGTTCTTGTAGACCAGTCAGGCATGGAGTGAAATGATGGTTTCCTCTAAGCCTGATCCACGTAAATGCTGTAAAGACTGACTCGCGACTGCCGGATTTTGTAGAATGGCTGATGAGCTCTTTCACTCGTCCCCATTTTGAGTCTCCATCCTACAGATCAAAGTGTGATCTGAAGCAGTGGGCAGTGCTGCAAGGTTTTAACAATGAACACTCTTTTGAACAACTAGACAGCTCTCCACTGTACTGCAGCCTTAGTGGTGCCTCACGCCCCGGACGAGCTTCTGGTGGGTTTCTGGTTGGCCATGTAAGTAGCTAACCACATTATATTTGGTGAAGAGTGGGGTTTTAGTTTAGCCTACGTGTAGAGCGCACGTTGTCATGCATGAGATTTAGAAGTGTGCTCCAGCCGTCTTGTGGTGAGCTTGCAGCGGCACTTAGATATGAACATGATGTAGAAAGGTGTAGGAATTTGAAGATCTGGCAATTGCTAGCAGTCAGGTCAGGTTATGGAAAGAGTCGACTGTAGTCGCCTGTTTCCGATTGCATAGCCCCACTGACAGCAGAGCAGGCAGCAGGGAAAGTATCAATATGGGCATAAACTTGTGGTGGTAGGTTGGGTACTTCCTCTTTTCCCACCTCTATTGCTGCCCAAGGAAACAATGGAGTGCATTGACCACTGACCGCTTTGTTCCATCACCGAGGAGTGTCTCTCTTCCTCTTTCGCCAAGGAAAGACCAAAACCTCTAGATTCCAGGAGCACACACTCCATAACCATTAGCAGGCACCTCAAGGTATTATTGGCAGCAGCAGACTGCAGGCAGATATGGGAATAGTTCTACTAGCAGTTATCATGCTTTTATCAAAGATTAGGCCTTTCTACCCCTCCCCAACCTTTCTCAATCCAAATAACTGACTAACATGTCCACCACTCAACTTAATTTCATGTTTCACCATACTAATTCAACACTAATCCTTATGGGTTCCAGAGTAGCGTGCTACTCGCCAAAAAAGCGCTTCAAAACCCCATCAGGGGTAGCAAGCGCTATATAAATACAAACCTCTTTCCCTCTTCTATCCCTCCACCTACTCTTCTCTATCCAAATAACTGAATAACATATCCATCACTCAAATTACTTCATATTTCACTGTACTTATTTTTCAACACTAATCCTTTATGGGTTCCGGAGTAGCCTGCTACTCGCCAGAAAAGCGCTTCAACACCCATCAGGGGTAACAGGTGCTATATGAATGCAAACCTTTCTTCCCCTTCTATCCCTCCGCTATCCTTCTCACTCCAAATAACTGACTAATATCCACCACTCAAATTACTTTCATGTTTCACCATACTAATTCACCACTAATCCTTTATGGGTTTCCGGAGTAGCGTGCTTCAACACCCCATCAGGGGTAACAAGCGCTATATAAATACGAACCTTTTTTCCTCTTCTATCCTTCTGCTATCCTTCCAAATCCAAATAACTGACTAACCTATCCACCACTTAAAAATTTACTTGCATGTTTCACTATACTAATTCAACACTAATCCTCTATGGGTCCCGGAGTAGCGTGCTACTCGCCGAAAAAGCGCTTCGACGCCTCGTCAGGGGAAGTAAGCGCTATACAAATGCAATTACAATACAATACAATACATGGAACCCACACGGTTTGAACAAATCACGCTGAGGAACCTAGTTCACCACAGTCACCTCTGCTCTGGGCTCTACCACATGGAACACACATGGTTTTAACAAATCGCGCTGAGCGCCCTAGTTCACCACGGTCACCTCTACTCTGGGCTGTACCACATGGAACACTCACGGTTTGAACAAATCACGCTGAGCACCCTAGTTCACCACGGTCACCTCTGCTCTGGGCTCTACCACATGGAACACACACGGTTTGAACAAATCCCGCTGAGACCCTAGTTCACCATTTGAGGACAGTGAGAACCCTGTAAAGTCTACAGAGCACTAGTGTGTAGTTGTGTGCTGTGGTCAGGGATAGCAAGGGGGGGATAGGGATTCTCGTTGTGTGTTGTTTGCATTTTGTTTTACCCATATATGCCCAGATTTACAAATGCTTTCCGCCATTGCAAAATAACTGAAAGTGATATATTGCTATTTACTTTCCAGCACACGTATTTTGCGCTGGAAAGGTGCTCTTTTTCAGAGCAAAAAGCTGTTTGTGATGCTTTGCATTACTTTGCATCCAGGGGGATTTCTTGGTTGGAGTAATATAAACACCAATAGGTTTTGACTCAAAGCACAATCTACTAAAATAGCCAGATCAGACTTTATCTCGAATGATAACTCTTCCTTGAACTAGGCAATAATAAGGCCCATCATTTTAATTTCTTAAAAAACCCATGCACTTCATCTGTGCTGAAATGCACAGCACACACCCAGTTCTCGGGATGTTTCTGAGTTTGGTGAGAGAGAGGGAGAGAGAGGGAAGGAGAGAGAAAGAAAGAGAGATAGTGGGAGAGAGATTGAGACAGAGGGGGTGGGGGTGGGGGGGAGAGAGAGAGAGTTTGTTGAGGCAGGGCCTATGCACTGGAAGTGTATGTTTACTGTACAGATTTCATGCTAGTAGGGCCCACTCACCTCGGCGCCATGGTGCGGGGCTGTGCACTGCACAAGGCAGCCTGGTTGGAGCAGAAGTAGCAGCAGGCCTGTGTTTGTGCGCAACACAACGCATCAGATTAGGTTGCTGTGTTACATTGTGTGAAAAACATGTCAATCTTTGCCTTCGTAATTAAAATGAACATCCAGCGAAAAATAAATATCTCTTATCCAATTTTGCATCCTCAAATGTCAACATCAGAAAAGGTACCTAAATGTGTTTTATGACGTCTAATTGGTTTGTAAAATCTATTCTGACCTCATTCACCAGAAGACCCCTTTATAACAAGGTAGGCAATTGCTTGGATTTAGTTCCCTCGTGGTCAAGATGCAGGTACGCTGAAATTGACAGGCACGTGGCATCTTGAAAACATACGGGCCCAAAATAGAATCAGTCAAGATGAAGGTGCAAGTTGTCATTAGCAGGCTGTTCAGCATTGATGTGTACTTACAGCAGGTGTATTAGATTAGAAGGGATGAGGCAGGGCAGTGTTATTGTGCTTTAGCAGAGCACTGCAGGCGAGGAAGCTTGTGTTTGCGCAAGTGTGTTGTGCCAGGAGTGTCGACAGAGGCTGCAACTGTATGGGAGTGGCTGTGAACACAGAGATGTGACAGGGCAGGATTGGGGTGCATTGGACGATTTGCCTTAAGGTAGGCGCATTATAGCACAGAGGGATGATAGGCCAGGATTCAGCAATGGCGTCCAAGCCGTGTTTGTGCATCAGAGCAGCATTGGGCTATATTCATAAAAGCTGTTTGTAGTATGTAAAGTAGTACTGCTTGATGTACACCAAAATGCATCTCACAAAACTCCAGCCAGAGATCTCTCATCTGCCTCTCCCTTCTTTCCTGTACGGAGACCTCCACCCCACTGGCAGAGATAACCGTGCACCTAAGTAGGTTGGAATGGTAAAAGTGGGAGGGACTAGGGTAAGTGCTTTCCAAATGGGGAATATTTACTCCCAAATGGTTGGGGTTAAGGAAAATTGGATGGTGGGTTTGAGAAGGACATGCTAATGTGAAACACACCCACATAAGAATAAGACAATTGCACTTCATATAATACGCTTCTAATTCTACTGCAGCTCAACAGAACTGTTACTGCTGAACAAAATATGTTTAAATGTACTCCTTACTAGCCTTGAAGTAACACAGATGGGTATCCTACAACCTGGAGATGGGAACGGAAATAAGAATGACAATCAATGACAGGTAACCCCAGGGCAACCTTATTTGTTGATGTTAAAGACCCTCACACACTCTCTTAGTGCCATGCTTCATCATCGGGTCTCATCCTAGTCCCTAAACACCTGGATGGGCTCGACCACTTTTTAAGGATCACTTATGATATTTTCCTACCTGTGTCTTTTCAAGGATAAAAATACCTCTGGGACACCCAGGTATCCCTTTAATCCAGGTGTCCATGCTATGAATAAAAACAGGGTTGGAGTGTACACAGGGTGTAATGGACCTACACCCTTTTTTTAAAGTGGGCATGTTTCCGCCTATTCTATCGGGCCCCTAAGGGTCCAAGGCTTTTGCCAGAACTGAGATTAATGCCCCGAAATCAGTCTTCTTTCTATGCTACATGTATTTCCTGTTTTTGGCTAATGTCCTTTCCCTATTAAGTAGGGACTATTGACAAACAACATATATCATGCAAAGAGTCTACTCACCCATTTCTTATTGCATATGTAATATTTCCTGTAAAAGGTAAGAGACAGGGGTACATGGCATTGTTATTCATTAACACACAATGCATCGTACTCAAAGTGTGATTACACAGCACACCAACATGTAGTGTGTGACTACAGGGGCATGCCCCCCTTCTTATGTCACACAGAGGATTAACTAAATAGGGTGAGATACAGTATGTGTTTTCGTGTGCCCACCTTTCACGTGCTTGCAGTGTAGAGTGTAATGACTAGCACAGAGTGTGTTCCTCACCTTTATTGGCTGGATGTACATATGTCAGTACATAGGTCCTCAATGGATACAAACCTGCATTTTTGTGTGTTGATGTTCTGTGCGATCGCACTTTGAGTGCAATGTATTGTGTGTTAATGGATAACAATGTCTGTTATCTTTTAGGGACCAGCATGAGACATGATGATGAAGCATGACACTAATTGAGTGTGTAATGGTCTTTAGCAACAACAAACAAGGTTGCCCTGGGGTTACCTGTCCGTAATTTCCGTTTTTATTGATCTCTTGATGGGTTGTAGGATACCCATTTGTGCTACATATATTGGTTAGGGAGACTATCCTATATCCTGGAAATTCTTTCTCCCCTTTCCTGTCAATGTCTTTTCCTGTAAATGGATTATGGTATCTTGATAGCCTTGAAGGAAGTCAAGCACCACACATAGTCAACCACTGAAACTGCAACACACTCCCATATAAGTCAAAGGAGTTAGGGTATAAAACTAAATACTAATACCACATAGAAAAAATATATCTTTAAATAGGATTAATGTACATTTTAGTTTCATATTTGCTATATTTTAAAATAATATGTATGAAGCAAATAATTAGGTACAATTATTATATAATTGTTAGTGTATTATTTTATAAATTCTACATATAATGTCAATTAATTAACTGTAATGAATAACATATTTTGTAAACACAATAATTACAAAATAGTTAAAATATGGCTGACAACCAAGTTTGTAATACATTAAATGTAAATTAAAAGGTTTGAAAAGGTGGTTGTATTTAAATTGAAAGTAATTTTAATATAATGACATTAAAAATAATATAATTAAACTAATTGTGTATTTAATAGAACGTTAGTAGGTAGTATGTAGTGTATTTTCATTGTATTAGTCCTAGGTGAATGGTCAGGTATTTTCATTAAAATATTTGATAGATTTTTTTGCAAATATCACACTTTTCTAATATTGTCTATATAGAGATCGCCACCTCGGTGGCGGAGATCTCTCCAACCAGCTAAAAAGTTAGAAATAGTAACATTTCAGTTGTAAAATGGGCTGGAGGGGCTCCAGCACCAGTGCCGTCTCAATGCATCGGCACTCTAGGCAGTTGCCCGGGGGCCCCACGATATGCAGACCAGAATGTAACACAAAAGTTGTCTTAAACATTTTTATTCCTGTGAGTGGTTGTGTAGGCAGGGCCCAGTACACTGCTTTGCCAGGGGGGCTATAATGCTATTAAGACGGCCCTGTCCAGCACCCCTCATTAAAGTATGTGACTGCTCGTATTTCAAAACCTAAATGTAAATCTCCTCTCAGAATCAATGAATAGCACCAAAGTGGAGATTTACATCTGGATGTAGGACTAGATGTACACATGAGTAGATCACATGCAAACCTACCTTTGTGATTAGCGCCCATATTGTTGGTAGGGCAGGATTAAGCTATGGTGCCGAAGTTGTGTGAGTGTATCAGCATTGTGAAGACATAGATTTGATAGGACAGGGTTAGTCAGTGGTGTTTAAGCTGTGTTTATCTATCAGCATTGCGACCGTCGCGATGTAATATACCACAGTGCTTCATAGTGTCCTCATTATAAAACAAAGGTGTGGCAAGCTAGATTTGGGGTCCATTGGCAGAGGTGTCTTAGTGTATCACAGAGATGTGAGAAGCCAGGGTAGAGCAGCACGGGCAGAATTGTGTTTGTGTGTCAGCATTGGGAACACAGGGATGTAACAAGGCAGCGGACAGCATTGGCAGAACTGTATTCGTATACCAGCATTGCGAACACTGAGGTGCCAGGTATCATAGGTAGCATTGACACTGTTTATTTCCTCACTATATTCACCTGCTCCCTTTAGGAGGATTTATTCTGTTCTCTGATATTAGGGGGATTCAAGGAAACAGACTATGATCGAGATGTTCTTCTCTGCAGCTCCCGAGTCCTCACAGTTAAAAAGAACATAAAATATTAAGTAGAGCAATACATAAATTCTCTCCATTTAAAAAAAAAAAAAAGGAGAAGTTCTCTGCAGCTGGTAGCGGGGCTGGTCCCGGGGATGCTGAACTTGGCATCCCCTGGACATTCCCACCTGCTTAGTCTTTCAAATTAGTTGCATGCGCCGGTAGATTGGTGTAAGCTGTAGATGTAGCGCAACACCCGCCAACTGTGCGTAGATTCAATGTTGTCTCATAGAGTTAGCTGTGTAGTGTCCTAACTTCGTTCAGTCTGTCTTCTCTTGCCCCCTCTTGCTTCCCTGTGAGCAGAATTGTTGCCCTACTAATCTGTGAGGTCCGCGTCCACCTCCTCGTTGTTTTCGTCTTTGTTGATGATGTTGAGTGAGGTTTGGAAGCAACAAACCTTGATGTTTTACTTCTGATTGACTGCAACAGATACTGTAATCTATTCATCAATCAGTGATGTGAAAATTTTATTGTCAGCTTGCTATTGTTTTAAAAAATGTATTTTCATGCACTGTTAAACTGTGAAGATGTTAATTTGTCGTTGAATTAGACGTGTGCTCCTTGAGATTGTTGCAAAGTCTTATGTTGTGGAAGAAGGTGTTTCTCTGCACTTGTCTTGTCTCTGTAAGACCATTCGTCCACTCATGAATGTGGCTGAACATCCAAGTGTTTGCACTGAGGTATTTGTAGCTTTGCCTTTTCTGTTATACAGCACGAAAACCATAAAGATTGACACATAGTCATGACAATGCAATTTGTAATATTGTGTGAGGCTCTTGGGATCTTACTGTGATTCTTTAATGTTTCAGTTTACCAAACACATGTCTCTCACTAACCAGGAGCCACTAAAGAGGGTGGTGCTTTATTGCTGCCTCTCCATTCTCGCTCAACAAATGAGGATGCAGGCCAATTGGGCGTCAGTTTCATGATAAACCAAGAAGTGTGGTTGTGCCCTAAAATAGACACCAACAGAGGGTTGGGAGTCAGCAGAAGGGTGTAATGAATGTAGATAGGTGAAGTAAAGGCGTTCCCAGGTATAGGAATCAACCAAAGCTCTCATTGCGAGTTGGTCATTATCGCATGCGATTGCACCCAATAAAAACTTTCTGAGGTGTTCAGTACTTTTCACTTGAGATAATTATCATCTATCACAGGTTATTGGGGAATAACACATGAATATTAGTGCTTGTCACACCAAAATCCCCATGTTGGTATTTACAAGCCCTTTGATAGAAGTCCAAACAATTCATAGCTCAACATCAAACATAATATTAATAAGGACCCAGTAGGTCCCCTGTGAGTTCGAAGTGGCCACTAAATTTTAAGCTTCCCCATCTCCCTCACCCATGATAAGAAATAGTGCCACCTTTGTCTGCTTTACCACAATCTGGAAGAGCTGCTGCAGGTACGGACCAGGCTGCCTCCATGTCTGTGTCTCTACACATCTACTGTGTGATTAGAAATGTTGCCATTGACATTTCCCATGAATAAAAACCAACTGACTTGCTCCCTACCAATTAAATACTTAATAAAATCAAAAAATGACAGCGGTTTTCTGTTGTTCTGATATCCCAGAAGATACAGACTTTAAATAATTAGCAGGAACATTTCTGACTCAATCAAACGTTATTCCCTGAACTATATTACTAGGATGATAGAAGAGGTCATAGCCCGTGCGTAGTCTATGCCTCCACTTGCATGACATTTCTAACAGGCTGCTTGCTTCAGGGCCACTGAATACTTTGTGATGTCTAAAGAGAAGTTACTAATGGCCCATGTTTCTTGAAGGCAAATAACTGCTTCAGAATTCTTTGAGAATTCCAAAGTAAGCGCATCTGAAAGTAACCATCCGAGATTCCAAAACCAGGTCAACAAATTATTATTAAATGAAAGGAGAATCAGATTCAGGTCATTTTTTATTGAGTGCGCTTGGGAACCTTGAGCAGCACTGTGCTTGCTCCCTGCGCTGTCACGAGGGACATGCTCCGAGTCGTTGGGCATGTTTGCAAACTGCCTGTCTGGGCCACAGTGGATTGTTATCGACCGGGCCTCCCTTGTTAGCTCAAGAGAAAGTGCAAAAACTAGGTTTGAGTGATCTATAGGGCAGTTAATATTCATGTTAATATCATCTAAATATATCTTCCCAGTCTGACTAATTACAGGCATAACATCAATTCCTGGGCTCTGAAGAAGGTCACTGAATTTGAGGACTATATGTGAGACTGGCTTCGAATTAAACTCTACCTTGGACTTGGGCAGAAAAGAGTCATCCTATAATGCAGCTAGTGTAATGTAGGCTGAATTTACTATGTGCAGTTGGGGATGAGGCACAGAATTCTGGTCTACTTTGGAACGATCCAATTTCGCTGAAAAGATTGTTGAATTCAACTATTGAGGAAATGGCCTTCTCATTTTCACTGGTCCATAGCATGGTGAGTGGATTCATGATTTAATAATTCAGACTTCTCTTAATCAGTCTTGCCAGTGGATGAGACTTGGAATCTCAGGTGCCTTGGAAGCTTTTTAGGGAATCCAAGCTTCTTACTTCTCGTCTTTTTCGATTTCTCTGTCTTCAAATCTTTCGACTGTGCACTAGAAGTCATTAGTTTTCTTTAGCCTGCTTCTTAAAAATTGAATAACTGGGATCTATTTCTGCCTGTACCAAGAAAGGCATAATCAGTGGCATTGGGTAGTTTCCTGAAACAATGTTTTAGTGAGTATACATGATCAGGTGATTCCTGATCTCTAGACATAGCAAATGGACACACCGTTCCTTGCTGTTGATTGAGCTAGGGTTGCTTTGCATACTGTTTTCTTATTACTTTTCTGAGCCAGGCATGAAGGGTGCCTCCAAATATCTCATTGTTAACTTTAACACTCATATCAGCTCCACAAACTAAAGAAGACAAAATTGATAATAACATGTCTGACATGTTGGTACTTTAAGGAAGTTTTTTTTCCCAACAGGGTTAATATTGAGCCTAAAATTCTACTGAACGCCTGTAACACCTCAAAGTTGAACTTACTCTTCTGGCTGGTTGAAGGAGCCTTGTAGCAGCAAATCAGGGGTCTCAGATAAGTTTTTTTTCAAAAGGTGGCTTGGCACTAGGAGTACTGTTAAATAGGTCTAGCATTGGCTTAGGCATCCCAGCCATTGCAAATGGATGACAGTTTTATATCTGGAAGAGTGAATTCCAACAGCAGTAAGTAATGTGATTTGTTTGTCTCTATATCATCATCCTTCACTGAAGGTAAATTCAGTACCTCTTCACCCTCCATTTTTTAACAACATTTTGCTCTTAGGCTTGAACATTTGATTGGATATCTGATTAGTTCATCACTTGTGCATTATCGCTCCTTTCAACCAATAGTGCAAAATAGACCCCTATTGTTCTTTTCAGTACCTTCTATCATGAGAGATCTTATGTGTGTGCGTTTTCTCCTAGATGTTTTTGTATGGGATTGGCCTGTTACAAATAGTAGTTCTGGAGCATAGCTTTTTGATGGTCATCACTTTGGTGAACATCTGCCACCATTTTTCAAATTCTGCTGAGTGCAATGTGCATGCCTCCAAAAGGCTAATAAAACAGCAAATTCAGCAACAGTCTGACACTCTGTAGTCGTAACCAAGATTTTCTACCAGATTCCCAAGTTATGTTCATATATAGTTTTCGGAGTCTAACAGCAAAGTACCTTCTGACAACAGAAAGTCTTTACAGAGTGGTGCAAAACCAGGCAATACTCAACATAAATATGATATAATGAGCTTTTAAGGCAACAGAACAATATATGTCTGCCTAGACCCTCAAAGTGGGGCTGGCGCCAGTTCTTTTTCCCAGACCAGTAACCACCCAGTATATGCCCACCTTAATTGTTCTCAGAGCTATATGGGAGGATTGCAATACATGCCAAATAAACCATAGGTCAACATCCTAGCGAACAAAGCAAACACAAGGAGATGATGGACGGAGCGCTGAAACCTTTCAGACACTCACCCCCAGTCACAGATCTGGGTTGAATCCATCATCATTCTTTAGCTCACTTTGCCACCTCAGTTCAGACCCAGCTATATGCAAATCAGTCTTGACCCTGTGCCTCATGGGAACAGTCCAGCCCGAACTGCCAAGCCAGGTCTTCCCTGAACCGGAAACAAGCATCCTGGGACCGGTTTCTGGGTAACACCCTTCATCATCCTAGCGAACCAGTTTGTGCTGGAGTTAACCACGATCGCATACACCTGTTTGCCTTTTAAAGTCCTGGGAACAGATGATATAGATTAAGGAATGCCAGGTTTCAATCAACCACTTAGAGTGCTCCCTGCTCAAAGCAGCTTTCCGTTCACCATCGCGTCCGTTGCTCAAGCAGCAGGAGGGATGCTGACCACTATGCCCATCGCCTCTTCACCTAAGGACTTCCCACAGAATCTGCTCCCCACCCTGCCTCACACTCGCCTGGCCCCTACTGGTGGGTGAGAGCGGTGAGGAGCAAGCCACCAGCAGCCAACAGGCAACAATCCTAGAGGGCACGCAAGCACATGCCATCGTGAGGGCATGAGTGTGGCGAGACCACCAGCACTGCCAATATTTAGCACTCAACTCATAAGTACAATATGTGCGGGAACAGGAGTTAATCAGGGCCTAGGTCGGGGGTTAGAAGTAACGCTAGCAGGGGAGTTGCAGGGCGTACTCGTGTTCGTATGGCCATTGTGAAGGGTTCAAAGTAGAGAGTGACTCTAGCGCAGTCATTCTACTGTGTGGGTTCTCACATGATTCCTTAGCGTGGTCATTCATCACAGTGTGGCATTAGCATTTTAGCTAGTTTAAGGAAAGGATGTGAGGTTTAATTGACATTAACATTCTCTTTTTGGGCTGTTCAAAGACTTCTGTCCCTGTGCTCCTGTACTTCTAAGCCTGGGCATCTTTACAGTACGAGACTCAACGCTGATTACTCTCAAAGGTATTACAAATTTGCTTGCTAACGATAGCCATGATACCGAGCCATTTCATTTTAACCACCAGGCTACAAATACCACAATGCAAACAAATTCAAGGGTTGGATGAGCTGCTCACACCTGGCATGGTCCAGCCGAGGTCTGTGAAGTGGATTTGTCCGCTGTGTATTTTGTAAGTAATATATATGTATGAGTCTATTGCCTGCAGCCTATAGGGAAGAAAAACAGCCTCAGAACTTTGCAAGAAATGTTTATTCAGTTGCCCTTTTTAAGCATCTGTAACAAAATAAAGCTATAGTCTGTCGAGATTCTAATTCCACTCCTGCTGGCGTGTCTTATAACTCAGAGACGACGGCTCTGATATGATACAGCCATCTTTATATCAGAAGTCTTGGCACTGGATCAAACAGCTTATCTCAGGATAACCAGTGCACAGATTGAAGCTTACCTTAGGCGCACTTAAATTTTCTTGGGTTCTGACGTCAAATGACAGAGCACAGAACTCACCCAAATGTCAATTCTATTTGTTTCCAATTCCTGCTCTGTTCTGAGCACAGTGCTTCTAGGAAACAACACTAAGCTTTTGGGAGCTATTATGATGGTCTCTCCAAGAGACCTCACTGGTTGGTCTATCAAATTCTTCTGTCTACTCCTTGCAATAGTGACTGAGCTGCACCACAGCTACCAGGCTCTTCTTCCGAGGCAGCTCTGCTCGAACAGTATGGGTGGTTCATGACACCAACATCATGTAGATGGTCCCAGTGGCCCTGGGTATGGGGAGTGATGCCAGAGAAGCGGCAAACCTATCTTGAAACCAACCTTGAGCAGGACATGAACCAGCAAGATAGCTCTTCATCTGGCAAGGAAGGAATCTGCCTCAAATATGTAGGAGGTAAATAAAGAGCATGATCATTTTTAGGGAAAATCAAATTCTGAATTGATGAAAATGTCAACATTCTTAACTGATCAATATTAGATTTCCCTGCCTGTGACAACCCCCTACCTTCCAAGTAAGGTAGGCATCTGACCTCACGTCCAACATCCTGTGATTCTTCGATGGTGACTGCAAGCCTTCTTATGAGAAGAGTAATCTTTCCCTTTCATCTGCTGGTTACTTCACAGGAAGACACAACTGAAGGGCTTAGAACTCTGTGATGAGGAGGATCCACATTTGAATGTGCACACAAGGGCCTCTGGCCATGCTCTAGTATTATTAATGGATTACCCTTTCTCGGACGGAAAAGGCTGGGCTCTTGTGCCAGGGAACAGACCAGGATTCCAGATGAGACTCAGACATTTCAGTGAATCTGTTTAAATATTACTTTGCATCAGTTTGGAAAGTTCCTTGCTAAAATCCTAATTCAAAATTAGGAGCTTTCTTATAAGATTCAGCTCTGTTCCAAAAATCAAGCAAATACACGCAGCCACCTCAAAGTTACAAAAGAACAAGTTAAAGTTAAGTGGCATAATGTGTGTAATTGACCTTTTAGCCTCTTTCAAAACATGTCCTGTGAGCACAAAGCCCAAATAAGTGTGGCACTGCAGTCGAAATAGTACTATACCTTGGTTCTGTCTTTAAGGTCACTCTATGGCAACACATCTAGCACTTCTTCCAAAGTTCTGAGTGTGAAAGAATCGGGTCTTGAAAGATACCAGTGGGGACAATGCACTGTCCAAGGAGCAGAGGGCATGTATAGTGGGATATGTCTGGGAAAAGACACTTGATGGGAAAAGAAGATAGGGCTGAAAATAGTGATCAGTTACTGGGTGTCAAGAAAGTGGATCACCAGAAAAGAATTTAAATTCTGACAGTAGGAATTATCAGTGATGTAGGGGGTACCAGCAAGGGCGCTAATTTTTAACGTAGATGATCAATGGCATAATGAGATGTGAAGGGCGACGTTAGGGTTTGGTAGAGAACTATCCTTGATAAGAAGTAAAGCCAGAGAGAGGTAGTTACAAAGTAGAAAGAAAAGGTTCATCACAGTGGAAAAGAACATAATAGTGAAGCCATGTAAGAGTGTGCAGGAGTCATGAGAGAAATTACATCAATGAAGTAAAGT
Source organism: Calotriton arnoldi (assembly GCA_963921515.1). Lineage (NCBI taxonomy): Eukaryota > Metazoa > Chordata > Amphibia > Caudata > Salamandridae > Calotriton > Calotriton arnoldi. Next base: position 652,737 of record CAWUFW010008116.1, on the reverse strand, counting down.
GGTATTATTGAAAAGGCCTGTTATCAGTGTAAGAGGCGCGTCAGTGAAGGCTACAGGTATCAGGCAAGAGGTGTGTCAGTGAAGGCTACAGGTATCAGGCAAGAGGTGGGTCAGTGAAGGCTACAGGTATCAGGCAAGAGGTGCTTCAGTGAAGGCTACAGGTATCAAGCAAGAGGTGTCAGTGAAGGCTCCAGGTATCAGGCAAGAGGTGGGTCAGTGAAGACTACAGGTATCAGGCAAGAGGTGTGTCAGTGAAGGCTACAGGTATCAGGCAAGAGGTGCTTCAGTGAAGGCTACAGGTATCAAGCAAGAGGTGTGTCAGTGAAGGCTACAGGTATCAGGCAAGAGGTGTGTCAGTGAAGGCTACAGGTAACAGGCAAGAGATGCGTCAGTGAAGGCTACAGGTATCAGGCAAGAGGTGCGTCAGTGAAGCCTACAGGTATCAGGCAAGAGGTGTGTCAGTGAAGGCTACAGGTATCAGGCAAGAGGTGCGTCAGTGAAGGCTACAGGTATCAGGCAAGAGGTGCGTCAGTGAAGGCTACAGGTATCAGGCAAGAGATGCGTCAGTGAAGGCTACAGGTATCAGGCAAGAGGTGCGTCAGTGAAGCCTACAGGTATCAGGCAAGAGGTGTGTCAGTGAAGGCTACAGGTATCAGGCAAGAGGTGCGTCAGTGAAGGCTACAGGTATCAGGCAAGAGGTGCGTCAGTGAAGGCTACAGGTATCAGGCAAGAGGTGCGTCAGTGAAGGCTACAGGTATCAGGCAAGAGGTGTGTCAGTGAAGGCTACAGGTATCAGGCAAGAGGTGTGTCAGTGAAGGCTACAGGTATCAGGCAAGAGATGCGTCAGTGAAGGCTACAGGTATCAGGCAAGAGGTGCGTCAGTGAAGGCTACAGGTATCAGGCAAGAGGTGCATCAGTGAAGGCTACAGGTATCAGGCAAGAGGTGCGTCAGTGAAGGCTACAGGTAACAGGCAAGAGGTGTGTCAGTGAAGGCTACAGGTATCAGGCAAGAGGTGCATCAGTGAAGGCTACAGGTATCAGGCAAGAGGTGCGTCAGTGAAGGCTACAGGTATCAGGCAAGAGGTGCATCAGTGAAGGCTACAGGTATCAGGCAAGAGATGTGTCAGTGAAGGCTACAGGTATCAGGCAAGAGGTGTGTCAGTGAAGGCTACAGGTATCAGGCAAGAGGTGTGTCAGTGAAGGCTACAGGTATCAGGCAAGAGATGCGTCAGTGAAGGCTACAGGTATCAGGCAAGAGGTGTGTCAGTGAAGGCTACAGGTATCCGGCAAGAGGTGCGTCAGTGAAGGCTACAGGTATCAGGCAAGAGGTGCGTCAGTGAAGGCTACAGGTATCAGGCAAGAGGTGCGTCAGTGAAGGCTACAGGTATCAGGCAAGAGGTGTGTCAGTGAAGGCTACAGGTATCAGGCAAGAGGTGTGTCAGTGAAGGCTACAGGTATCAGGCAAGAGGTGTGTCAGTGAAGGCTACAGGTATCAGGCAAGAGGTGCGTCAGTGAAGGCTACAGGTAGGCAAGAGGTGTGTCAGTGAAGGCTACAGGTATCAGGCAAGAGGTGTGTCAGTGAAGGCTACAGGTATCAGGCAAGAGGTGTGTCAGTGAAGGCTACAGGTATCAGGCAAGAGGTGCGTCAGTGAAGGCTACAGGTATCAGGCAAGAGGTGCGTCAGTGAAGGCTACAGGTATCAGGCAAGAGGTGCGTCAGTGAAGGCTACAGGTATCAGGCAAGAGGTGCGTCAGTGAAGGCTACAGGTATCAGGCAAGAGGTGCGTCAGTGAAGGCTACAGGTATCAGGCAAGAGGTGCGTCAGTGAAGGCTACAGGTATCAGGCAAGAGGTGCGTCAGTGAAGGCTACAGGTATCAGGCATGAGGTGTGTCAGTGATGGCTACAGGTATCAGGCAAGAGGTGCATCAGTGAAGGCTACAGGTATCAGGCAAGAGGTGTGTCAGTGAAGGCTACAGGTATCAGGCAAGAGGTGTGTCAGTGAAGGCTACAGGTATCAGGCAAGAGGTGTCAGTGAAGGCTACAGGTATCAGGCAAGAGGTGCATCAGTGAAGGCTACAGGTATCAGGCAAGAGGTGTGTCAGTGAAGGCTAAAGGTATCAGGCATGAGGTGTGTCAGTGAAGGCTACAGGTATCAGGCAAGAGGTGCATCAGTGAAGACTACAGGTATCAGGCAAGAGGTGCGTCAGTGAAGGCTACAGGTATCAGGCAAGATATGTGTCAGTGAAGGCTACAGGTATCAGGCAAGAGGTGTGTCAGTGAAGGCTACAGGTATCAGGCAAGAGGTGCGTCAGTGAAGGCTACAGGTATCAGGCAAGAGGTGCGTCAGTGAAGGCTACAGGTATCAGGCAAGAGGTGCGTCAGTGAAGGCTACAGGTATCAGGCAAGAGGTGCGTCAGTGAAGGCTACAGGTATCAGGCAAGAGGTGCGTCAGTGAAGGCTACAGGTATCAGGCAAGAGGTGCGTCAGTGAAGGCTACAGGTATCAGGCAAGAGGTGTGTCAGTGAAGGCTACAGGTAACAGGCAAGATGTGTGTCAGTGAAGGCTACAGGTATCAGGCAAGAGGTGTGTCAGTGAAGGCTACAGGTATCAGGCAAGAGGTGCTTCAGTGAAGGCTACAGGTATCAAGCAAGAGGTGTGTCAGTGAAGGCTACAGGTATCAGGCAAGAGGTGCGTCAGTGAAGGCTACAGGTAGGCAAGAGGTGTGTCAGTGAAGGCTACAGGTAACAGGCAAGAGGTGTGTCAGTGAAGGCTACAGGTATCAGGCAAGAGGTGTGTCAGTGAAGGCTACAGGTATCAGGCAAGAGGTGTGTCAGTGAAGGCTACAGGTATCAGGCAAGAGGTGTGTCAGTGAAGGCTACAGGTATCAGGCAAGAGGTGTGTCAGTGAAGGCTACAGGTATCAGGCAAGAGGTGCGTCAGTGAAGGCTACAGGTAGGCAAGAGGTGTGTCAGTGAAGGCTACAGGTATCAGGCAAGAGGTGTCAGTGAAGGCTACAGGTATCAGGCAAGAGGTGCATCAGTGAAGGCTACAGGTATCAGGCAAGAGGTGTGTCAGTGAAGGCTAAAGGTATCAGGCATGAGGTGTGTCAGTGAAGGCTACAGGTATCAGGCAAGAGGTGCGTCAGTGAAGGCTACAGGTATCAGGCAAGAGGTGCGTCAGTGAAGGCTACAGGTATCAGGCAAGAGGTGCGTCAGTGAAGGCTATAGGTACCAGAGCTGCAGTGTATCAGTGAATGCTGTAAATATCACAGTAGAAGTGTGTCAGTGAATGCTATAGATATCAGACGAGAGTTGTGCTTGTGAAGTCTGTAGGTATCTGACAGGAGATGTATCATTGAAGGCTGGACATATCATATCTGTGGTGTATCAGTGAATATCAGACTAGAGGTGTACCAATGAAGGCTATAGATTTCAGAAAAGATGTGCTTCAGTGAAGACTATATATATATATATATATATATATATGTATATATATATATATATATATCAGAGGTGTATCAGTAACGGAGAGGGAGATTAAAGAGGTGCTGGGTCAATGATGGAGGCAGAGATCATTGAAGTGGCATATCAGAGAAGACATGCAACAGTAAAACAAGAAATAGAAGAAAGAATGGAGATGTCAGAGGAGGCGTAACAATAAAAGAAGGCACTATCAGAGAAGAGGGGAATCAGTGACTGAGGTAGCAGAGAAGGATATATTGGCAAAGAAGAGAGAGTCCAGGGAAGGCCATATCCTTCACGTAGAGACATTTCATTTAAATGACACATCAGTGTTAAAGGAAGATATCAAAGAAGAGGAGCATCAGCGAAGAAAGGAGATTATACATAACCAGAGTATTAATAAAACAAGGAGATATCATTGAAGGGGAAAATGAGTGAAGGTTTTATGTATTAAAGAAGAGGCGCATCAAAAAAAAGAAACAGTATTATAGAAGTGAAGGAGGGAGATCTCAGAGAAGAGGGATTTTAATGAATGCATGAGATATGAAAGAAGAGGATTTCACTAAATGAAGAAGATATAAAAGAAGAATTTATCAGTGAAAGAAGGTGAAATCATAGAAGAGGCAGGTCGGAGAATGAAGGAGATTTCAGAAAAGAAACGTATTAGTGATGGAGATTGATATTCAAGAAGAAGCATATCAGTGAAGAAGGGAGATATTAAAAAAGAGGCATATCAGTGAATGAGCAAGATGTCATGAAAAGATATGTCATTGAAGGAGAAAGTCTCCAGAGAGAGGTGTTTCATTGAATGAAGGACATATCGGAATAGACCTGTTTCGAAAGAGAAGGGGGATCAGAAAAGGCATAATATTGTAGGAAATTGTAGAAGAGGTATGCCACTGCAGGAAAGGGACAGCACAGAAGTGGTGTATCTGGGAAGCAAGTAGACAGCAGAAAAGAGATCTATTACAGAAGATAGGTGATACCAGAGAAAAGGCATATCAGCAAAAGAAGGTGATCTGTGGATGGGTGAATCTGCACATCATAGAAGAGATGCATTAATAAAGGAAGTGATACCTGATGAGGCAAATATCAGTAGAAGAAGAGAATATCATAGAAAAGGCAGATTGGTAAGGACAGATTTATTCACACTTAACGGGGCATATTTACTAATCTTTCACGCAATGCGGAGCAGCAATCAAAGTTGCTGTGCTGAATTGCGTGAAAGGAAGAGAGCAGAAATGTTCCATATTTACAAAGATATGGAGCTTTTCTGCTCTCTCCTTGCAGTGGCGCACTGTGTGCTGCCTAGCACCAATGCAGGTACCCTTACACCATACTGCTTAAGGCAGAATTGTTTTTGTGCAGGAAACAATCCTTAGAAGCATTTTCCTCCTTCTTTGTGTGCTGTAGAATGCAGCACACGTGTAAAGAGGAAATAACGAGGACAAATAAAGATATTTCTCCTTTTTACGCCCGACTGGCGAAGGCGTAGCATTTTGACGTATTCCCAGGTTTACTAGCTTTCGTAAATCTGGGAATGCGCCGTAATCCATGGATGGATGCATGGGAATACCCATGCTCCACCGATGGAACACCTCCAATCTTGAAATGTAACGTAATGCATCACAAGAAGCTGTGTTGCATTACATTTCTTTGCAAATCCACACAAGGTGGTGTAAATCACTCCTTGTGTGGCTTTGTAAATATTACTTAAGCTTTTGTGTTGTTCTTGCATCACCTTGTGCAATGCAAGGACAATGCAAAGGATTGATAAATCTGGGCCAAGTTGTAGTGTTCCATCAACATACATCAGTTAAGAGTTCATCCTTGAAAGGTAGAGATAGCATAGAAATAGTGCATCAGTGATGGTAGGAGATATCAGAGATGAGACATTCCCGTGAAGGAAGGAGGCAGAAGACAATTTCTACATCAGCTTTGGCATTATGCCAAGTGAAGGTGTTTAGTGTCTATGAATGAGGGTGACATGTCAGGAAAAAGGCCTATTTTGAAGAAGCAAGACCTTGAGGAAAATTGTTATCAGGCAGATAAGGGCAAGTTAACGTCCACTGCAGCTTGACTATATGTCAAGTAACTGAACAGACTGTGCATGAAACGGCTCTGAAGCAAAGGATAATTGTGAATGGATTCCCATGTTGGCATATATCAAAGAAGGTAGGACGAAGGAAGTGGGTGGCAGAGCAGAAATATGACAAAAATCAAAGGGAATAAAAGAGGATGGCACTGTGACCCAAGGAAGGTGTAAAGAGATGGAGGAAGGTTGTGGGACAAAGTAGTGCTCACCAAAAGGCTGCCCAGTGACATTATCAGTGAAGAAAAATGCTGGCCAAGAAGAAAGATGGAGTAAAGAACAGTGATGGGAGAGGATAGTTCTGACAAGGAAGTGGTGACACATCAAGATGGGAGTTGAGGAAAGAACTGGAGGAAGGTGCCAGGAGAAAAGAACGGTGATGAGGATGTGGTATCCATTGAGGCTTGGGGTACAAGGAGTCAGTGGAAAGAGAGGGAGGCTGCAGAAAAGATGACTGCTGACTAGGAAGTTGCAAAGAGTGAGTCTTTGAGTGCTGGAGAATAGCATCAGGTCCTCTACCTCTTGGCTCCTGTCGTCTTTATGTAACTATGATTGTTGGTTCAATTGTTCCTGTCCTTTCGCAATGCATGCATTCTCGTGGCAGTAGGTTACATCTCCAGACGGGCAATGCTTCAGCAATTACACGGAGTCAGTACATTCTCAAACGACGATTACCCAAGTTCTGCTTACACATGGACGGAGAAAGGTAAGATTTTTCAACCTGGCTGATGTTTTCCTGTTTTGTTTTGTGGTGCATTAGTTGAGATTTCCTACATGTGTCTTCTATCAAAATCAGTTGATTGAGCCACGGCTATCTACTGTCAGGTGAAATTATATCTATTCAATGACTCAATGATGTCTAAAAATCTGTTTTTCATTTGCTGGTCAGAGTTATTTTATTCTATTCTTACTGTAAACTCTTACCAAGGATTAGGAAGTGAGGTGCCTGAATTTATAAGGCAAGACTCTTGCAGTTTAATGTGAAAATATATCATTTTTTGAATATTCGCTAGCATGGGTCAAAGTTGTGGCTGTTAGTGATTCAAATCAGCCCATTACTTACGGTGCATCTGCAGCATTTCTGCATCCCCTTTCTCTTCTCCTCTTTATGGTGTTTCTTTTCCCACCGTCTCTATTCTAATTACAGGTGATATTGATTTCTCACTGGAAGACACTAGTATCTCTGATAGTAAGGAATTTGTGGTTTAATAGCTTCACACTTTTTACTACTAAGGGTCATTGTTAACACACTGTAAATTTACATGGCTTGATAATGATCTAGGTGTCCGGCAGCATGGCTGGACTGATCTGTTTCTTATTTCATTTGAGGATATCCTTTATCGTTTGATGCATGCAAAAAGACAGACTGTGTTGTATAATTGCATTAGGCCTAAAATTAATTTTTTCATATGTATTGATCCTATCATTAAAGAACATTTTCGATGACTAACCAAAATAACCACAACAGAGAGACGTGTTATTCAAGAATAAAGAAGTTGCCCTGAATAGTTCTCAATTTGCACCAAAGAAACGTGTCAGATCTTCCATGTCACTTCATTTAATGATATGATGTGGCGGTAATGAAATTCAATATATTGACACTGACTGTACATGAAAAAAGTAGAAAGATGAACCTCTAAGAGAGTATGGCGTTATTGCAAAATTTATTGGTAACAAATCCCCATGAGGCTCAAAGATAGTTTTTCTTTGATCAAAATAGCAAGTCCTTAATAAAACATATGTGCTGTTTGACTTAAAGAAAAGCCAATCCAGGTTGCATTGAAGCCCGGTCTCTCCCTCTGACAGATTGTTCAAGGGGAAAACAGATATTCTTCTCCAATATCAGTATCTAGGTCATAATATTGGCGTAAAGGACAAAAAATAATTTTGTAAACGAGCAAAAATAGTTTCTTGGACTTCCGGCTCCCTGGCATAATTACGGTATTCTTTACCCGATGAAAGCTCTTAAACCAACCAACGAGTTGGATGATATCTGCCCTGCAGCACTGGCTGTTGAGTGTGCATATGTTTTGCTGTGAACATTAGTGATGTTTTTCAACCCCAGCCAGTGGTTCCTGAACTTCCTAAGGTTTGTTTGTCCCCCTTCTTGAAGAACGGTACTCTACATCCTAAGGAGCTAGATTACAGAAATCATACAGCAGGTCTCATTTAGGTTCTAAAGTCATAGAGCGAATAGGCACTGAGCAGTCAAACCAAACAAAAAAGCGTCTAGACTTTCTCCAGACATATTTAGTCCCAAACACATACTCAAGATTGCACTGCTAAAAGTATGGGATGGTTCTCTTGAGATGGCTGATGGGTGATTTGCTTGATCATTGGCTGAGTACAGCCCATAGATCACCGAGCTCTCCTCGTTGGGCTTTGGATAGTAGCTGGTGTATCAAAGCAGGCCCTTGGACGGTTTAAGTCCTTTTGTGAGAATAACATCCAATGGGTGAGGAAGGATATCTTGTTTCTCTGGCATATCAGTCCGTTATGTGGGCCCGTAGAGTTTGCCACTGTTGCCGCTTTTTAAAGACTACATACAGAGAACCAGATTTACTAACCTTCCACGCAATGCAGCAATGCAGATTGCTGTGCTGCGTTGTGTGAAAGGGAGAGAGCAGAAATGCACCATAGCTGCTAAGATTTTGTGCACTTATACTCTCTCATAGCTTAGGCACGCTTCAGGCAGCCTAGCACCAACACAGGCACCCTTACACCATGGTGCGAGGATGCCAGCATTACAGACAGGATTGTTTTGTGCAGGAAAGTATATCTATGTGCACAAAATCAATCCTTAGAGACATATTGCGTAAAGAAGACTTAACAAGGAGAAATGAAGACATTTCCCCTTGCTACGCCAGCCTCGAATAGATGCAACATTTTAGCGCAAAGACAGGTTTACTGTCTTTAGTAAATCTGGGTGTGCGTCAAAATCTATGGGTGGAGGCACAGGGACGCCCGTGCTCCACCGATAGAACGCCCCCATGACACAAAGTACCACAGAGAGTCAGGAAGAAGAGCAAGGCTTCCACAGTGCATCAGCAGCAGGACTTCCTTTTCATTCCCCTACCAGGGCCGTACTGGCCGAGTGGGCATCAGGCGTTTTCCCGGGAGGCTGGAAGGATGGGGGCCGAATTTGCAGCCTGGGTGCTGTTTTTGTTACTGGGGGTAGGTTTTGCAGCGGTGCTGCTATATCGGCTCCCAGTAACAAAAGCAACAGGGGGGGCAGGTCCGTCAAAATTGCCTGGGCTGCCTTGGGTTCTCAGTGCGGCCCCTACCCATTCCGAGACACGCTAGCAAATAAAGGCTTTAGAATGAAAGGATACCTTAGGAAAGTGGTGTCTACACAAACAAAATTCAGAGAGGGATTGTATCATAATTATTATGCTGTTCAAAGATCACAAAAAGGAACATGCTAGTTAGTTAAGATCAAGTTCCTCTCTTTTCGTTGCTGGAGTTAATGTTTGTCTTCCCACTTTCAACCAATTCTTACACTGCCTGTCAAATTTCAACCACGATTTTTTGACCTATTAGTGATCATTCATCAGATCTATCAGATGGCCTTCCTGATGAGTTACCATTGTACTCAGACTAAGTCTGTCTTCCTTCATCTCAGTTGAAGCCAAAATTCTAGATACTTACCATCTGCTTCCATCTGAACCTCCACCTAATGTGGTAAAAGGACCGGCAGAAATTAAATTGGAGAAGTTTGTGACCCTTTGACTTTCAGAGGTGGTTTTCAATTCTTGATTCACTGAAGAGACCATTCATCAAGTGAGGGATTGTGGGAAGATTGTTCTTCTGACCAAGCTTCGGTTCTGGTTTGCCATTTCTTTCAACACCACCCCAGTAATCCTAGAGCCTCAGGTGGATAGCATACTGTCACAGCCATGACCAAGGCTTACCAGAAGGCTGTTTGCAGTCAGATGAACACTGTGCAAGCAGAGCACACTCAGGAAACACACCTAGCGTGTTGCTCAGTGTCCTCCTGGCCTGAGTTTTGTGATCACAATAACCGCGGAGGTGTTCTGCACTCTGTTCGAGGCATTAGTTTGACGTGGGCAGAAGGAGAGCTGAAGAATTTGGCAGTTTGCAAAGAATGTCAAACTTAATCGTATCCGTTGCATCTTTTTAAAAAAAATTATTTATTTGTTTATTGGCATTTGAAAAAATACAGATATTCAGTAATCAAGTATAAGTTGCCAAATATTACAAACAAAAGATGACATTTATAACATAACGATTGAGAAACATAACCAAAGCAGAAGCAACACGTTGGACCAAATCAGTGAGTGAGATTCAAAATCGTATGACAGCAGTCAGGGCACGAGGTAACAGAAATAGACTACATGGCAATAGTTAGAAGGGGAAGACATTATGAAAATAATAAATTGTAATACCAAAGGGTGAATCATAGATTCGTAATGTAATCAGTAGTTGTCGTAGGGTGGGATTCAGTGGCAGGCTCAAGATCCTGGGTATCATCCACATTCCGGGCCGCCAGCCAGGCTAGAAAAGGACTCCAGATGTCTTTTGGCCTAGATGTCTGTGGTAATAATTCCCAATATATCTTCAACTGCTCCTGACAGAATGTGATGTCCAGGACCCAGGCTTTAGTGTCAGGAGGTTTGCGCTTACCCCAATGCATCATCCTTTGCATCTTTAGCCGACGCCATGATTCTGCGGGAAGAGGTGTCTTGATGCAAACAGCAATCCAGAAAAGATTCATCGTTCATCTTGGAATGGAAACTTCCAGTAAAGTCGTCTGGATTATCCATCATTTTGGGAAGGGTAGTTCACAGGATTGGCCACGCCTCTTCCCTCCGAATCATGGCGTCAGCAAAACGTGCTGATCATGTTCTGCCGCTGCCAGGTTCTGCAGCTCCTCTGCTGTCCATGTCTACTTATGCCTCCAACTGATCACGGAAAACACCCTGCCCCCTAGTGACCAAGATCACAAAACCATCAGCCCAGCCCCATGCCACGAGGATGCACAGCAACAAGTGCAGCGTCCAGCAACACTCCGTCTGAGTGCGCACAGTCTTCCTCTGACTGCGGACACTTATGGTGGACGGGTAACATGGCACAGTCATTCTGAGGTGGACCGGTCTATGTGGGGATGCGTTACTAGACAGATTGGCCAGCAGATCATCCAAGCCTGTAACCACTGTGAGGTTGACCCGCCAAGTAGGCCACACAGTTTGGCCATCAGATTTCTTAATAATGTATTGTTTAAAGAAGTCTTGAGTTCACAGTAAGGAGAAGGATGGGGAGATGAGATGATGGTAATGGGTGGATTATTGAAACCTCTATTCTTGTTATGATAGTAATGCTTTCAAATAACTCAGAGCACATTAGCTCCGACTCCTGAACAAAAATGTTGACACTAAATTAGAGTAAGCTAAAGATCAATGCGTCTCTTGTTGAGTGTGAGCTCTCGTGATCACTGTACGCCTGTATTAAATGTTTAAAATTTACAATAGAAATAATAAGTGCACCTTGCAATGGCACGGTACCCAACATGATCACAGTACATTCTTCGTAATTGTAATCCAATAGGGTAGGATTGGTCAAGCAATTCAGGTTTTTACAACAATTGTTTCAGTTACAGTCATAGGAAAATAATAATTATAAGGGGAAACTACATCATGTGGTCTTAACTAGAGATGTCCACTACCCATGAAAAGGCTGCTAATTTACTCCATTTGAAAAACTATTGTCCACTGTGAAGGAAAACAACACCCCAGTGTCACCTTGATTAAATTAGCTAATGTTGGTGTAAGAACAAACTATCTTTTTCGATAGTTGAACACCATGCTATAAGTCTAGTACACATTCTGTGCATCTAAGCTATATAATAGTCATTAATCATGCAAGGATTGTGCGAATAATGTGATAGTGGTACATGTTATCTGTTATGGCAGGCTTGCAATGTATTGTAATGTTCACCCATGAGTTAGTGCAGTGTTGTTAACCTGTGGTGCGCAGACCCATGGGGGTTCATGACGCCTACTCAGGGGGACTGCGACTGTTAGGAAGTTATTTTTTTTTAATATAAATCTGTTTATTAGACTTTTATAACAACATACAATAGGTAAACTGTAACATTGAGGCTCATAATCACAGTTCCGACATGCTCAGTATCCAGTTGTCCACCATATACACATTAATTTGACCTAAGCAGGTCCTTTCATGCAGTCACTCATAAATAACTTCTAAAGCCGTCCCGGTAACTGCCTCCTTGCCAGTACTTTTTATACGCCACCCTCGCTTCCATTCTCTTCTCCGTCTGTAGTCTCTTCTGAACTTCTCCAAGGACCCCATACTTTTCAAATTTGCGAGGGCAGCCGCGGGCCCCGTGGACCACTTCATCCGCTTTAATACACCAATTTAAAATTCAATTGTAATTCAGCCATTGTTGCATTGATGGCGTCCCCCAGTATTGCACTATGGTTCTCATTGCCACCATCAGTGCACATTACAGAATAGAAGTGTGTACCTGTCCGAAGTCTGTTCCCCCCAGATACCGGAAGCTAAATATTAGCAGAATAATAAAGTAAGTAGATATACAAAAAAAAAAGAAAACTGAAAATTGAAATTTTTTAAATGCTCTGTATATGTGAAGGAATTTGAAAGTTGGTATCTTTATTTGATTCAAGGGAGCAGCGTAAGTTCAGCAAATAGTATTATGGAGATTGATACTGCAATGGAAGCACAAAAATGCACCTACAAAAAGACAGGATGCATTAGGAGCAAAAAAGACGAAGTGAAATGCCACGCTGTAGCATAAAACTTTGCCTTTTAGAAATAAAACCAGATTTGAAAACACTACAACCTTCCCATTAAAATGTAGATATTTGTATATTTTTTTTGTGAATTACATAAAAGAGTTCGTAACTTGTGTATTTGTGTGATGTATACTTGTTTCTGTAGTTTTGTGGGTTTTTTTGTGTTCCAATCGTAGAAATTGCTTAGGCCCAACTTCCAATAGTGATTCAGTTGAGGTCCGCAGAAGTCAAAAGGTTAAGACCGGTGGGTTAGAGTGAAGAGTTACAAATTAAAGTAAATTCAACCCATATCAAAATGTCACAGGATCAATTAATCGTAATCTGTTCATGTGAGCTAAATGACAGTAAAATGACATGTTAAGATTTTAAGATATTATTGAATTTTTAAAACAATCCCATTGGGTAGCTAGTTTAACACACACAAATTAAAACTCTGCTTGGAATTAAGAACCCTGGACATTCTATGAATAAACATCAGGGGAGGCCTCAGGATTTCTTCTCTGGATCTTTCCAAGAAATGTGTTTTTACACATAATGCTCAGAGGGACCGGTTGACCTGTTAAAAAATTCAAAATGGTTGTTCCTTATTGCAAAGGTTTGTTCCCAAATTCTTAATGTGCAGCTTATTGCCCCGGAGAGCGAGTGTCTTCTTAAGGTCCTTTTGGTGGGAGGAAGGCCATCTTTTGACATTGGTTAGATATCTGTTATAAGTGTATATTGAAGTGATGGTGAAGAAGCAGTAAAACTCCACCTTAAATCCTAACTGATTCCCTGTGCTGTCTTTAGAACGGTGTGAGCTGTACCGTCCCGCCGGGCGCCAAGGTTGGGAGGGTGCTCTCTGCATGGCCAGCTGAGGCCAGAAAAGAGCAGTCTGGATAGATCTTTGTGTATGTGGCATTTTTAGGGGATAGTTAGTAAGGCTTGATAGCTCTGGTGGTTTATGCACTCGATGGAGAGATCTGCAGTTTGTCTAGTCACAGTTTTGGCTCAGGAACAAGTAACAGAGAGGCTTGATGTTCCCACTGCAAATATCCACATCTGACATGCAGATCACAGATTAGTTTAGTGAGTTATTGCTTTTGCCACAGAGATCCTTTTGTTAGTTAAAGTTTATAAATTACAATCCTTATAATGTAGCACAATTAGCTATGAACTGGCATCAAAGCGCTGCATGCAAATTGAAAGGGATAGGCTTAGAATCTTATTGATTTTTCCCCTCAATCTTTCGTTATTAAAAGTTTACTAAAAAGGCTTCCTTTGGTTAGTAATACAATTTTATTAGTATCACATTCCAATCATTGTGTTTTGTTTCAAATCCTGATTTTTTAAGGCAGATTTACTAACACTGTGGACCTGGTTTCCATCACAAAAGTGAAGCTAACCTGGTGCAAAGTGTTGTTTTGGGGCTTTGTTTCCAGTAGCCCTAAAGTAAAACAAAGTTGCACTATGTGCTATTGTAAGGCATGGAGGCCTTGGTGTTACCATGGGTGTTACAAGTGGTTCTCATGCAATCACCCATGGATTTTAATACTAATCCCTTTCACTAACTTTGATAGAAAGGATTATTTGTAAAAAAAAACTTTGCCTACTCAAGGCATAAAATTGAAGGAAAGATTTATTTTCTCCAAACCTTTCCAACTTTATTTTATTTGTATTTATTTATTTGAAAAGTTTTATATAGTGCTGGCTAGACCCGGAGGTATCAGAGCGCTTTACATGAGCATCAAGGAGTTACAAGTTACATCTGTTACAAGAGCGTAATCAAACATAGGATAAAAAAGCAATGTTACGGTAATTCGTCGGAGGGAGGGGGAGGAAGGAGACATAACAGAGAGACGGGGAGAACTGTACCCAATGTCCCGGTGGGTAGGTGACGGCCGAGGGGGTGAACCCTGGCCAATCTCCTCTATACCTGTCTAGGCAGCTCCACCGGGCATCGGCCATAATGCTCGGACTCCGCTGTCAGGATAAAGATCAGGTTTAATCTGAGAATGTCGAAATCAAACGAGGGAGTTGGAGAGATGAGTAACCGCAGTCCGATCAAAAACCCAGGTGTGGATGGGGTTATTGTTTCGGTGATTATCAAGGCGCAATCAGCAGGAAGCTCGATGTCCGGGAGAGGCAGCCGCCAGAGAACCGGGGAAAGACTGCGGGCAGAACGAAGTCAAGGGGCGGGCACCATCTTAAAGTCAGGCGTTGTCCTGGCCCGATCATACAGTGGGCACCACGGCCTCGAAATGCCCCCAGAATAGAGCAACTTCATAAGGAGGGATCAGATGGAATGCCCCAATAGTTCAGTTTGGGAGTGCCCCGGAGCCTCAGGAGTCCCCCGCGGCGGTAATCAAGACGGCGGTAATCAACTTTGCATGTGTGCTGCACTATACAGCACATATACAAAATGTTAAAGTGTTAAACTTTGGCAAAGTTTTTCATTTTGGGGTGCCCTTCCAGTAAGAAACCTTTCCTTGACATCACACAGATACCCTTGCACGATGGTGCAAGGGAGTTTGCACAGCACCATAGCTTAGTAGATATGGTGCGGTTATGCTCTCTCCTTTTCATGAAATGCAGCACAGCAACTTTGGTTACTGCACATCGTAAAAACGTAGGGCCTGATTTCGAGTCTGGCAGTCTTCCGACCGCTAGACTCATGGTGGCGGTCGACCGTCCGCCGCATTATGACTTTGAAAGTCGTTGTGGCGGAGGACCACCGTCTCCGCCAGGGTACAGTCGTTCCCTGGCGGCGGCGCAGCTGCGCCACAATGTAAGATGCTCAGCGAGACTGCCGCAGTCCCGCTGAGCATTTTACAAGTTCCGCCACAGCCAGCCATTTCATGGAGCAGCGGTGGAGAAAAAAGGGGGCCCTACAGGGCCCCTATTGCCCCCCGCCATGGGGATACATTCAGGGGGGCACAACATGTGCCCCCTGTCTGTTTTCCCCCAGGGTTCCAGCATGGCATAGGCTTCACCATCCATGCCGTGCTGGAACTTTTTTGCCATTCCTATTACAGTGTCTGTTTTTCAGGCACCGCCATGGGAAAGGTGAAGGACTGTCCGCCGTACACGAGTTGAACTAGTAATACGGCGGGCGGTCCTTATGCGGGTTTGGCGCAGCTGTGCCAGCAGAGAGCCAGTGCAAATGTGCCAAACTCACAACTAGCCCCTTAGTTAATCTACCCATTCTTTTCTCCAGACCAAGCACTCTTAACATATAATGGCTACCAGTATGGATGACATGTGACTCCTACACCTTGCAGTCCTCACTGTCTTAAGTAACGTTTCCTGTACATTGATTTACACACTTGTATGACTCCTTGCCTCTGTATGATAAGTTTGAAGTGCAAAGCACTCTGACAGTCTACATTGGGACGCTAAGAAATAAATAAAAGAGGGGCTAAGTAGAAATGAGAGCCACCATTGGTGGGTGGTAGTGGGGGATTCCATGAAGAAGGAGGTTGTTAGAGGTATGCCAACAAAGATTGTTGCACAGGCCTCCACCCACGCTAAAGTCGGCCCTGCCAGTACCTGTCCACCATATCAGAATGTGCAGTTTGTAATTTGTGCTAAGCACCACACCAGGAGGGGCTGGAATTGATATATTTAACACCTCTTATCTACTACACTTTAAAACAGCAAAGCTGTAGTAGTAAGTGCTAAATTTAAAAAAAGTTATCATTTAAGGAGCAGAGAATCATAAAAAAAATGCATTGATTATTGAAAATCTTAACCATAAAGAACATTAAAACATGAATGGCCTCTAAAATATAGAAGTGTGGTGGAAAGAAGGTCCAGAGACAGCAGATACTGAAGAAAGGTTTATTCCAATAAGAGGCCCGCGGCAGGCAGCGACGGACCAGCTCGGATCTCACTGGCCGGTCCGTTTGCCTGCGCGGCTTACATACGAAAGTAAACATGATTTATATGTCAACAAACAGCAGAGGTGCAGCTCAAGAATGCATCAAGTCACGTGAGCTGCACCACATGCTGAGAATAACATATGTACCTACTACATCACCTTCCCCCCAAACAAGAAAATAATAAAGAAAGAAAATAATACATTAATATACAATTCGAAGCATTAATACATAACATAATCATTGAATTTTGTAGGCCTTTTAACAGCACGTGACCTAGAGCCAATAGCACTGGACTGTACAGCAGTATTTTGTGAAATGTCAGCGGGACTGCAACATTAATGTCGGAACCAAGTCTGTTCTCATAGTTTTCCTTGTCAGGATGTGCCCACTGTGTCCAATCTGAAACATGCCTAAGACTCTTCCTGCATTTTATGATATCTGCTTGCTGTGGAGTGAGTTTAACTAACCTCCATTTGTTCCACCAACCCTTGTCTTGAATTAAAACTGATACTTTACCAATTCTAGAAAATCTTGCTGGGGAGGAAAAAACAGACTTCCACATCTTGACTATACCTATTTTTTCATTAGGACCTGATCCCCAACAGCAAGATCTGGTTCAACATTACCACTTTTATCAAAGTTTTGTTTCATGGTTGATTGTTTTCTCAACACTCTTGCTCTCACTTGTTCATAAAAAATGGAATGATAACTTTTTGTGTTAGGAACACTTTCCTTAAGCCAAGTAGGAAACATGGCTGAATGATATTCGCGCCCTCTCAAAACTATAAAGGGTGCAACACCAGTGGTCCAGTGAGGTGACGTATTCTATTCCCATATTTTCTGTTTGAGAAATTGTTCAACTCCAATGCCAGCAGCGATGGCTGTTTGCACACCCTCTTTTATGACTTTGTTCCCCCTTTCTACCAGTCCATTAGACGTAGGAGAATACAAGGCCACCATTAAATGCTTTACATCATGTTTGTTAAAAAAACGAGACATTTGACCAGATACAAAATGTGAATCATTGTCGGTCACTAGGGACCTGGGGGGACCCTCAATAGCAAAAACTTGCTCCAGAAACGTGATTGTGAGTCCCATAGAGGTGTGGCGAGTGTGAGCGTCTGGTTCCACCCCAGTGATTGCCGCTTTTGAAGAACTAGAGTTAACAAAAGAGAAGTACAACCACTTGGAATAGTAGTCGACTAATAAAACAGCATATCTCATTTCCTCAGGAAGCGAAACAAACGGCCCAGATAAATCCATACCTAATTTGCACCAAGGGCTTTCCGGAAAGGACACAGGATGAAGGGGTGTCTTACTAACCATCCAATGTTTGTCTGACAGAAGACACTCTGGACACTTGTCAACCAAATGTCTCCCGTGACGATCCAGAGCAGGCCACCAATAGTATTGTTTGATACGCATACATGTTTTGGTGGTGCCTAAGTGTCCTTGATGTGTGCTGGATATGATGGACTCTTGTAATTTAGAAGGAGGAACATGTAAATCCCCCCTTAAAACCAAACCATTGACTAAAGAAAGTTCCCCAACTACTTGAGCACAAATCTTTAAATTCCCGTGCAAGCACCTTATTTCAGGCCAACCCTGAATTATGTAAGTACTAACCCGTTTAGGAATTTCATCCTCAAGGAAAGCACTCTTCCAGTCTTCTTCTGAAAATGTGGATGTTATGTCTGGGTGGACATGAACTGCATCCACAAGTGCCATACACACATCATCATCCATCTGAAACTCTTCATCAAAATCAGGAAGTGGCATGCGAGACAGGCAATCAGCTCGAAAAGTTTCTCCTTCTGCCACATGACTAATGTTGAATGTATATTCATGCAGTTTGGAGACCATACGTGTAAGTCTTGCAGACACATTATTGTGAATAATAGCCTTGGTAAAGATGTAAACTAGGGGTTTGTGGTCAGTGTGTAAATCAAACCGACGTCCCCAAACATACATTATGCATTTTTGAACTGCCCAGATACACGCCAAAGTGTCATGTACAATGGTGCTGTATTGTTGTTCGTGTTTCCTGAGAGACCTGGAGGAGAATGCCACGATTTGTTCTGTTACCCACCCTTTGGCTCAAAACTGCTCCTAAACCACGAAGACTGGCGTCCACTGTGATAAAAGGCGTGCAATCATCCCTGAAAGCTGAAAGGGCAGGAGCATTTACAATCAAGTCTTTTACTTTGTCAAAAGAGGACTGCATTTCCTGACCCCAAATAAACTTCTGACCCTTCTGTAAAAGGGATCTGAGAGTTTCCACTATAACCTGAAAAAAGCGAGCGTTATACACTGCGAGTCCTAAAATGGAACGCAGGGCATCAAGATCAGTGGGTGCGCAAGCATTTTTAATCGCTTTGACAAATAAGAACTTAGGTTTTATACCAGAGGCAGAAATGGTGTGACCTAAGTAATCTAGAGGCTTGGTAGCAAATTTGCCTTTATCCTTTCTGACCGTCATGCCCAATGTGTTCAAGGATGGGCAAGACATTATCAAGAATATCGTTATGTTGTTTCAATGATTCTGCAAAATTCAAGCTATCATCCTGGTACTCTTGTGCCCCATTAAGGTCAGCAAAAAGAAGATCCATGAGTTTTTGGAAAACACTGGCAGCTGATGCCAACCCAAACGGCAATCTCAAGCATTTGAAAGCACCGAATGGGGTGACAAAAGCTGTCAATTCCTGAGAATCTTTATGTAAGCGAATTTTATGGTATGCTAACCTCAAATCAATAACCGAGAACGATTTGTCATTACCCAAATTCGCCAGGATCTCGTGTATTCTGGGTAGCGGGTGACAATCAATCAAAATGTTGAAGTTTAATGTGCACAAGTCGGCAAACAACCTGATATCGCATGATTTTTTGCGTGCGACGACAGTTGGACCAACCCATTCTGATGATTCAACAGTTTGAATGACCGCTTGACTACATAACTCTTTTAAAATCTGTTTGGGTTCCTCTCTAACTGACAAGGGAACCTGTCTTACCTTATGTACACATGGTTTGGCTTGGGGCTTGAGTCTAATGTGGTGTACAAACCCTTTTACAGTACCAATCTCACTGGAAAACACTCCGTTATGCGTATTTAAAATCATGTCATCTGATAGAGACTTCTAGCTGCAGATTCCTTACCTTTGAATTTCCCAGGCGTCAGGCTGGATCCAGAAACCTTTGCTGAGCAATACCCCTTGCACGCACTGTCGGGTGGCTCCATTCGGCTCTGCGTGATGTTGTCGGCGTCGCTAGCGTTGGTTATGACATTGCGGTACCTATATAGGCGCCACTCAGGCACGCGGACTCAGTTCTTTTCTGTCCGTGCCAGTTAAGCGCCGATCCAGGAAGAGCTACCCCTCTGTTGCTTTTTGACAGTTTTTTTCTCGACGCTTTGTCGACTTCTGTAGTTTTTCAATCATGTGCGAGGGATGTCTTCGAGGAAGACATGGTTTAAGCTGTGCGGGGCTTGTCCCCGCACGAGGTCGGTCACCGATTCCCACCTCGTATGCCTATGATGTCTCGAGCGCAACCATGATCCAAAGTCATGCTCAGACTGTTAGGCCATAGCTCCTTAGACCTTGAGGGAGCGGGCTTTGAAGCTCCTCTCGGCCCAACAGCCGACACCGTCAAGCGAGACTCCACGGAGGTCCCGGTCCCGATCGAGGAAGAGAAGGTTGTGGGATCACTCCAGGAGCCAAAGTCCTCTGCATCCCACCAGAGGTCGTCGGGACACTCGGGGGAGAGGCACAAAAAAAAAAGAAGTCCAAGCGGACTTCTTCTTCACCTCGAATATCGTCCGTCGACGAAGGAGGTAAGAAGCACCAACGCTCTAGCCACGGTTCTGCGGAGACAGAGCCAGGGTCGACTTCACGCCTCCCCCCTTTCCGGGAGCCAGAGCAACCCCTGCTCAGATTAAAGAGTTTTACAAGGCCATGCGCCCTGTATTTGAGCGGGCTGACCCCTCTGGTGAGAATTTGGGCCCCGCTGGGTTGGAGCGCCGTCAGCTCCGGCCACGGCGCAGGTGGGGCCTCAAGGATCCTATCTGGATCAGCGCCGCTCGTGCCACTGCTATCTCCTCCGGCGAAGTCAGTGCCGCCGGTGCCCATCCGCGGTGCCAGCCCCATCCTCATCCCCAATGACATGGAGCTGGAACGACATTGCTCGACGCCAATTCCAACGTCAATTGAACCCAGAGGTTCTATGTTGTCACCTGAGCACTTTGTGGGTGTGTTAGGCTCGGGAGAGGAGTGGGAGGGGTCTATGGACCATCTAGATCACTAGGATGACTCTGCAGAGCAGTTGGACTGATATGGGGAACTTGGGGAGGCCAGTGGACTGGACACTTCTGCAGATACTGGCATGCTCTCTCCATCAACTGTGGCTACGGAGGAGTGTGCATCTTATGCCATAGTGGTTAAGAGGGCAGCTGAGGTCCTTGGACTGGAGCTGCCCTCAGTGGAGGTCAGGACTAATCTCCTGACCGAAGTGCTTCAGCCTGGGGCTTCCACCTCAGAACCCCTTTTGCCTTTTAAAGGAGCATTTACTGATGTCCTTCTAGGCACGTGGTCCAAGCCTAGCACAGGGGCTCTAGTGAATAGGACAATTACCCACCGCCATCGCCCAACTTTCGCGACCCAAAGTTCCTCAGCCAACACCCCACCCCGCCCCAGAAGGTTTGGTGGCGCAGGCCTCAACGTCCCAGGGCGCGTTCCCTTCCGCCCCTCCGGATAGGGAATCAAAGAGGCTGGATTCATTTGGGAAGAACATTTTTCTTCTTCCAGCCTGGCATTGTGGTCGGTGAATACCGCGTGCATAGTGGGCCATTTTTCCCACTCCCTTTGGGAGACGGTTGCGCAAGTGCTGCCACAAGTCTCGGAGAAGGCCCGGGCTGTGTTCTCTCAGGCTCTTAAGGACAGGAGAGATGCAGCAAAATTCACCATCAGGTGTGGCCTTGATGCAACTAATTGACTGGGCATTTCCTCGACAGTGGCCTTGAGGCGCCACCCCTGGCTTAGGGCAACTGGCGTCTCGGGGGATGTCCAGGCGAATCTGATGGGCGTGCCCTTAGATGGGACCCGCCCTTTTGGGGAAAAACAACAAACAACAACAGTTGCCAATACTGATAGCTCATTCAACTAGAAACTCTAAAAAGGGACATATACGAAAACAAATCAATAAGACCCTCAGTGAATTATTTCAACCATTTTGAATTAGATATTTATTTAATCTATTTTTCCATAGCAAATGACTCAATAATTACAAGCACATGAAAAAACAAAATGTCACCAGGATTATTACAAGACAAAGGGGGGTTGACTCAACATCAGTGTAAAACTTTCATTGCCATACTACCACACATACTTCCACACACTGCAACTCATGCGTACCATGTGAAACAAAGACAAAGACAAACATATACAAACAATGAATATTAAATCTTGCCCTCGTCAATGGTGCCAAAATGAATTTGGGCTAATATCAACAAGAATATTTATGGGCAAGCCCAAACAGTGTAAAACAACAATTTTACTGCTATCCCTTCCAACGATGTGAAAATATATATAAATTCAAAAAATGATTCAGAAGGGGAGCAGAAAAAGACTTTTTGATACACTTGTTTGGTAAACAAAAAAGGTCGACGCGTTTCGAACCCGTGTTTAAGGGGTTCTCTTCAGGACACCGATTCCGTGACCTGTGAGGCACGCGTCCGAAGAAGAGAGAATGCTTTCAGTTGTCACCAGCAACTTTGGTTGCATACAGTCCGTATAATATCAACCACTGCTGCGCATTTTCCAATTGACTTCACCACGGACCATCCATTAGAGTCCGTCCACTGACTACATAAATTAGGAGAAGCTAACCAACAGTGTTGTTGTCCACTTCTACCCCATTATGCCCTAGAAGAGAAAGCGTGATTTTTTCCTTAGAGAGAGGACTAGATCCCTCTATGAAAGATCTATGGTCCTGAAGAGAACCCCTTAAACACGGGTTCAAAACGCGTCGACCTTTTTTGTTTACCGAACAAGTGTATCAAAGAGTCTTTTTCTGCTCCCCCGTTTGAATCATTTTTTGAATTTGTATATATTTTCACATCGTTGGAAGGGATAGCAGTAAAATTGTTGTTTTACACTGTTTGGGCTTGCCCATAAATATTCTTGTTGAAATTAGCCCAAATTCATTTTGGCACCATTGACGAGGGCAAGATTTAATATTCATTGTTTGTATATGTTTGTCTTTGTCTTTGTTTCACATGGTACGCATGAGTTGCAGTGTGTGGAAGTATGTGTGGTAGTATGGCAATGAAAGTTTTACACTGATGTTGAGTCAACCCCCTTTGTCTTGTAATAATCCTGGTGACATTTTGTTTTTTCATGTGCTTGTAATTATTGAGTCATTTGCTATGGAAAAATAGATTAAATAAATATCTAATTCAAAATGGTTGAAATAATTCACTGAGGGTCTTATTGATTTGTTTTCGTATGTCCCTTTTTAGAGTTTCTAGTTGAATGAGCTATCAGTATTGGCAACTGTTGTTGTTTGTTGGATTACGTAGGCTCAGCCTTACTGATTAGAGCCATTACCCATAATCGTTTTTTGGGGGAAAAGGCAGATTCGGCCCTAGTGAGGTTCAAGGACTCTCGAGCTACGGCCAGATACTTGGGCCTCTCTACTACTCCTTGTGGCCAGTCTACCTTTCGCTCCTTTCGTGGCAATGGAAGTGGTTTCCAGCCGCATCAGCCCTATCCTAGCCACTGTCCTGCGCAGGCTTCCTAAGCTGTGCGGGGACATGGACGCGGTTCATTCCGATCTAGTAATGGAAGCCAGAAGTCGTCGGCCACTCTGCCCTCAGCAGGCGCAGCCTCCAAGCACTCCTAGTCTGACTCTGCAAGACCACACCACTCCAGTTGGCGGGAGAATCCATCATCATCTCCCCCACTGGAGGTCCATAACATCGGACAACTGGGTCTTGCAGATCATTCAGGAAGGCTATTTTCTTCCTTTCCTTTCTTTTCCTGCTCCCATTCTGCCAAATTCGGAACGGCTGATGAAGGATCATTTAAAATTGCTCCAGGAGGAAGTTACAGTTCTCTTGGCCAAGGGAGAATCGAAAGGGTCCCGGTTTCAAAAGTAGGCAGTGGCTGTTATTCCCGCTACTTTCTGATTCCGAAGAAGAACAAGGGGCTACGGCCCATTTTAGATCTTTGGACCATCAATCTCTTCCTCAAGAAGGAGAAACTCAAGATGCTCACTCTGGCTCAGGTCTTGTCTGCCCTAGACCAAGGAGACTGGATGGTAGCGTTGGACCTGCAGGATGCGTATTTTCACATCCCCATTCTGCCGGGCCACAAGCGTTACCTGCCGTTCAAGGTAGGCCGTGAGCACTTTCGGTTTACCATGCTCCCCTACGGCCTAACCAGTGCCCCTCGAGTGTTCACCAAGGGGATGGCGGTGGATGCAGCTCATCTGCGTGGGTTCGGGGTGTCAGTCTTCCCCTACCTTGACGACTGGCTGTTGAAGGCGTCCTCGCCCCGGGCAGTCGTCCCCCACCTTCAGACTACGGCTAACCTCCTGCATTCGCTGGGGTTCTCTATAAACGTGTCGAAGTCACACCTGACTCCTTCTCAGATGCTCCCTTTCATCTAAGCTATTCTGGACAGAGTGCAGTTTCGGGTCTATCCTCCCGAGCAGCGAGTCCGGGATATTCAGGCTATGATACCAGTATTTTAGCCTCTATCCTGGATTTCGGTGAGACTGACTCTGAGGCTGTTGGGCCTCATGGACTCCTGCATCCTGTTAGTAAAGCATGCCAGGTGGCGTTTGCGGGCTCTGCAGTGAGACTTGACATTCCAGTGGGCACAGCATCAGGCAAATCTCACCGATGTGGTTCAGATCTCAGAAGGGACTGCGAAAGATCTGCAGTCGTGTTTGACGAACCGCGATTGGGTCAACGGCAGACCCCTCTCCCTTCCCCAACCAGATCTCACAGTCGTGACTGATGCATCACTTCTGGGATGGGGCAGCCGTCTGAGAGAGGTGGGGATCAGGGGACACTGGTCTCCGGCAGTGTTGGGGCTCCACATAAATTTGTTGAAGCTCCGAGTGATTCTGGACATGGCTGGAGCAGCAGGGCATAACCCTGGTGGTTCAACACCTGGCAGGTTCTCTGAACGCCAAGTCGGACAAACTCAGCCATTGATGCCTAATGGATGACGAATGGCGTCTCCAGTGGGAGAAGGTGCAAGATCTCTTTCAGCAGTGCGGAGAACCTTGGTTAGATTGTTGGCCTCCGATTAGAACGTGCAGTTTCAGCAGTATTGCGCGCTAGAGTTTCCAAAGCGGTTATCGCTCAGCAATGCTTTTCGTCGTGAGTGGACCTCAGGCCTGCTGTACGCCTTTCCTCCCATACCACTTCTGCCCAGGGTACTGAAGAAGATCAGGAGCCCAAGTCATTTTTGTGGCTCCGGACTGCGCAAGGAGAGTCTGGTATCCAGAGCTTCTGAAAATAAGCATCGATCCTCTGATCAGGCTGCCCCTTCGGGAGGATCTTCTGTCGCAGCAGCAGCGGAGGGTCCTCCGCCCGAACCTGTCAACTCTGCGCCTCCATGCGTGGAGATTGAGCGGCAGCAGTTGATGGCTTTTGACCTTCCTCCCGAAGTATGCAACGTTATTTTGGCGGCCATGCGGCCCTCCACTAAGATGGTATATGCCTGACGTTGGCAAAAATTTGTATTAAACTGTACAGAAAGGTCTATTGACCCTCTTTCTTTTTCTCTTTCTCCTGTTCTTTTGTTCATTCTGACCCTTGCCCAGCAGGGCTCTGCTTTGGGAACTCTCAAGGGTTACCTTTCTGCTCTGCTTTTTTGCAGCTGCCAGACCAGCCCTCTCTTTTTAAGTCTCCTATTGTACACAGATTTCTAAAAGGGCCGGCTCACTTGTTTCCACCCACGCCCTTTGTTATGTCACAGTGGGACCTTAATTTGGTCCTCAACTACCTGATGTGTGCTCCATTTGAGCCTTTACACAATTGTCCCCTCCGGCTGTTGACTATCAAAACAGCCTTCTTAGTGGCGATTCCATCTGCCCGGAGGGTGTGTGAGTTGCAGGCGTTATCTTGCTCGCCTCCCTATTTGATGTCTCTTCCACCGTGGCTTCCTTTTTGCCAAAAGTTGTGAACCCATTCCATCTGGGTAAATCCATCACATTGCCCACCTTCTTTGCTCCCCCGCATCCCTCTAAGGAAGAGGAGCGTCTCCACCGACTGGACCCAAAAAGAGCGTTGTCGTTCTACCTTGACCGCACAAAAGAGTTCCGGGTGGACAACCAACTCTTTGTAGGGTACGTGGGAGCTAAACAGGGATGGGCAGTGCAGAAAAGGACCATCTCTCGCTGAGTTGTTCTCTGCATCAAGATCTGCTATGCCCTGGCAAAGAAGCAGCCCCCTGAGGGATTAAGGGTCCATTCCACCAAGGTAAAGGCTGCGACTACGGTCGTGGCTCAGGGTGTCCCAGTCCTAGACATCTGTCAGGCAGCAACGTGGGCATCATTGCACACATTTGCCAAACATTACTGCCTGGACAATCAAGTCCGCAGAGACGGGCAATTTGCCCGTTCAGTCTTGCAGGACTTCCTAGTTTGAGGTATTGGTCCACAACCACCGCCGGGATTGTATGGCTTGGGTATCTAATTCAAAGGTAAGGAATCTGCAGCTAGAAGTCTCTATCAGATGAACAAGTTACTTTCCTTCGGTAACGCATTATCTGGTAGAGACTGTATCTAGCTGCAGATTCCTTACAGCCCCACCCATGCCTCCCCGCTGTGCAGACTAATGTTGTAGAGCTAGCGTTACTCCC
Organism: Calotriton arnoldi; assembly: GCA_963921515.1. Taxonomy (NCBI): domain Eukaryota; kingdom Metazoa; phylum Chordata; class Amphibia; order Caudata; family Salamandridae; genus Calotriton; species Calotriton arnoldi. Next base: position 626,668 of record CAWUFW010008116.1, on the reverse strand, counting down.
CTGTTCAGGGCACTAGTTTTGCACACTTCTACATCAGTTAATTCGTGGCTCTGCGCTTCTAGTCTGGAAAAATCAAAAAGTACTGATGTCCGCGTGCCTGGGTGGCGCCTATATAGGTACCGCAAAGTCATAACCAATGCGAACGACACCAATGACGTCACACGAAGCCGAATGGAGCCACCCAACGGCGCGCACAAGGGGTATTGCTTAGCAAAAGTTTCCGGATCCAGCCTGACGCCTGGGAAATTCAAAGGTAAAGAATCTGCAGCTAGATAGAGTCTCTACCAGAGAATGCTTTACCGAAGGTAAGTAACTTGTTCAATGGACTCATCTGAATTGGTAGGTAGCTCACCAACACCAACAACTACACGAGTGCTGGAGCCAGGAACAAGATACAAACCCATCTTGGTGAGGTCTTGCCAACCAATGATGTCTTTACCCTTGTTGGCAACATAGATTTTTGTAACGGTCTCTCTGCCAATGCACTGAGCTTTGCCCATGAAATAACCTAATAGATCAATGGGTTTTTTGCCAAATGCTTTGGGACAGATGTCTGGGGATAAAAGTGATGTGTTTGAACCCCATCTGTTGTGAAATGTGGTATCATGCAGGATGGTAATTGGCGAACCAGAGTCCGCCATAACCTGCAATGGGACATTATCAATTATTGCATCACATGTGGGACCCTTTACTGCTGTGCACACACTGTTGCAATCACTAGTTAACACCACATTGTTAATAGACGCCATGCAAGTCTCCAGCTGCAGCTCCACATTGTTAACTTGCACAGTGTTTTTGCTACCCCGGCAGACTGCTTGAAAGTGTCCTAGCATCTTGCAACCAAGACATCGTTTTCCTGTAGCTGAACATCCTGAAAAGTTGCTCAGATGGTTTCTTGATCCGCATCTGTAACACATTGTTGAATTCCTCCTGCTATTTCCTCTTTGTGTTTGAATTCTGGGCTTGTTTTGTTCAGCACACACAGTCAGCTTCCTTGGTGGAAGTGGAGTCGGCAATAAAAGTAACTGTTGCTTCAGGATTCAACACTTTAGATGAGATTAAGGAATGTTAAATGCTTTTAGCCAAATCCAACACCTCGCTAAGCATGGGATTATGACAACTCAAAAGTCACTCCTGTATTTTTGTTGATGCGCAATTAAAAACAAATTGGTCACAATAAAAGTATCCAAATTAGCGCAGCTACGTACTCTTCAACTTTTTCATCAAGTAATTGTTTACTCTTAACAAAATTGTGTGTTTCATGCATTACATTTGGCTCTTCTGCAAATTGTTTTTTTAACCTTTCTATGGCCTCCAAATAAATGTTCCACTTATCACCAGTTGAAGATCTAGGTGCGGGAATGAGTGCCAAATTGTTGAAAATCTGTTGTGCTGAACGCCCCAGACTGACAAACAGTAATGCAAACTTTCGTTGGGGGGCTATAATCCGATTAAGCGATAAGCGATTTTCAAAGAGGTGAAACCACTCTGCCCATTTGATAGCGGGTTTACCAGGCAGAGCCAAGAAAGGAGGTGGTTGAGCTATTTGTTGAGGAGTTGCCATAACTTACAAGTAAAACCCCCAAAATTTGAAAATTATATAATTTGCAAAAAATACCTTATAATAGCAGTCTGAATTTGTGCGCTGCCTCCGGCGAGTGAAACTTGTGTAGTGTTGTGGCCCAGGACAGCCCCATGTTGTGTATAGAGCGAGGGGTAATCCCAGTGACACCCCCTCGAGCGTTAAAACAATAGACTGGCCCGGCGTACGCCCGGCCAGCGTGCATAGAGTTAATAAATAGCCCGGAGGCCCGGGCGTGGTTTAGTTACCCACTGGCCACCACCAGCAAAGTGTCGTCCGGCTCGTTATTGTCCGCCACACGAGGCCCTCGAGCCACGACACTACACTGGCGACGAGGTGGTCTTCCCTCCTCACCAAGCCGCCTCCCGCCTGCCGTGCCTGCCGCCTGCAGTACCTGCACAGGAGCGCTCCAGCCGCGTCTCCCAGGACCTCCTCAAGGCGCCCCTGCCATGCTCCAGAGGCCCTCGCAGCAAGGCCCTGCATCGGCTCCCGGCGCCGCCCACAGCCGCAGCCCTCACCCTCCACGGCTGCCACTACCCACGCCGTACCGGCTCGCGGGCGCGCACGCGTGCAGGCTCCTCCTCAGCCCACGCAGCGCCGAGCCCCTTCATCGGCTTTTCAGCGACTACTGCCCATGGTAAGGAGAGGAACATTTGCTCCCGGCCGCCCTCCTGCCGGCGCCATCTGCACTACGCGCCTCCCGCTGGAGCACCGCCCAGGCGCTGACCTGCTTCTTTTTTTTTTTCCAACTTTATTTATTTGCATTTTCAAAAGAAACATTTACAAAAAAGAAAATAGTTGGTCAGAAGTACAGCATAAGCATTCTACGGTGAGCAATCTGGTCAAATGGCTTGCAGTAGATACATCTCTTATCCAATATACAGGTAGCTTGGGTCTTGACATGCATCCGCACCTACAGTGTTTGCTTTGAGGTCACAGCAATCGTCGCGGCCAGTTAGCTGCGACATCTATAGTTAACATTACTTATGCCACCTATGGAAGATTGAGGTATCGCACAGTTATGCCCCCTAGACCCTAAGGTGTCTGTGGTGTCTGAATAGGCGTAGCATTTAGCTCTTGCAACCGTTGTAGGTACAACAACAGAGGTTGCCAAATATCTACCGGTCTGGAAGCCGGCGGCTGTAGTTGGGCATACACATCGCTAGTGGTGTTGCAATATGTCATGCTGTGCAACCATGTGTGGAGTGTAGGGCCTGTTTTACATGCCCACTTAAGGGCCACTTCGCGTTTAGCAAGCAGGAGAGCCATCGCTACAAAACGACGCCGGGATCTAGATAGGTCATGGACATACCCCAATAGGGCGAGGAGTGGCGATGGTGTTATTTCCGCCTCAACCATCTTAGATATCTCTCGGAAGATTGATTTCCAATAGTCCTCTATCTTAAGGCACGTCCACGTCATGTGCGCAAAGTCCGCATCCGGGGCACCACATCTCGGGCAAGCGTCCGACCGCGCTGGGTCAATGCGATGTAACTTGTGAGGGGTGATATATACACGCCGCAGGAACTTAAACTGCAACAGTTTATGGCGGTGATTCGGCGACACTTTTCGCGTTTGTGCGCAGCAGCGATACCATTGGACGTCAGTTAAGGGGTGTCCTAGATCGCCCTCCCATGCAGCCCTCACCGCTGCATCTCTACTCGGGAGCCGTGCTATCGCCCCCTTATACAGTTTGGCAACCAGGTGGTTCCCATCCCCGCCACTAATGACCTCGGTCAGGAGAGGAAATTCAGTGGGTGCCAAGGGATAGCTCTCCATGGATGCACGGAGCGCCGTTTGTACGCGCAGTAGCACAAAGTGGTCCAAAGTCGTAGCCTCCCGGAGGCGAGGATCCTCAGTGCGCGAAAATATGTGCCCCCAGGGAACAAGTCTCCAAATGTAATCAGCTGGAATTTGGACAGCGTTCGCTTGACTAGCGTCTCCTGCAGGATGGGTATCCAACTGTTAGCGGCCAAGGGCAGAGCGTGGGAGTACAACGTACTCATACCTGTCACCCTCGCCAACTTGAGCCAGGCCCAACTCGTGGTGGACAGTGTTTGGATATCCCGCGGGTCTCTAGGAAGCCGCGCGGCAGCAGTGCGTTGAGTGGGGCCGGAAATGCCAGGTCCGCCTCAGGCCGATAATATGGGATCCGAATATCCGTGTTATACCAGTGGCGAGCAAAACTCGCCTGGGCAACCAGGTAATAAATTTGCAGGTTCGGAACGCCAAATCCACCTCTCTCGTAAGGCAGTACCAAAGTGTCCCATCCAACCCGGGGCTGCCTGCCACCCCACACTAGCCTCCCAAGCAAGGTGCGCAATCTCGAAAAAAAACTATTATAGAGAGGGATTGGGATGTTCGTGAAAAAATACAAAAATTGCGGCAACACCACCATTTTTATTATGGCTATTCGGCCTGCCATTGATAGAGGGAGACGCAGCCATCGTTCTATGTTATTTTCGAGCCTCTCGACCGCCGGGCCATAGTTCAGCTGCAGGACACGGTCCCGGTCCCTGTGAATATGGATACCCAGGTATTTGACCGAGCTGTCGCACCAAGTCAATGGGTAGTCCCCTGCTCTAGCACAAACCGCCTCAGTCAGCTGGAACACTTCTGATTTGTCCCAATTTATGTGTAAACCCGACAGGGCGCCATATCTAGCAACCTCACCGAGCAGCGGTGGTAAGTTGTCATCAGGCCGCCGCACATAAAGTATTATGTCATCGGCGTAGAGTGTGAGCAGCAATGGTCCAGTCTTAAATTGCAGGCCGCGGTGGCTGTGCTTACTCTGTAAGTGGCGCACCAACGGATCTAACGCCAGTATGAAAAGGAGAGGGGACAGGGGGCATCCCTGCCGCGTGCCACGAGTGAGAGGGAACGCCCTAGTCCGCGTGCCATTGAGGCGGATACAGGCCGTTGGTTGAGTATACAGCAGTCTGATCACAGCCATAAACCGCTCAGGCATCCCCAGATTGCGCATGGTGGCATAGAGAAATGGCCATTCCAAGGAATCGAACGCCTTTTCAGCGTCCAATAGCACCGCCGCAGCCGGCAGAGTCGGTTCAATCCTATTCAGTGTAGTGAATAATGTGCGTGTGTTCAATGCCGTGGATTTATGCGGAATAAAGCCCGATTGCGCCGGGGATATGTGCCGCTCGATGATCAATGCAAGCCTAATGGCTATCGCTTTAGCAAAGATTTTATTGTCAAAATTCAACAACGACAGGGGCCTGTATGAGGAACATTTCAGGTGGTCCTTGCCGGGTTTAGGTATTAGGATTATAACTGCTTCTCTTAGAGTGGGCGGGAGTATCCCCTTATCCACTGCCTCCTGAAATACATCAATAAGATGTGGAACTAAGAGATCTTTGTACTTTTTATAAAAGCAGCCTGTAAAGCCGTCTAGACCAGGCGCTTTAGAGCCATCGAGCGCATTGATGGCGTCCGATAATTCCCCCTCAGTGAAGTGTTCGGCCAGGAACTCCTGGTGGGCCTTGTCCATCCAGGAGAGGGAGATCTCGTCCAGGTACTCCTGACAATCCTCCAGGGTTGAATCCGTCTTAGAGGTGTATAGTTCTATGTAGTATTTAAGCACCTCTCGTAGTATTCCTACATTTCCCGTTATCCGCTCCCCCGAATCCCCGGTAAGTTCAGCTATGTATGTTGGTTTGCGTGAATGTTGCATCAATCTTGCCAGCGTCCTGCCGGGTCTCTCTCCCTCCCCGTACCGTCGAGCTATGGCATATTTGCCCAGATATTTGGCTTCTCTATCCGCGGCCGCGCTGAACTCAGCTAGCAGAGCAGCGCGCTTAAGCAGATCAGGAGGGTTCCGCATCCTGTGCACTACTATCAAGGTCCCTAAGTTTTGTCTCTACCTGCGCAATCGTGTGGCGAAGTGACCGAAGCACTCCAGCATGTTTGGAAATGCATATACCCCTTGTGTATGCCTTAAACGCCTCCCAAAGGGTGGCCTTGGAATCTACGGAGCCAACGTTCAACTGAAAGTAGTCCACGATAGCTTCACCTAGTTCAGCTGCAAAAGCCGAGTCCTGTAGGGCCATATCTGGGAACCGCCAAGTGCGCTCTACCCCTCCAGCCCTCGGGATCTGTAAGTGTGCCAATACTGGGGAGTGGTCAGATAACGTTCGCGGTAAATGTGTGACGTCTTTAAGCCAAAGTATCGCAGCCGCCGAAAGGCACCAGTAGTCAAGGCGTGTCCAGGTGTTGTGCGGTGCAGAGTAGTGTGTGTATCCTAAATCGCGGACATAGTGGTGTCGCCATGCATCTACCAAATCTAACTGTGCCATGGCATCCTGCAGGGCGCGCCTCGCGCGTGGTTTGGTGGCTGCTGTACGTGAAGTGCTATCTAGCTCCGGGTTAAGTGTCAGATTAAAATCACCTCCCAGATATATGTAGTCTGCCCCCATGCGGAGAATGTGTGAATAAATGTCGTTAAAAAACTCAGGGTCGTCTACATTCGGGGCATAGACATTAACAAAGAGTACAGAGTGTTCCAACATGTAGCCTTTAACCAACACATATCTCCCGCCCGTATCCCTGTATACCTCCTCCTCCCGGAAGGGCAGTCTCCTGTGAATGAGCACTGCCACTCCTCGGGCATAGGAGCTGTAGCCAGCAAAGTATCTATGTGCCCCCCAGGTAGCCGCCACTGGTGAGTTAGCATTCATAGTCAAATGAGTTTCCTGCAGGAAGGCAACATCCACCTGGTGGCGCTGTAAGTAATTTGTCACTTGCTTACACTTGCGGGCATTATTAAGACCCCGAACATTCCAAGATATCAGGGCCACATTGGCCTCTGCCAGAACCTTGCTAGCCATATCCCACAACAATTGGACCAATTGACATTCGTATTCTGGAAACAGGCATGCTAAACCGCAAAGGAAATACGACTAAACATACAAATCGTAGTCTTGACCAACTATCCCAAAACCCCCCCTCCCACCACCCATCCACCCCACGAACTGTGGGGGGAAAGACCCCGTCCCTCGTTACAATGCCAAAATGTGAAATCAAACAAAAAAGCACAACAATAGAACCCCAAAGGAACAAATAAGTGTGCATCCGCACTTGGGAGGTGACAACACCCCGCCATATCCCCCATAATATGTCATACCATAACAATATATTCGCACATCCGTGGCGGCACCTTAAGGCGCTAGCAGTGCAAAGCTGTGAGGAGCAGCGACAAAAACAGTGGCATAGCGCTCAACGGCAACAACTTCAGAATAACAGCACAGTACCAAGAGCTAACCAGTACCAAACAGTTCTGCACTCGTTCCTGAGTCCGGAATGTCCTGAGAGTGCGATGGAGATGTGACAGTGTTCTTCTTCGCGGCATTGGAATATTGATGGCAGAACTCCTGGGCTTCGTGGAGAGTATCAAAAATCCGAGACCGTCCGTCCACATCCACCTTGAGGCGCGCAGGGTACAGCATTCCATAGCGCAGGCCCAGCTTCCGCAGAGCCGCCTTGACCCCTGCATATTTCCGGCGTGCCTCCTGCACCATCGCTGTAAAATCAGGGAATAGGGAGATGTTGGAGCCCTGCCAGTTCAATTGACCCTTCTCCCGGGCCAGACGCAGAGCAGTGTCCCTATCCCTGAAATTCAAGAGGCGGGCTATAATCTGGCGGGGAGGGCACCCCGGATTCGGGCGCGGCCCCTGGATACGATGTGCTCGTTCTACTACAAAGGCGTCGGTGAACGATTCCCTGCAAAAGAGGTCCGTGAGGAGTTTCTCGACAAAGAGGTCCAACCTGCCCGTGTTTGTGGTCTCGGCCACTCCCATAATGCGGATGTTACTCCTGCGTCCCCGGGCCTCCAAATCCTCATTCTTCAGCACTACAGATTTGAGGAGCCTCTCCATTCTCTGGTGCTTTTTAGCCGTTTGAGCCGCGCCATCCTCCAGATCTGAGATTCTGCTCTCCGCCACTGTCAAACGCCCCTCATGCTTGTCCAACCGGGCCCCCATTGTGTCTAAACGCCGATCAAGGGCATCAAATCTGGTGTCCAGGGCTTTGAAGCCTGCCCGCAGCTCAGCCAAGAGACCCTCCGAACCCGCTGCCGTCATTGTGGGAACCTCGCCGCCCTCCGCCATGGTGGACTGTTGCGCCGCCGTGCCAGGCCCTGAGGCTTTGAAAGGTAGCGTGCCTTGTCGGGGGTCCTTGCGCCCCATACCCCCCTATCGTGCTGCGCAACTTGGCCAGCTATGGCTATGAGCAAATCCCTTAGCTAAGCACAGTGAATCAGCCGCGACAGGTGCCACCCAGCCACAGCAGCAGGAACAACCCCCCCGTAGCCTCAACCCAAGCTGCAACAAAACTGCGGCACTAGGGGCAGGTAGAGCAGGGCTGTGATGGTAACCGGTGTTTAAGGGTGGACATCCGACACGTGTGGCTCCAACAGGCAAGGCAACCAATGGTAGGCAGAGGGCCCCAGTAATCCCAGTCGCTTCCCAGGTTAGCAGCGCTGACAGGGCGTCCTCGCAGGCCGGCTACGCGGCGCAGTGCCGCCGATATCCGCGCAGGTCAGGCAATAGGAGAAGGCATCTGTGGGTGGCCCCGCCTGGGCGGGATGGGCACGGACCGCCGATGGAACGCGGGGGGGGAGGGGGCATGGGGGCACAGCCGTGGGGGGCAGAGCTCCTACCGGGTGCACGCCACGACCGACCTGCAATCTCATCCGCGGCCCCTGTCGCCGCGGGGCTCCCAAGGAAGCCAGCACCCAACCATGGTATAGGGGGAGCCTCAAACCCCACCGCAGCCGCTTACCTCCCCAACCGCCAGCGTCCAATCCAGTCCTCCAACGCGGCTCCGGCACGCGCCGAGCTACGGCTCACCGCCGCACGTGAGGCCCCGGCTTCAGGCCCAGCCTCAGGCCCCACCACGCCACAACACCCTCTTCGGCGCCGATCCGCGCCGCGAACACCAGCCGGTCCGTATCTGCGTCCGCCGCTACCCCCCAGCTTCACACGTCACCAGGAGTCATTCTGCAGGTGATATGGACATCTATGCCGCCACAGTGAGCACTAGGAAGGAGGCTTACGGCGGAGCTACCAGCCTACACGGCCATCTTGGTCGGAGGCTAGGCCACACCCCTGCGCTGACCTGCTTCTGAGGCCTGCTCTACCGCCTCCACCACAGCCCACGTGGCGCTGCTGCTCAGTGCCTTCTCCTGCTGCCCACGCACGTGGTTTCCAGCCCTAATCACCTGAGGCCCCACTGGAACACCCCAGTAGCGGCGCATGCTCCCTCTTCATGCCTTGCTCCATCACGGCTACACGAGCACTGGCAAGATTCCACCGCCGACCCCATCTGGCAGGACTCCGCCGAGCGCCGCTCCTCTGTGTGTGTGCCCAGCCTGCGAGCGCCCTGCGGTACGTGCTACGCCGGCCCCAGCCACGCCCGCTGCCTCGTCCACATGACGTCTGTGCCGCATTTGGAGCCCTTCACCGTCACAGGCCCCCCGCCCTCCCAGGCAGCCCGCTGGAAGGCGTGGGGGGAGCGCCTCGAGACGTATTTCGACGCTGCGGACATTCCTGCCCCGAGGAGGCGTCCCATGCTCCTCCATCTCGGCAGTGCGGACATCCATAAGATATCCAAAACGGTGCGCGAGGCTGGCCCTACACGAAACTACGCCACCATGCGCGACGCCATCACGGCCTACTTCGAGCCTTTCGCCAATCCCGACTACGAGCGTTTCCTGCTCCGCCAGGCGCGCCAATTGCCGGAAGAGTCAGTGGATGTTTTCTACGCAAGGCTGAAGGAGCTGGCAAGCACCTGCACACTCCCGGATGAAGACGACGAAGTCCGGGCCCAGTTTATCCAAGGCTGCACTTCCTCCAAGCTGCGCGAGCGCGTCCTACAGGAGCACAACATGTCGATGAGGGACATTTTAACGCTAGGCCGCTCCAAAGAGTTGTCCAAGGCCAGAGCGGCGCAACGGTCAAAGAAGAGCCGATCTGTGCCATTCGCACCGACACTCAAGAAACGCAACGGAAAAACACCATGCCGAAGACTCCAGCCTCCCAACAGAGCTCACGCAGTCGCCCGTGCGGGTGGTGTGGGGGTCTGTACCCCCACGAAGGGGCCTGTCCCGTGCATGGCAAGACCTGCAGCGCGTGCGGGAAGGTAAACCATTTCTTCAAGGTATGCCGGTCGACACAGAGGAGGAGGCAGAATGGCCCGCCACGGCGAGTCCGCGCAATTGAACCACCCCCCGATGGCCCCCCTGACAGTGACATGGACGACGACGAGGCTGAAGCTGCTACCGTCCACGTAGTCAGAATGTTGAATGCTCTGTCAGCCACCCAACACGCCGTGCCCATGTGTAAAGTCAACGTACAGGGTCATGCTTTGGCTGCACTCATCGACACAGGGGCCACCATCAACCTCATGGCCGCCAGCGTCTACAGGAGCCTGCCCAACCCTCCAGCGCTACGCAACACCAAAGTACGAGTGTATGCATTCGGCACCCACTCCCCACTCCAACTGTGTGGCGTATTTCAAGCCAATCTCTCATGATGCCACGCGCCAGCAGGCCAAAGTCTATGTGTCGCAAGAAGGGTCGGGATTTCTGCTCAGCTGCCGCACCGCGCAGGACCTGAAGCTGATCCAATTTGCGTTCACCGTGCACGCCCACGACTTGGATCGCCTACTGCAAGGTTTTGAGGCTCTGTTCAAGGGAATTGAATGCCTAAAGGGCCCGGCTGTCCAGCTGCACATCGATAAGTCCGTAGCCCCAATTGCCCTCCGCCACAGGAGGATCGCCTTTCACCTCCGTCCCAAAGTGGAAGCAGAACTACGCCTTCTGGAGAGAGCAGGTATTATTGAACGTGTGAGAGGCCCCACTCCATGGGTGTCCCCCATCGTCGTTGCGAAGAAACCAAAGCAGCCGGAGGCGGTCCGCATCTGTGTGGATATGAGGGTCCCGAACCTCGCCATCAAACGTGAACGCCACCTGACTCCAACATCGGGGAGTCAGCCGGCTCCAAATGGTTCTCGAAGATGGACCTTCGCTCAGGATACCACCAGATTCCGCTCCACCCAGACTCTCGCCCCATCACGACCTTCTCCACCCATGCAGGACTCTGGCGTTACACTCGCCTCAACTTCGGAATCTCAAGCGCAGCCGAGGTATTTCAGAACATCGTCAAGAATGTCCTCCAAGGGCTGGAAGGGGTGCTCAACGTGAGCGACGACATTCTGGTGCACGCTCCCACACTGGAAGAACATCTCCTGCACCTCCAAGCTGTATTCTCCCGCCTCCAGGACAGCGGGCTCACCCTCCACCACGAAAAATGTGAATTCTTGAGGAGAGACATTAGCTTCTTTGGCTATCGGTTCTCTGACAAAGGCATTGGCCCCGACCCGGACAAAGTAAAGGACATACAAAATGCCCCCGCTCCGACGTCAGTGTCAGGTGTCCGCAGCTTCCTGGGCATGGTCACATACTGCCAGCGTTTCATCAAGAACCTCTCTGACCTGACGGGGCCCCTCCGTGACCTCACCAAAGCCACTAGCCACTGGGTGTGGGAAGCAGAACAAGAAGAAGCCTTCCGCCACACGAAAGCAGCCCTCTCAGCTGACACTACGCTAGTGTACTTCGACCCCAGACACGAATCCCAGCTGGTAGATGATGCCAGCCCCACGGGGTTGGGTGCAGTCTTAGCCCAACAACAGACCTGCGGAGAATGGGCCCCGGTTGCCTACGCCAGCAGGACACTCACGCCCACGGAACAACGTTATTCTCAAATCGAGAAGGAGGCCATCGCGATCCTGTGGGGGTGCCGCCATTTCCACATCTACTTGTACGGGCATCCGTTCAGTCATAACCGACCACAAGCCTCTCATCCCGCTGTTTCAAGGGTCATCATCACGCCCTCCCCCGCGGATTGAAAAATGGGTACTGCAGCTGCAAGAATTCCAATTCACCGTGGAGTACAAACCAGGAACCCGGAACCCGGCGGATTTCCTATCCAGGCATGCCCGGCCCGTCACCGAGCCTGAAGCTGCTGAAGCGGCAGCGACGGAAGACTACGTGCGGATGATCGTCGAACGGTCCAGACCGCTCCCGATCTCGTTGGATGAAGTGATATGGGCCACAAGAGATGATGACTGCCTCTAGATCACCATCCAGGCAATCACCTCAGGGGACTGGAAGCCGTTACAAAACCCGACATAATTCCGCACAGCAGAAGCCCAAGCCACCCTGAAAGCCCTGCATCAAGTGCGCCAAGAGTTGTCCGTGTCCGCAGATGGCTGTCTCCTGAGAGGCCCGCGCCTCGTCCTACCAGGAAGCCTGACCCAGCAGGCGGCTCTCCTCGTGCATTGAGCACACCAGGGAATTGTTAAGTCGAAGAACCGCCTCAGGAGCAAAGTCTGGTTCCCCGGCCTTGATCAACCGATCGAATCGATTGTCCAGTGCTGCCCGGTCTGCCTTGCAACCAGCCTACCTAGTAGACCCGCGCCAGTGATCACTGAAGCAGCCCCCAGCGCCCCGTGGGAAAGAGCAAGCGCGGATTTCGGCAGCCTACCAGGAGGAAAGTACATGCTAGTAGTCGTGGATGACTTCTCGCGATACCCTGAGGTCGAAATCGTCTCCTCCACGTCGGCAGCAGAAGTCATTCCCAAGCTGGAGAAGATCATGGCTACCCATGGACTAGTTGGAAAACTCCGTACAGACAACGGTCTGCCGTTCACCAGTGTTGAGCTACTCGAATACCTGGCCTCCCACCGGATCAAACACCATCGGATAACCCCGAGGTGGCCCCAAGCGAATGGGGAAGTAGAACGCCTGATGCGGACTCTGAACAAGACAATCCAAATAGCTCTGGCCGACTGCCACCTCCTGGAACAAGCGCTGTACCAGTTCCTCCGAGAATACCGTCTCACCCCTCATTGCACTACCGGCATCTCCCCGAGCCGACTGTGTTTCGGTCGGGCGGTGACAGACACCATCCCACACCACCCGTTGTGGGCCGAGACCCCAAACCCTCCAAATCAATCACTGGCAAGGCAGACGAAGACCAACCACGAGGCATCCCAAAGGAGACACGCGAAGGAGAGGCCGATCACCGTCGGTGACCGCGTGCTCGTGAGGGACCGCCACCCTGGAGGAAAGTTCAGGCTGCCCTTTGAACTAGACCCATGGACTGTAACCGACGTCAAAGGTACAATGGTGACAGCCTCAAGGGGACACGAAAGCGTAACCCGCAATGTGTCATTCTTCAAGAGTGTCCCAGGTGACGACGCTGAAGAGTTTCTGCCACCCGACGAGCAAAGGACGGCTGACCCAGAAAGTCCTCACGACTCCCAGGAGATCACCAGCCAACCCACTACGTCCACCATGGAAGATGGTCAAGGTACCCCGACTCGGGAGAGGTCCCGAGACAAGGAACTTAGAGACGACCAGCTGCCCAGAGACAGTGACAGTTTTCCTGAGGCATCGCCCACCTCCTCTGCGAGAGGCAGCCAGAGCCGATACAGCCTCCGTCCCTGTCCGAAGCCGTCCCAGAGGTACCGGGACTTCATAGCCTGCTGTCAGCCTCCAAGCAGAGGAAGCGGCCGTGTCTGCAGACCAAGTAAGACTGTTCCATAAGAATTCTGCTGTCATGGACTCATATGTCTGATTCCCCTGTTTTCCCCAATTTCCTATTCTTGGTATTTGGTTTAATTTGGTTGCTGTTCTCCTGGTAAAGGAGGAATGTAGTGTTGTGGCCCAGGACAGCCCCATGTTGTGTATAGAGCGAGGGGTAATCCCAGTGACACCCCCTCGAGCGTTAAAACAATAGACTGGCCCGGCGTACGCCCGGCCAGCGTGCATAGAGTTAATAAATAGCCCGGAGGCCCGGGCGTGGTTTAGTTACCCACTGGCCACCACCAGCAAAGTGTCGTCCGGCTCGTTATTGTCCGCCACACGAGACCCTCGAGCCACGACACTACAACTTGGTTGATTATGTTTAATTTAGCTTGGCGACAGGAAGAGGTGCAGTGCTTTAAGCGCACTGCCGTATACACTGCTGAATTGCTGTACTGATGACTGATCCAAGATGGCCGCTGCTGTCACACGCAGCAGCGTCAGGTCCAGCGTTCAGTGATGGACAGAAGAACGTCACCAGGCAGCCGATGACGAGGCAGATGAAGGTCGCATGAGGAGTCGCACGGCTGCTTCGGTCGAGGCACGGAAGCCGGCAAATTGATAAAACTGGCCAAAATGCATCCATGCTTGCTCCAAGCAGCCCGCGAACCGTGCGGCACAAACCTCCAGAGCAGAGGAGTGGAAAGTAGAAAACGCAAAAATTAGGTGGCGTGATGTCGGTGGGAGATGAACGATTGTCGCCAATATGTGTTAGAATGAAGGTCCGGAGACAGCAGATACTGAAGTAAGGTTTATTCCAATAAGATGCCCTCGACAGGCAGTGGCCGGCCAGCTCGGATCTCAGAAGAAACTGAACTTGGCAACTGGAATCCTCACTAGCCAGTCTGTTTGCGTGCACGGGCTTACATACAAAAGTAAACAAGCTTTATATGGCAACAAACAGCGGAGGTGCAGCTCGAGAATGTATCAAGTCACCCGAGCTGCACCACGCCCTGAAAATCACATATGTACCTTCCACAAGAAGCTAAAAAAATGGTTAATGCCATCCTTATATTCAGTAAAACATGATGCACAGATCACACTAATTGAAAAGTGCCATCAACATGCTTCCCAAGCCTCGAGATCATCTGCACATTAGATCAATTTTAAGCGGTGAGCTATAGCTTCTTCTGTCATTCGACTCCCTGCAGCAGACTCGAGGCTTCTTCTAGCATGTCTGGACAAAAACACTGACAGGCATAGGATTTTCTTAGTACATCTATTCAGTCATTGCTTTTGACGCAGACCAACCTTGCCTAGATTAATAGAAGGGAATCACAAATACTGCGTATGCATGTTTTTATGGTGAATATACTACAAAATAGACATAGTTAGGTTGTCTGATAATTTAGTTCTATCACAGAAACTTGCTAAATACTTTGAATAGTTGCCATCGATGCGTAAGTCTCCCTTAACTTTACCCTTAAACTCACCATATTATAAACCCTTGTCCAGACAGTCATCTAAATCCTTTAGAGATTCATTCAGGTGGCCAGGCAAAGAAATTGTGGCCCCTAACTGGCAGCAAGATACAATACTGCTTCATAATAATCCCTCCATTGAAGTTTGTTCATCCATGCTTGCCCTAAATAGTATTTGGCAAAGTTGGCTTTTGCAGCAAGAGATTGCCCTACAAGCCCAATTCAAGACTGAATCACGCTTGTTTGACCACCCGTGGTACTTATAACACCGACCTGAATAATAACCACTGGCTAAGGTCAAACTAAGTGACCAATGGACCAGAGAACGATTCATGTGTGTACCAGAGCGCGGGAAGGAATTTTGGTTGAATCGCCTAAGGAAGTCACTGAATTGAGGGCCAAGCCATCTTCATGCAAATACATCCTTAGAGTACAGTTAAGACTAGATGCATTGTACTTTTACGTACAGTAAATGACATAGTAGATTTACTAATGCTTGCATGGGCTCTCATGCTGTGCAAAGGAATTTTATGCAGCGCAGGGCTTTATAATTTATATGAAATAGGCACTATGTTTTGTGTCACATTTCACCAAACAAGCACACGCGCAAAAACATTAGTAACTCTACCCCAACTCCTTTCTAATCAATTGTAAAAAAATTGGGTTATTGGTTGAGAGGGGTGGGACCCCACCCAGGCAGGGTGAACCACAAAAGTCACAAAATTAACCTATGCTTAACCCTCTAGTAGCTCTGCACAAAAAAGTCAACCTTAAATTAGAGGCAATGCATAAAGTATTTATGCCAAACTTGCCTGTACTGATCTTTATTTTATGACTCAAATCTTCCAGGTGACAACAAACAAATTAATGTCTACCTACTCGAGATTAATTTGAAAATATATATTTTATTTTTTAAAATCAATTTGTTTTCACATATATCATATAACACAATTTGACAATTTCACACAATATACCACAAGACCAAAGAGAAAATTGAAAAAATTGACCAAACAAAAGCAGTAAATGAATCTGGGTCAATACACCAATGATAAACAACATCAAGGACAACTCACTCACATACAAAACATAGAACACAGAACATATAACCTAATGATCTTTTCTGTTCAGAATATTTTAACATTGATTGATCAGTCAAAGAAAAACCAAGACAAAGTGTGTAATCTTAAACGCAAGAATTTTCTGCACCGTACCAGTTAATGGACGTTACTTCACAAATCATTTACCCAGGCAGAAAATCTCTTTACATTAATCACACTTGTTAAACAAAAACACAACAAAAAGGTCGACGCGTTTCGAACCCCGTAGATTGAAGATTGGGGGTTCTCTTCAGGACCAATCACTATTTAGCAAAATCAGCCGATTTCGCATTTGGACTCAAGCAATATAGACTTTCAGGATTTTTATTATGAGGAGAGCCTGCGAGGCTTCAAAATATCTTGAGAGGGCAAGGTGTGGCCTTATATTAGCTTTCTTGCAATGAGAGGTCTGGTCGGCCTCGTGGCGGGGCCCAATCCCTTTTCCTTTGGGGTAAGGCTTGACAATACTCTTTCGCAGCGGAAAAGGGATTGGGCCCCGCCACGAGGCCGACCAGACCTCTCATTGCAAGAAAGCTAATATAAGGCCACACCTTGCCCTCTCAAGATATTTTGAAGCCTCGCAGGCTCTCCTCATAATAAAAATCCTGAAAGTCTATATTGCTTGTGTGTCTGTGGTGTCTCGAGCGCGACCATGTCTCCCATATTGTGCTCAGACTGCCGGGCCATGGCACCAAAGGCTTTGAGGGAGCGGTCCCTGAAGCTGCTGGTGGCCCGGCAGGCGCTTCCGCATCGCATGACTCCTCGGAGGTCTCGGTCCTGATCGAGAGGGAGGTCGCAGAACCGCTCCAGGAGCCCCAAGTCTTCTTCCTCCCATTCCAGGTCATCGGAACATTTCGGGAAGAAGCATAAGAAGCACAAGAAGTAGAAGCGTGCTTCGACTTCTCCTTGTCCGTCGGCGCACGTGAAGAAGGAGCATCAACGTTCGAGGCAGGGTTATTCAGAATCGTTGCCAGGGCCGACTCCGAGCATCCCAACTTTTCCAGAAGCCGAGCGACCCCCACTCAAGTAAAGGAATTTTATGAGGCCATGCGCTGCGTATTTCAGTGGCCCAACCCCTCCGGCGCGCCTTCGGGCCCCTCGGGGCTCGAGGGGGCCCATCAGGTTCTGCACCGACGGCTCCCACAGGCCCCGTGGATACAATCGTATATACGGAGCGGCGCCGGTCATGCCACAGCGACCTCCTCTAATGCCAATGCTTCCGATGCTGCTGGCGCCCATATACATCCACGAATCTGACACGGAGCCGGAACGGCATTGATCGATGCCGATTCCGCAGCTTTCAGGACCCTTGTGTCCTAGCTCGGTGCCTGAGCCCTATTCTGAAGGGATAGGCTTCAGGGAAGAATGGGAGGGGTCACTGGACCCTTTAGAACACCAGTTAGAAGGCTAGGAAATGAACTGGTGTTAGGAACTTGGAGATGCCAGTGGTCAGGACACATCCCCAGATACTAGATGGAAAAGATGCAGCGAAGTGCACCATTAGGTGTGGTTTGGATACGACCGACTCGCTTGGCAGAGCGGTTTGGACGATGGTGGTGCTTAGACGCCACTCCTGGCTAAGTACATTTGGCTTCCCTCATGGACATGCCCTTGACAGCAACCGTCTTTTTGGAGACAAAGAAAACTTGCCACTGGAACGCCAGAAGGACTCACGGGCCACGGCCAAGTCCTTGGGCCTTTCAGTTGCCCACGTCAACCCCAGTCTGCCTGTCGCCCCTCTCGAGGCTACAGAAGGGGCTTTCAACCGCGCAAACCATACTCCAGCCACTGCCCCACGCAAGCTTCCCAGACTGTGTGGGAACGAGGAAGTGGTTCATACCGACCCCGTGGGTCAGGTAGCCAGATGTTGGCCGCAGCCACCAATACACCTGCAGCCGCAGCCTCTAAGCCCTCCTAATCTTGCCCTACAAAACCATGGACATCCAGTTGGTGGCAGAATCAGCCATCATCTCCACTACGGGCAGTCCATAACATCGGACTGGTGAGTCTTGCAGATCATTCGGAGGGGCTACTCCCTTCCCTTCGAATCCTCCCCTCCCTCTTCGCCTACAACTCATGACCGGCTGACGGAGGATCATTTGTCCTTGCTCCGCAAGGATGTCACGGATGTCATGGCCAAGGGAGTCGTAGAAAGGGTTCGGGTGTCAGAAGTAGGCAGTATTTGCTATTCCAGCTACTTTCTGATTCCCAAAATGAACAAAGGGCTTCTCCCTATCTTAGATCTGAGAACCCTCAACCTCTTCCTCAAGAAGGAGAAGTTCAAGATGCTCACTTTGGCTCAGGTTTTGTCTGCCTACAACCCAGGGGACTGGATGGTAGTGTTGGACTTGCAGGACGCCTATTTTCTTATTCCCATCCTGCCTGCCTATTGGCGTTACCTGCAGTTTATGGTAGGCCACAAGCACTTTCAATTCACTGTACTCCCTTTTGGCTTTACCAGTGCCCCTCGGGTGTTTACCAAGGTGATCGCGGTGGTCGCAGACCATCTGCGCAGATCAGGGGTGCCAGTCTTCCCCTATCTCGACGACTGGCTTCTGATGGCGGGCTCACCACAGGCTGTCTTCTCCCACCTCCAGGTTATAGTGAACCTTCTGCCATTGCTGGGATTCACTTTCAGTGAGCCAAAGTCACACTGGACTCCCTCTCAGACACTCCGTTTGATCAGAGCTGTTCTGGACACAGTGCAATTTCAGAAATATCCTCCCGAGAAGCGAGTCCAGGATATTCAGGCTATGATACCGATATTTCAGCCTCTATCCTGGATTTCAGTGAGAATGACTCTGAGGCTGCTGTGCCTTATGGCCTCCTGCATCCTACTAGTAACACATGCCGTATGGCTTATTTGGGCTCTGCAGTGGGACCTGAAGGAGGAGGGGGGAATCTCTCCAGCATGGTCCAGATCTCGGAGGGAACTGCAAAAGACCTGCAGTGGTGGTTAATGAACCAAGATTGGGTCAGAGGCAGAACTCTCTCCCTTCTTCAACCAGATCTCACAGTCGTGACTGATGCATCACTCCTGGGATGGGGCAGCCATCTGGGAGATGCAGAGATCAAAGGTCTCTGCTGTCTGGCGAAATCCAGACTCCACATAAACATGGTGGAGCTCTGAATGATCCGACTAGCGTTGAATGCCTTTCTATCCTCCATCAAGGGAAGGCTGGTACAAGTGTTCAAAGTGGCAACACCATTCCATGTGAATCACCTTGGCTACTTTCTACGCTTCTCCACATGCCTCAAAAGAAGAAGAGCGACTCCACCGTCTGGACCCAAAATGTTCCGGGTGGATGTTCAACTCTTCACGGGGTATGTTGGAGTGAAGAAGGGTCGGGCGGTACAGAAACAAACCATTTCGCGCTGGTTCATTCTCTGTATTAAAATCTGCTACGCACTGGCCAAGAAGCAGCCCCCTGAGGGCTTGAGGTCTCATTCCATCAGGGCTAAAGCTGCTACCACTGCGTTATCACGTGGAGTCCTAGTCCTGGACATCCGCCAGGCAGCAACGTGGATGTCACTGCACACGTTTACCAAACAGAATTGCCTGGGTAGTCAGGTCTGCAGGGTCCGGCACTTCGCCTGTTCGGACTTTTTAGTTTAGGATTTGTCCGCAGCCCACCACTGGGGATGGTATTGCTTGGGTATCTATTCAAAGGTAAGGAACCTACGGCTAGATGTCTCTAGCAGATGAACAAGTTACTTACCTTTAGTAATGCATTATCTGGTAGAGACAAGATCTAGCTGCAGATTCCTTACCGACCCACCCATCCTCCCTGCTCTGCGGACAAGTTTCTAGGGTCAGGGATGATTCCTTTGAGGGCCCTAGTTTGGACACACCAGTGTCAGTGCACTTCATGGCTCCGCGCTTCTTGCGTGGACAGTCATGAAAAGTAGCTGACGTCAGCGTGCTGAGGTGGCGCCTATATAGGTGATGCAGATGTCACTTCCGGTGCCGATTCCGCTGCACAGAGCCGATCAATGCCACTTACCGGCGCACAGGGGGACTGCTTGCCAAAACATTTTCCGATCCAGTCTGACGCAAGGGAAATTCAAAGGTAAGGAACCTGCAGCTTGCTCCTATCTCTACCAGATAATGCATTACCGAAGATAAGTAACTTGTTCATTTAGTGGGTGGCACAGTGAGTGCTTCAGCCCTCGAGCAGCATTTAATTTAGAGGTCCTGGGTACATGTAGGACCATTTACTAGGGAGTTACATGTAAATCAAATGTACCAATCAGGTATTTGCCGATTGTACCATAGTTTAGGGAGAGAGCACAATCAGTTTACTACTGGTTATCAAGGAAGAAGTGCACAGTGGCCTAATGCCAACAAAAATGAATTCAGCAACATAAGGGAAACATCTGGGAGTTACGCCACAAAAAGAGGCAGGTCCAACACCTTCTCTTTAAGTAGTTATACTAGGAGGCTTCTTCAATTTTTCTCACCAACATTCAAGCACCATATATAGAAAAGAGTTTATTGACAATAATTTTTTGCTTCCTGAGAAGAACCAGAGTATCCTTGTTCTCCTTTTCCAAAGGACATCTCACTTCTCTATTGAAGCAAGCAAGATCCACAGCTTTCGGCTTACGCCCCACATCGCTCAATATTGTAAAAACCTTTGCAGTGCTTTTGGACGCCCTACCATCTCCTAAACCCAAGTGACAAGTCTGGCTAAATACAGCTTCTTTGATTCTTAGACAGTTGTGTCCTTATTGTGTGCACCCTATTATACAGATGATGTTATTTTGTGTACCTTCATTAGATACAGGCAGTGATTAATCTTATGCAATCCAGCCTGGACTATCCAAACACTATTAAACTAGGCTGACCAGACTACTTGCTAAAATTGCAGAATGAGTTCAAGAGGCCAAGCTAGTTACAATGGCGCAGAAATACAGACCGTGCACCATTTTACATCCAAAATGCGATGTTATCCAATAAAGCTGCAAACTTGTGCCTGCTTTTGGGAGAGCGCAGCACTGCAAGACAGTTTTATCCGCCCCCCCCCAGTCCACTTTTTAATGCAAAAGGACCAGCAGCACTTTGTGGGTGGGGGGATTTTCCCTTGCAGGCAGATGCCTCCGGTACCCTAAGGCCCTTGCTGTTGAGGGCCGATTGACTGTGTACTACATCACATGTGGTACACAATCAGCGCAGCTCCTGTGGGTCTGTTTTCTCTGGTTCTCCTGCCTCTAATACAGAAGGGGAAGAGGCTTGGGGTGTTGTTCCGTGCCCTCAAGAAAATGAGGAGGTACCACCTCGGAATCATGTAAGTGTAAAATGTACACATGTGCAATTACCAAGTGTCAGCTGCCCCTTCTATTACACAAAAATGCTGCGACCCCCCCCCACACCCAACACCCCACTTCCCCAGAAAAGGGGCACAAACATCTGTTGGACACCCAGGCATATCTGAATGTCATTGTGAGATGTAAAGAAGCGGTCATAGTGCGTAGCTTGTTGGGACCTGAAGTTGTCGACTAGATTAGAGTTCTCTGATTGGCCAGCAGTATGTGACAGATCTCTTCAGTTGGTGATGGCTGATTTATGGTCTGGTACGTACTGGATGATAGACAAGACATATGTTTTATGTCCAGAAATGTGAGGATTGGTCATGCAGTATGTTTTGCTATGGTATGTTATATCATTGCACCTCTTGCGTCATATGCGGTGCCTGCCTTCACTCTGACGCCGTGAATCCTGGGGACTATAACGACAGGAATGTCTTGCCAACATTTTAACGGAAACACTTGAGTGATCATTAGCATAGCTTGTCGTCTCTGTCTGTGTTTCTGCCTTTTTCCACCTATCCCAGAATGTCTTCACAAGTTGTACTGTGTGTCCTTCTGTGCTGGTGGTACTGGGCCAAGGATTTTGTTAAGTGAGCGAGCTGCAGGGTAGGAGTCCCTTTCGCCGCCTGAAGCACACCACCTGCTTGTTCATCATGTCACCATGAGTTTCCAAGCGAGGCTGTATCGCCATAAGCTAAACAAGGGCAGCGGAAGCCGCGTGTTGTGTTCAGGGCTTGCACTGGCACCGAAACACATTGATCACAGTGTCTCAGTGCTCCTTGTGCAGGCAAAGTCCAAGATCATTATTATCTTTGGCAAGTCCCATTTCCGTCTCACTACACTTCTGCGTTTTGAACAAGCCTCTTGCCTCTGGTGCTGTTTCTAGAAACAATCCAGTTTATTACTAGGCTGCAGAGGGGGAGACAGTGGCGGCGCCTCAAGGAGCTAGGATGGGATGGGAAGAGGAGCTGGGGCATGAGATCTCGGAGGAGGCTTGGAGATTCAGCCGCACACAAACAGGACTACTTTCTTCTAGCAGCTGACTCAGAATTATACACTATAAATTCTTGCAACATGTACTACACCCCTATACAGCAACAAAAATGTGAACTCCGCGCAGACGACTCTTGCGCTAGATGCGGGACGTCTGGGGCTGGGTTTCTGCACCTGGCGTACCACTGTTCTCATGTATATGCTTATTGAGGAAAAGTCACCATGCGCTATTCCTTATGCTTGATGATGTGGTACAGCTGGATTCTGTGGTTGTCCTCCTAGGTCATGTTAAAGAAAAAGGGGCACTGCACATGAAATTCATGACTTTAACTCTCTTGTTGGCAAAGAGGTAGGTGGTCAGTAGCTGGGGCTGGGGGAGGGCCCCTAAATTCAAGCACTGGCTTACCACTCTAACATTTTGTAATGAACAATTGGACTTGTACCCAGAACTGTTGCCCGTGGCATCTAGACCGAGGGATATTTGGCAACCTTTGAAATTATACTTGTTAAACCAGCTGCACATTGGTGGAACAGCAATCACTGCGATCGAGCCCAGGGGATGTTGCTGGATCACTTGAAAGGTGGGCGGCGGTCCCATTCAAAGACACTGAGGGATTGAAAAGACTGAGTGTGTCTCCTGGCCTAACACGTCTTGCCTCCATGCAGTACCAATCTGTGTCTTTCTAGTTCTCTGTTTTTAATATAGAACACATTCTGCTCTCAGTAGGTGGAATGTACTAACAGATGTATAGGTCTTCTGATTCGATCTGTACCACCTGTTAAGGACCACCTCCTTCCGAGCTGCAGCTCAGGTTCAGGACATTTAACAACCAGATAGCCCTCGGCATTGGGTTATAATGCTATATTAAACACTGAAATGTTGGGAGCTTCATTGAAGACAATGGAGAGGCTCAGGGCCAATAATGGTTGATACAAACCTTCTGCTCCAACATTCCAATGTTTGTCTATTTGTTTCTCCATTTTTAATTTAGAGCATTCTACCCAGAGTGGGTGGAATGTTCTAACAGTATTATAGCACTTCTTCATGAAGGAATCATTTAAGGACGCAGAAAGAGGGTTGCAAATGGACATAATCTTACTAGCAAAAAAGTCAGCGATTATTACAGAGTACTTTCGATGTAGCCAAAGTTTAGGCCATACAATCCGGTGTGGAAAGTGTCTGAAAAATCTGTTTCATAAGGTGCAGGTCTGTACGATTTTGCCCACTTAATACTGGAGCAGTTCTATAAGTACACCTTCTTAGAAGGAGAGTAATTTTTATGCCACAAGCGCTCAAACTTTTTGCAATAAAGTGTGGCATCTTTCAAAGTATTATCGTACCAAGGAGCAGAGAAGTGGGTGCAATGAGAACTAGAGTAGGAAATCGAATCAGTTTTATCCAACGCCAGTACAATTTTAGGGTTAAAATCGGCAAGCTCCTCCTCTAGTGTAAAAGAGGCGGGAAAGGAAAAAGGATATGTGACTACAGTAAGAGTATTAAAGAAACGTTCAGAAGATGACCTAGCCCAATAATTTCAATCATATCTCAGACATACAGTTATATGGATTCATTTATCCATCTTTAGCATTCAATTAGTCATTGTACCTTGCCTTCTGCCCCATGGTCATATATTCCGATCTTGCTGTATCTAAACATTGTTGTAAACAAGCAGAGAAAGCTTAGCATAGGGATTATTCTTGATCCAAGCAATCTCCATTAGCTGTAATGTAATGTAAGGTGGATTTGTAGAACGCTGCTTGTCACCCGTTAGAGTGTCCAGGCACTAAGTTGGTGAGTGTAGGCATGTGGGCACGAGTAGAGGCAGTCTCGATGTTCCCGCAAGAAGACTAATTGAAAAGCCAGGTCTTTAGCTTCTTGCGGAATTTAAGAAGTGAGGAGGAGGCCCTGTTGTGTTGGGGAAGGTCGTTCCAGGATTTGGTGGCTCGGTACGAGAATGATCAACCTCCTGTTCTGCTTCTGTGGATGTGGAGTGTGTGTGCGAGTGAGAGTGATGTTGAGCAAAGTTGTCTGGTGGGTTGGTGGAAGTGAAGCCGGTGTTTGAGAGGTATGCGGGTCCCCTGTTGTGTAGTGACTTGAATGCGTGTGTGAGAAGTTTGAACTGGCAGCGCTTTTGGATGCCGAGCCAATGATGCCCCTGAGGAGTGGTGTTTTGTGGGTTTAGCGCAGGAGGTTGAGGACAAGTCTGGCGGCGGCGTTTTGGATGGTTTTAAGTCTGTGAAGAAAATGGGTTGGGATGCCGCCGTAGAGTGTGTTGCTGTAGTCCAATCTGCTTGTGATTAGGGCCTGCGTGATGGTTTGTCTGCTGTTCAGTGGGAGCCACTTGAAGATTTTACGTAGCACGTGGAGGATGTGGAAGCATGAGGAGATGACACCTTTGACGTGGGACCTCATGGTGAGGTTGGTGTCCAGGAAGAGACCTAGGTTTGTAGATTGGACGGTTGGGGTGGGTGTGGGTCGTAGTTCAGCGGGCCACCTGGCGGAGTCCCAAGGTGAGCTCTAATTTGAAAAAGATCAGCACTTCAGGCACTTCAGCTAGATCACACAGTTACAGAAAACGAATTTGTCTTGCATCTTTTTATGTCTAATGCATTACATCTACCTCTAATAATGCCAGAGAATTTTTCAAATTGTTAAGTCTCTATTAAATTATTCTCGCTATAGTTACTTGGTTTCACCTTCTCACTCTCTCTGTGATGACCTGTCCCAATATTTTTATGAGAAAGTAACAAATTTATCCTCTCAAGAATCTTCTCCCTCTCCCACCTCAATAGGCATGTCAGCCAACCTCAACTATTTCTAAAGGCCCCTTACCTTCCTCTCTTTTCTTTTTAAACTGTTGTTATTGGCATTTATATCGCAAAGGCAGTTACATAACTACAACTTGTACATTCCCTCTTTCTTCGACACCTTCCAACCCAAGAAATCACAGTTTGTATTCTCCCTCATATGATAAATAGCATACACAGGGGCATATTCTCAAGGAGCCATCTCCGAGTTATCGGCACTTTATCGCAGCCAAAGTCGCGCTAAATTTACCACCCCATTCACAAGCTGGTGCTAACAGCCCATAACACCAGTCTTCCTGCGAAAGCAGTCGCAGAAAACATCGCCACAGATGACCCCGGCAACTAACGCTAATGAGATGCAGAGTAGGCGTTCCCATGCAAAAAGTCGCGACAACACCACTCCACAACATTCTCAACGACCAGCCCGATCTGCGATAAGACCACAAAACATGCGATAAGGCGCGTTAGCAGCAGGAAATTAACACCTGGTCTGACCTGGTGTAAAGTCGGACAACAACCTGCACCAGACAAGGGAGCACAGCCCATAGCCACACATGAAGAACAACAGATGCCCTGGAGCAACCCATCATGCAGCCCGGAGCCCCAATAGGCCAACAACATCCACCGCCACCACCCCCAGGACCCCACCCCCCCCCCCCCGGGGCCCTACCCCGGGCACCCACCCACAACCCCCCCCCCCTAGGACAAAGATATCGCACATCAACTCCACGAAACCATGAACCAAACAAATCGCCTGAAGTGTGTTCGGAGAAGAGGGAAATCATACATCCATATCATAATATCCAAATAACACATTTATTACAGAACATAACAAAAACTGAAAATCAGAAGAGGCATGGCGGCTCGTCCCACGACATCCAGTAAGTCACAGCCTGCAAAGCAGAAATCTGTATAAGAAGGAGTGCCATGCGCCCATCAAATCATAGAGAGAGAGCGAAAGAGAGAGGGAGAGAGAGAGGGAGAGAGAGGGAGAGAGAGGGAGAGAGAGGGAGAGAGAGAGAGAGGGAGAGAGAGGGAGAGAGAGTGCCGACACTGCGGACCTATGCCCCACTGCTCACCTGCTGCCACCAGTGTGTCTCCAACCACGTGCCGGGATTCACAGCAGTCCCCCAGGTCCCTCATCTGAAACAGTTTCCAGAGACATGGATGTCAGAGTCCATACAGTTGCACACGCCACCATCGCTTGCCCGCCCCTGCGCACACAGGCAGCTGCACCCCAGCCCCTCCCAAGTCCAGCGCTGAATGCCCGCCCCTGCGCAACCAGGCCTCACTGCTCACCTTCCGCCATTGGCGTGTCTCCAAGAGGGCACACCACGTTCCGGAGGGATCTCCAAGCTCGGGGCCCGCGACCATGGCACCCTCCACATCATGCAGCCCCGCGCCGCGGGCCACCAGGTCACACACATGTTGCTGGGTCTTGATTTCGCAATGGCAGAGACCACATCTGTGGACACGGCATCATCGCAGGCTGCACACCCGCTCAGCGCTTGAGGTGCCACTAACCCTGTGAACTGCAACGCCACGTGGCGGGAGGCCCGCCCTGCCCTTGCCCAGGCCCACACTGCGGGCCAGCAGGTCTCACACAAACCCATGCCAGTCCGGACCGCCAGGACGGCGCATCATCGCAGGCTGCACACCCGCTCAGCATTTCAGGTGCCCCTATCTCACTGCACCGCAAGACACCGTCCCGTGGCGGGGTGCCTGTGCCTGCCGCAGTGTATCCGGTGCCACCAAGTCTGTGTCCCGCTAGCCATGGACCCTTAATGATTGAGTCCCG